>CM053247.1:42997213-43405055 GCA_028583405.1 Pogonophryne albipinna | reverse complement strand
GCAAGGGATTCCAAAATACATGCTAGCCGCTGTTAGCATGCTAACATGATCACAATGACAGAGATTATGTTCTTAGCTTAGCGTGTTAGCATGCTATAAACGGCTATATGAAGTACTCCAGAAATAAATACTAAAATATTTTTGGGATATAGAGAGAGATAATGCTGGTCCAGCTTTGAACCTTAACGGTTATTAACACCTGTCATGAATCTGCAAAAGGAAAAATAAGAAGAGAACACTTAAAACCAGGAATGAGTTAGCATTTTTGCAATTCATCTAAAGGTCAATGTTTTGCTGGATGTGTTATTGCTTACACGCATAAAATAAAGTTGGTGGTTAACACAAGCTGAAGAGATTTAAAGTAAAGACTCCACTTGGACATTTTGAAGCCTTTAAATGTCTTTATAAAAAGTGTTTAAATGAGACTACAAGACGTCATCACGCTGAACATTAGCCACTGTTAGCTTAGCGTGATGACAGTAAGTAATGTGACCGTGCTGTAGTTCCTTTATAGCCCAACATTAGCTGCCGTTAGCTTAGTATGTGACAGTGCTGTAGTTCCTTTATAGCCCAACATTAGCCGCCGTTAGCTTAGCATGTGACAGTGCTGTAGTTCCTTTATAGCCCAACATTAGCCGCCGTTAGCTTAGCATGTGACAGTGCCATAGTTCCTTTATAGCCGTATAAAGTTAACTTTTTCTGGCGATTCAATTTACAATTACAGGTTAGTAGCTTTTGATGATTTTATTGCAATTTAAAACACGCCAAAATCTGTTAAAATGTGGTTTATACCAAAGAAGAAAACAAAGATTTGGGTACAGGTCAGTGAAATGTGTATAGATATGTGTTCCTTCAGATGAACACCCAGTCAAAAGGTCATTTGGTTTCTTTCCATATCTGGGACATCCACAACATTCGGCCATGGAAGATGAAAAATGGCTGGTTTCTAAATGGAAGTAAGCCCCGCCTCCTCTCTGACTCGTGAAGTTTAACGCAATCAATTTATTTTAAGAAACACTAGCTTAGCGTCCGCTGTGAACGCACCATTAGCCTTTGAAATTGAGCGACGTGCTAAAGCTTACCTCAGGCTGTTTTGTCATCAGCCCAGAAGTCCGAGGACGGTACTATTTGGTGTGTAAATTAATGGTAGCTTGAAAAGATGTTCTTCAGTGTAGGAGAAATAGGAATAGCCAAGTATGTCTTGCGTGTAGCGTCTGTGACGGATGTATACAGTTTGTGTATTATTTATTTTAATTTATTTCTCATTTGATTGTGTGCAATCAGTGTACATTGTAAGACTGGTAGTTGTGAAATAACATGGGATGCATGTTTTGTACTGTATATAAAGTAAGCTAATAAAAAAAAGAACAAAAAAACTCATGTAAAACTCTCATCAGGGGGGCTTCAGTCTATTCCATTTTTAAACTGAACTTTTTATTCTATCTTTTAATGGGATTACCCAGACTACAGATCCAGTGGAAAGTCTCTCAATGACGGTTTTTTGTACCTGAGTTATGCACTGTTTTGAGCTTCCCCCTAGCTCTTGCCTTGTATCAGCACTACTGTTCTTGTCAATAAAGCTGAATTTGTCTACTGATTTTTGAGCTACGTTGCTTTCACTATACAAATAAGATGGAGTAAATGTTTCTGAAAAAATGGAAACCGCTCATCTGATATCTGCATTACTGGTAAATGGTCTACAAAGGCTAAAATCCCTGTATTCCCTCCAGAGAGAGTTTCTCTCCCAGCTAACCAATCAGAGCAGACTGGTCTCTGGTTTCAGACAGAGGGTAAAAAGAGGTGCTGCAGCACAGGTAGTATGAGAACAATGAAGAGCTTTTTGAACATTAAAGCATGAAGACATGAAGAGACACTACATACTGATATACACCTGAACATCAGCTGGAGAGAACTCTTTAAAGTAGAGACACTACATACTGATATACACCTGAACATCAGCAGGAGAGGACTCTTTAAAGTAGAGACACTACATACTGATATACACCTGAACATCAGCAGGAGAGGACTCTTTAAAGTAGAGACACTACATACTGATATACACCTGAACATCAGCTGGAGAGGACTCTTTAAAGTAGAGACACTACATACTGATATACACCTGAACATCAGCAGGAGAGGACTCTTTAAAGTAGAGACACTACATACTGATATACACCTGAACATCAGCAGGAGAGGACTCTTTAAAGTAGAGACACTACATACTGATATACACCTGAACATCAGCAGGAGAGGACTCTTTAAAGTAGAGACACTACATACTGATATACACCTGAACATCAGCAGGAGAGGACTCTTTAAAGTAGAGACACTACATACTGATATACACCTGAACATCAGCAGAAGAGGACTCTTTAAAGTAGAGACACTACATACTGATATACACCTGAACATCAGCAGGAGAGGACTCTTTAAAGTAGAGACACTACATACTGATATACACCTGAACATCAGCAGAAGAGGACTCTTTAAAGTAGAGACACTACATACTGATATACACCTGAACATCAGCAGGAGAGGACTCTTTAAAGTAGATACACTACATACTGATATACACCTGAACATCAGCAGGAGAGGACTCTTTAAAGTAGAGACACTACATACTGATATACACCTGAACATCAGCAGGAGAGGACTCTTTAAAGTAGAGACACTACATACTAATATACACCTGAACATCAGCAGGAGAGGACTCTTTAAAGTAGAGACACTACATACTGATATACACCTGAACATCAGCAGGAGAGGACTCTTTAAAGTAGAGACACTACATACTAATATACACCTGAACATCAGCAGGAGAGGACTCTTTAAAGTAGAGACACTACATACTGATATACACCTGAACATCAGCAGGAGAGGACTCTTTAAAGTAGAGACACTACATACTGATATACACCTGAACATCAGCAGAAGAGGACTCTTTAAAGTAGAGACACTACATACTGATATACACCTGAACATCAGCAGGAGAGGACTCTTTAAAGTAGAGACACTACATACTGATATACACCTGAACATCAGCAGAAGAGGACTCTTTAAAGTAGAGACACTACATACTGATATACACCTGAACATCAGCAGGAGAGGACTCTTTAAAGTAGATACACTACATACTGATATACACCTGAACATCAGCAGGAGAGGACTCTTTAAAGTAGAGACACTACATACTGATATACACCTGAACATCAGCAGGAGAGGACTCTTTAAAGTAGAGACACTACATACTGATATACACCTGAACATCAGCAGGAGAGGACTCTTTAAAGTAGAGACACTACATACTGATATACACCTGAACATCAGCAGGAGAGGACTCTTTAAAGTAGAGACACTACATACTGATATACACCTGAACATCAGCAGGAGAGGACTCTTTAAAGTAGAGACACTACATACTAATATACACCTGAACATCAGCAGGAGAGTTGCGTACACTTCCTCCTTAAAGTCAGCAGCCACATTAATTCAATTGACAAACAGCGCATGGACGCAGACAGCTCTCGTCCTGCAGGTCATCCCTCTTCACCTTTCCTCCTCCTCCTCCTCCTCCTCCTCCTCCTCCTCCTCCTCCTCCTCCTCCTCCTCCTCAGGATGATCAAGAGACAGCAGGTGGAATAATTACAGCAAGGAAGTGAATTGCTTTAAACAAGGAAACCACTCGGAGGCCTGAGAGCAGGATGTGCGCACATCCAAACACGCTGTGATTATGATAATATGGACCTGAATTGTTGTTACAATCAGGGGGTAGAAAAACACATTCTCACAGTTTCCACATCTCCCAGAGAACAGGCTCTCTATAAATACCACTCGGGTAATAACACATAATGTGAGGATTCTGGGAAATGTGCTGAAATGACGCTGGCATCGCAGCACACGAAAGCACATCAACAACCTGCAGAGAAACGGTGGACAGAGAAAAACAGAGAGAGTTTATCTTTTAGTTTTTGATCAATTCAACTGTTCCATCAACATCTTTCCCAGTATCAATGCTACTACAATGACAAGTGTTGGAGAGTTTCCCCTGTCAGGGTTTTATTATAACAACTTCAGGATGTTTGACAGATAAAATGCAGGACTTAAATGTTTAGAATCAGAGTCAGAATAGATAAATGAAGATAAATAAGTAAAAGATTGACAAATATGTCTATCAACACAAGTTAAAGTAAGAATAAAAAGATTGATTAAAGATATAGATAATTACATAAGAAGGTAAAATACGACATTTGACTACAATAAATAATATGTTTATATTTACTACATACTGTTCAAAATGCGTTTGCACCTGTTGGCCACCATATCACAGGGGATTCCAGTTTGTTTTATGTGTCGTGAGATTCTGCAGGATCAATATATTAAAGAAACAGTTCTATAAGCAGAGGTGGGAAGTAGTGGAGTGCAAATACTTTGTTACTGTACTTAAGTACATGTTTCTGGTATCAGTACTTTACTCTACTACTAATTTTTCTGACCAATTTTTACTTTCTACTTCTTACATGTTGAACACAAATACCTGTACTTTCTACTTCTTACATGTTGAACACAAATACCTGTACTTTCTACTTCTTACATGTTGAACTCAAATACCTGTACTTTCTACTTCTCACATGTTGAACACAAATACCTGTACTTTCTACTTTTTACACTTTGAACACAAATACATGTACTTTCTACTTCTTACATGTTGAACACAAATACCTGTACTTTCTACTTCTTACATGTTGAACCCAAATACCTGTACTTTCTACTTCTTACATGTTGAACACAAATACCTGTACTTTCTACTTCTTACATGTTGAACTCAAATACCTGTACTTTCTACTTCTTACATGTTGAACACAAATACCTGTACTTTCTACTTTTTACACTTTGAACACAAATACCTGTACTTTCTACTTCTTACATGTTGAACCCAAATACCTGTACTTTCTACTTCTCACATGTTGAACCCAAATACCTGTACTTTCTACTTCTTACATGTTGAACACAAATACCTGTACTTTCTACTTCTCACATGTTGAACCCAAATACCTGTACTTTCTACTTCTTACATGTTGAACCCAAATACCTGTACTTTCTACTTCTTACATGTTGAACACAAATACCTGTACTTTCTACTTCTTACATGTTGAACACAAATACCTGTACTTTCTACTTCTTACATGTTGAACACAAATACCTGTACTTTCTACTTCTTACATGTTGAACCCAAATACCTGTACTTTCTACTTCTTACATGTTGAACACAAATACCTGTACTTTCTACTTCTTACATGTTGAACACAAATACCTGTACATTCTATTTCTTACATGTTGAACCCAAACACCTGTACTTTCTACTTCTTACATGTTGAACACAAACACCTGTACTTTCTACTTCTTACATGTTGAACACAAATACCTGTACGTTCTACTTCTTACATGTTGAACCCAAATACCTGTACTTTCTACTTCTTACACTTTGAACACAAATACCTGTACTTTCTACTTCTTACATGTTGAACACAAATACCTGTACTTTCTACTTCTTACATGTTGAACACAAATACCTGTACTTTCTACTTCTTACATGTTGAACACAAATACCTGTACTTTCTACTTTTTACACTTTGAACACAAATACATGTACTTTCTACTTCTTACATGTTGAACACAAATACCTGTACTTTCTACTTCTTACATGTTGAACACAAATACCTGTACTTTCTACTTCTTACATGTTGAACACAAATACCTGTACTTTCTACTTTTACACTTTGAACACAAATACCTGTACTTTCTACTTCTTACATGTTGAACCCAAATACCTGTACTTTCTACTTCTCACATGTTGAACCCAAATACCTGTACTTTCTACTTCTTACATGTTGAACACAAATACCTGTACTTTCTACTTCTCACATGTTGAACCCAAATACCTGTACTTTCTACTTCTTACATGTTGAACCCAAATACCTGTACTTTCTACTTCTTACATGTTGAACACAAATACCTGTACTTTCTACTTCTTACATGTTGAACACAAATACCTGTACTTTCTACTTCTTACATGTTGAACACAAATACCTGTACTTTCTACTTCTTACATGTTGAACCCAAATACCTGTACTTTCTACTTCTTACATGTTGAACTCAAATACCTGTACTTTCTACTTCTTACATGTTGAACCCAAATACCTGTACTTTCTACTTCTTACATGTTGAACCCAAATACCTGTACTTTCTACTTCTTACATGTTGAACCCAAATACCTGTACTTTCTACTTCTTACATGTTGAACACAAATACCTGTACGTTCTACTTCTTACATGTTGAACACAAATACCTGTACTTTCTACTTCTTACATGTTGAACACAAATACCTGTACTTTCTACTTCTTACATGTTGAACTCAAATACCTGTACTTTCTACTTCTTACATGTTGAACACAAATACCTGTACTTTCTACTTTTTACACTTTGAACACAAATACCTGTACTTTCTACTTCTTACATGTTGAACCCAAATACCTGTACTTTCTACTTCTCACATGTTGAACCCAAATACCTGTACTTTCTACTTCTTACATGTTGAACACAAATACCTGTACTTTCTACTTCTCACATGTTGAACCCAAATACCTGTACTTTCTACTTCTTACATGTTGAACCCAAATACCTGTACTTTCTACTTCTTACATGTTGAACACAAATACCTGTACTTTCTACTTCTTACATGTTGAACACAAATACCTGTACTTTCTACTTCTTACATGTTGAACACAAATACCTGTACTTTTCTACTTCTTACATGTTGAACCCAAATACCTGTACTTTCTACTTCTTACATGTTGAACACAAATACCTGTACTTTCTACTTCTTACATGTTGAACACAAATACCTGTACATTCTATTTCTTACATGTTGAACCCAAACACCTGTACTTTCTACTTCTTACATGTTGAACACAAACACCTGTACTTTCTACTTCTTACATGTTGAACACAAATACCTGTACGTTCTACTTCTTACATGTTGAACCCAAATACCTGTACTTTCTACTTCTTACACTTTGAACACAAATACCTGTACTTTCTACTTCTTACATGTTGAACACAAATACCTGTACTTTCTACTTCTTACATGTTGAACACAAATACCTGTACTTTCTACTTCTTACATGTTGAACACAAATACCTGTACTTTCTACTTTTACACTTTGAACACAAATACATGTACTTTCTACTTCTTACATGTTGAACACAAATACCTGTACTTTCTACTTCTTACATGTTGAACCCAAATACCTGTACTTTCTACTTCTTACATGTTGAACACAAATACCTGTACTTTCTACTTTTTACACTTTGAACACAAATACCTGTACTTTCTACTTCTTACATGTTGAACCCAAATACCTGTACTTTCTACTTCTCACATGTTGAACCCAAATACCTGTACTTTCTACTTCTTACATGTTGAACACAAATACCTGTACTTTCTACTTCTCACATGTTGAACCCAAATACCTGTACTTTCTACTTCTTACATGTTGAACCCAAATACCTGTACTTTCTACTTCTTACATGTTGAACACAAATACCTGTACTTTCTACTTCTTACATGTTGAACACAAATACCTGTACTTTCTACTTCTTACATGTTGAACACAAATACCTGTACTTTCTACTTCTTACATGTTGAACCCAAATACCTGTACTTTCTACTTCTTACATGTTGAACTCAAATACCTGTACTTTCTACTTCTTACATGTTGAACCCAAATACCTGTACTTTCTACTTCTTACATGTTGAACCCAAATACCTGTACTTTCTACTTCTTACATGTTGAACCCAAATACCTGTACTTTCTACTTCTTACATGTTGAACACAAATACCTGTACTTTCTACTTCTTACATGTTGAACCCAAATACCTGTACTTTCTACTTCTTACATGTTGAACACAAATACCTGTACATTCTATTTCTTACATGTTGAACCCAAACACCTGTACTTTCTACTTCTTACATGTTGAACACAAACACCTGTACTTTCTACTTCTTACATGTTGAACACAAATACCTGTACGTTCTACTTCTTACATGTTGAACCCAAATACCTGTACTTTCTACTTCTTACACTTTGAACACAAATACCTGTACTTTCTACTTCTTACATGTTGAACACAAATACCTGTACTTTCTACTTCTTACATGTTGAACACAAATACCTGTACTTTCTACTTCTTACATGTTGAACCCAAATACCTGTACTTTCTACTTCTTACATGTTGAACTTAAATACCTGTACTTTCTACTTCTTACATGTTGAACCCAAATACCTGTACTTTCTACTTCTTACATGTTGAACAAAAATACCTGTACTTTCTACTTCTTACATGTTGAACCCAAATACCTGTACTTTCTACTTCTTACATGTTGAACACAAATACCTGTACGTTCTATTTCTTACATGTTGAACCCAAACACCTGTACTTTCTACTTCTTACATGTTGAACACAAACACCTGTACTTTCTACTTCTTACATGTTGAACACAAATACCTGTACTTTCTACTTCTTACATGTTGAACCCAAATACCTGTACTTTCTACTTCTTACATGTTGAACACAAACACCTGTACTTTCTACTTCTTACATGTTGAACACAAATACCTGTACGTTCTACTTCTTACATGTTGAACCCAAATACCTGTACTTTCTACTTCTTACACTTTGAACACAAATACCTGTACTTTCTACTTCTTACATGTTGAACACAAATACCTGTACTTTCTACTTCTTACATGTTGAACACAAATACCTGTACTTTCTACTTCTTACATGTTGAACCCAAATACCTGTACTTTCTACTTCTCACATGTTGAACCCAAATACCTGTACTTTCTACTTCTTACATGTTGAACCCAAATACCTGTACTTTCTACTTCTTACATGTTGAACTTAAATACCTGTACTTTCTACTTCTTACATGTTGAACCCAAATACCTGTACTTTCTACTTCTTACATGTTGAACACAAATACCTGTACTTTTCTACTTCTTACATGTTGAACTCAAATACCTGTACTTTCTACTTCTTACATGTTGAACCCAAATACCTGTACTTTCTACTTCTTACATGTTGAACACAAATACCTGTACTTTCTACTTCTTACATGTTGAACACAAATACCTGTACGTTCTACTTCTTACATGTTGAACCCAAATACCTGTACTTTCTACTTCTTACACTTTGAACACAAATACCTGTACTTTCTACTTCTTACATGTTGAACACAAATACCTGTACTTTCTACTTCTTACATGTTGAACACAAATACCTGTACTTTCTACTTCTTACATGTTGAACCCAAATACCTGTACTTTCTACTTCTTACATGTTGAACTTAAATACCTGTACTTTCTACTTCTTACATGTTGAACCCAAATACCTGTACTTTCTACTTCTTACATGTTGAACAAAAATACCTGTACTTTCTACTTCTTACATGTTGAACCCAAATACCTGTACTTTCTACTTCTTACATGTTGAACACAAATACCTGTACGTTCTATTTCTTACATGTTGAACCCAAACACCTGTACTTTCTACTTCTTACATGTTGAACACAAACACCTGTACTTTCTACTTCTTACATGTTGAACACAAATACCTGTACTTTCTACTTCTTACATGTTGAACCCAAATACCTGTACTTTCTACTTCTTACATGTTGAACACAAACACCTGTACTTTCTACTTCTTACATGTTGAACACAAATACCTGTACGTTCTACTTCTTACATGTTGAACCCAAATACCTGTACTTTCTACTTCTTACATGTTGAACCCAAATACCTGTACTTTCTACTTCTTACACTTTGAACACAAATACCTGTACTTTCTACTTCTTACATGTTGAACACAAATACCTGTACTTTCTACTTCTTACATGTTGAACACAAATACCTGTACTTTCTACTTCTTACATGTTGAACCCAAATACCTGTACTTTCTACTTCTCACATGTTGAACCCAAATTACCTGTACTTTCTACTTCTTACATGTTGAACCCAAATACCTGTACTTTCTACTTCTTACATGTTGAACTTAATACCTGTACTTTCTACTTCTTACATGTTGAACCCAAATACCTGTACTTTCTACTTCTTACATGTTGAACACAAATACCTGTACTTTCTACTTCTTACATGTTGAACTCAAATACCTGTACTTTCTACTTCTTACATGTTGAACCCAAATACCTGTACTTTCTACTTCTTACATGTTGAACACAAATACCTGTACTTTCTACTTCTTACATGTTGAACACAAATACCTGTACGTTCTACTTCTTACATGTTGAACCCAAATACCTGTACTTTCTACTTCTTACACTGTTGAACACAAATACCTGTACTTTCTACTTCTTACATGTTGAACACAAATACCTGTACTTTCTACTTCTTACATGTTGAACACAAATACCTGTACTTTCTACTTCTTACATGTTGAACCCAAATACCTGTACTTTCTACTTCTTACATGTTGAACCTAAATACCTGTACTTTCTACTTCTTACATGTTGAACCCAAATACCTGTACTTTCTACTTCTTACATGTTGAACAAAATACCTGTACTTTCTACTTCTTACATGTTGAACCCAAATACCTGTACTTTCTACTTCTTACATGTTGAACACAAATACCTGTACGTTCTATTTCTTACATGTTGAACCCAAACACCTGTACTTTCTACTTCTTACATGTTGAACACAAATACCTGTACTTTCTACTTCTTACATGTTGAACACAAATACCTGTACTTTCTACTTCTTACATGTTGAACCCAAATACCTGTACTTTCTACTTCTTACATGTTGAACACAAACACCTGTACTTTCTACTTCTTACATGTTGAACACAAATACCTGTACTTTCTACTTCTTACATGTTGAACCCAAATACCTGTACTTTCTACTTCTTACACTTTGAACACAAATACCTGTACTTTCTACTTCTTACATGTTGAACACAAATACCTGTACTTTCTACTTCTTACATGTTGAACACAAATACCTGTACTTTCTACTTCTTACATGTTGAACCCAAATACCTGTACTTTCTACTTCTCACATGTTGAACCCAAATACCTGTACTTTCTACTTCTTACATGTTGAACCCAAATACCTGTACTTTCTACTTCTTACATGTTGAACTTAAATACCTGTACTTTCTACTTCTTACATGTTGAACCCAAATACCTGTACTTTCTACTTCTTACATGTTGAACACAAATACCTGTACTTTCTACTTCTTACATGTTGAACTCAAATACCTGTACTTTCTACTTCTTACATGTTGAACCCAAATACCTGTACTTTCTACTTCTTACATGTTGAACACAAATACCTGTACTTTCTACTTCTTACATTTTGAACACAAATACCTGTACTTTCTACTTCTCACATGTTGAACCCAAATACCTGTACTTTATACTTCTCACATGTTGAACCCAAATACCTGTACTTTCTACTTCTCACATGTTGAACTCAAATACCTGTACTTTCTACTTCTTACATGTTGAACCCAAATACCTGTACTTTCTACTTCTCACATGTTGAACCCAAATACCTGTACTTTCTACTTCTTACATGTTGAACCCAAATACCTGTACTTTCTACTTCTTACATGTTGAACTCAAATACCTGTACTTTCTACTTCTTACATGTTGAACCCAAATACCTGTACTTTCTACTTCTTACATGTTGAACCCAAATACCTGTACTTTCTACTTCTTACATGTTGAACTCAAATACCTGTACTTTCTACTTCTTACATGTTGAACCCAAATACCTGTACTTTCTACTTCTTACATGTTGAACACAAATACCTGTGCTTTCTACTTCTCACATGTTGAACCCAAATACCTGTACTTTCTACTTCTTACATGTTGAACACAAATACCTGTACTTTCTACTTCTTACATGTTGAACACAAATACCTGTACTTTCTACTTCTTACATGTTGAACCCAAATACCTGTACTTTCTACTTCTTACATGTTGAACACACATACCTGTACTTTCTACTTCTTACATGTTGAACACAAATACCTGTACTTTCTACTTCTTACATGTTGAACCCAAATACCTGTACTTTCTACTTCTTACATGTTGAACACAAATACCTGTACTTTCTACTTCTCACATGTTGAACCCAAATACCTGTACTTTATACTTCTCACATGTTGAACCCAAATACCTGTACTTTCTACTTCTCACATGTTGAACTCAAATACCTGTACTTTCTACTTCTTACATGTTGAACCCAAATACCTGTACTTTCTACTTCTCACATGTTGAACCCAAATACCTGTACTTTCTACTTCTTACATGTTGAACCCAAATACCTGTACTTTCTACTTCTTACATGTTGAACTCAAATACCTGTACTTTCTACTTCTTACATGTTGAACACAAATACCTGTACTTTCTACTTCTTACATGTTGAACCCAAATACCTGTACTTTCTACTTCTTACATTTTGAACTCAAATACCTGTACTTTCTACTTCTCTCATTTTCCAAACAGCTGGTTCCTTTAGTCTGAATGTGTGTTTGGTGGCGTGATCATTATTCTTTAGAGTCATTGCGTGCCTATTGATTTGAACACGATCCGTGTATCCATCATTTCCTGGTCTTCTCTAAAGAAGAGGGACCAATGGAAACATTGTCATGTTGCCGTTGTTCAGCATGGAAACATTCATTAGCTAATAATGACATTATTGTTCTATTAATATAAAGGGAGGTCAGGTACTCTTTAAAGCAGCTGTTAGTTATGGGTACTTTTTACTGAAGGACATTTCAAAGCCTCTTTACTTTCACTTGAGTAAAGAAGTTTAGTCAGTACTTCTACTTTTACCAGAGTATTTTTAAACACCAGTATCTGTACTTCTACTTGAGTAAAGGACGTGTGTACTCTTGTCCTCTCTGCCTCTAAGGCATCCTATTGTTTCCTTTTGGTATTGATTCTCTTGCATAAAAAACGAAGAGGTGTCCCCAACATCTCTCTCTGTCACAATGTCTGTCTCTGAAATGTCAAACTCCCTTTCAGTCCAGCCTGTGTGCAGCTTTCATTAAATTACCTACATATGGCATCAGTTTGAGTTTTCACAGTTCGACCAAGCAATCTGGACTCAATTTCACACCAAGCGCTCCATGCGGTGATAACACCGATTTGAGGCTTCTTCCCTCAGGGTATCAAGTCTACAAACGTCTGCATGGTTGCACAGAGGGCTTCTCATCATCCTCCTACTAAACCTCTTTAAAGTTTCATCGGCAGTCCCACTCCATTAGGTCTCCCGAGACGACCTCTGATAGACTTCTCCTCTCTATGAGTGAACAATGTGAGGAGGAGGAGAAGGGATTTGAGAACGAACTGAGAAATTGATCAATTGATTTATTGTAAAGACTCGAGCGAAGGAAGCAAAAATCCCTCTCATTTTGAAAGTGATCCCCTCTCAAATGTGGCCTCTGCACTGCGGCCCGTGGTCCATTTTTAATTGGCCCTCAGCTAATTCGAAAGGTTTATAATTAGCAGATTTGAACCAAATGGACGCCGAATTTGTGTTTTTTCCACAAAATAATCACCGACATTAATAGTGCCGCTCGATCCATTATTTCCTTGCTATGGGGATTTCCCACAATCCTTTGCCACTATTTTACTATGTACTTTAGAGATGGCAAATCCTGATCCTTTTACGGACTCAGGGTCTTCTGAGTCAGTTATTGAAGAGATACGAGTCATTTGAGTCATATGAGTCATGTAGATCTAATCATAGGCACCCCCTCTCTTTTCTCATGGACTGCGTAATCATTGCAGTACTGTTGTTTGTGTGTTATATTTGTGTAAAGTGGTGTCTTTTTGCTTTAATAAAAAATGAAGGAAGTTCCCTTGATTCAGTGAGTCAGGATTTGCGAATCTGAGTCTGCTGTTGACTCGTGCATGACGACGAGTCTGCTGGATCTCTGGATCTGCTGCTATACGGTTACGGCTCTGAGTCCGCACGAGTCTGCAGGAAGTTTCACTGATCCGCGTCCCCTGAGCCAAAGGATAACGTCTGGCAGCTATCCTACTTGCTAAAGGCTAGGCAGATGGACTGAGGTACGTTGTAATGTGATTTTACATGTTATAAGTGTGAGGGAATATTTCTGTCTTTACTCCTAGATATTTAACCTTATTGCCTGTTGACGTTAATAACCAACCCTGACTCTGTTATCTCCTTTAAAGAATGTGCTGCTGCACTTATTCTCAGTTTATGACCGGTCAACTCTCTGTCACAGAGCCTAAGAGTCAGGCAAGTGATTCAGTGTCTCCAGATGTTGGGGATATCTCCAGTGTTCCCAGCTGTGGATTAACTCTCTGTAAACTAGTTAAAAGGTCTATCGAGAGAGAAAGAGGCTGGGCAGAATTGATATGGCAACGCACCCGTGCAGTCAGAACCTCTGGCTGCTGTGACTTGTGATGTGAATTCTCCGGCCGATACTTGTAATAAACTATCAGTGTTTGACATCAAAGCTCCAACTCTCCTCGTGTCTCTCTGAGTCCTGACTCTCCATTGCTGCAGAAGTTTCCCTTACTATAAGGAGAGTAGTGAGCAGGCCCGGTTCCAGAACAAAATGACTCAGGGTGCATCTGAGATTAGAGAGGGTGCAGGGGTAAAGTGCTATTTTTATAAGTGGGGAGTGGACCCAACACCCTCTAGGGGGATCCTCACCTCCTCTAGGGGGGTCCGGGGCATGCTCCCCCGGGAAGATTTTCTTTTAAATATTGAAGTTAAAAGCATCAATTTGAGAGCAAAATGAAGAGATCTATGGATACATCTCAACACCCATATGAAACAGAACTGTAAACAGATTTACTTTTTCTTTATGGATATTTTACAAATCACTCCCCTTTTAAACTGTATTCTTGTTTTACTGTCATATAGTATTTCATTTTGAGTGAGTGAGTTACTCAGATGAGTACCAGGAGACAGCGGTTGGTACTCTGGTACAGTTGTGGTGAAGGCATCTGACGTACTTGAACCGAAATGTCTACATGCATAGCAGAAGATGGCATCTTTTTTACGGGAATATTCCAGCCAATCTCTGTTTTGAAACCATGAGCTGCAAAATGAGCGCCTTACCCCACTGTACAGGCGAGTTGGGTGCTTTCTTAAATATACCTGGGCAGGCTCTGTTTTGCCGAGGTCCTCTGGCACTTGCGGGTCGCCGACGGGTGGCGGTGTTTGGGGCAACGAAGACGGCTGCAGCTGCTCCGCGTCCGTGGGCGTGGCGGGAGGACGTTAGTGTCCACGACAGTGCCGCGGGTAACGTAATGTCCCCATGATCTGAACTGTTATTACCTGCAGTAGATGCAGTGTTACTGCTGGCGATAAGAGCTGGTTGTTTTAACCATTTTCTGATGTCCATCATTGACTATATTCTTCTTATTATTGTTATTATTACTACAATTATTATTATTGTTATTATGTAATATTTTTTTTCACTTTAGATTTATTTAATTTTTTTCACTTTTACATTTTTTTGTTTTCACTTTTCGTTTTTCAAATGAGGGTGCATAATGACCAAGCGGCAAACTATGGGGAACAGCCGGGAAGCCAATACGGAAGTGCCACACACTGCAGTTCATACATGGGCCGCTAGGGACTGGCTGCAGAAAGGAGCAATTTCCATAGACCCCCATGTTAAAATGCCCAACTTTACAGCAGAAAAAAACATGTTTCTACCCATGGATGCAATAAATATTATTATCGATATAGTTAGATTCCACCTTCATGATTATGAATCTGTGAGTGAATTGTTTTCTAACACGACCCTTTTATTTATATTAGGTCTTAAAGTTTTTGCATAAATTAGGGCGTGGTCACGTTGATGGACACGTACATGCCTCACTGTCAGCTAACAGCAACTTGTCCATTCTGCTAGGCTACAACCATAGAGGCTACAACGTTAGTTGGTCATAGTACTGTACTTGACCCTTTAGCTTTAGCAGTGTTCGTGGTGATTGTGCCTTTTAGGGAATATTGTTACAAATACCAGACAATTAAAATGTCGTGCTGTGCGCTTGAATGTACTAACAGAACTTCCAAGAAGTCTAAAATGATAATATTATACATGTTAACCCCGTTCGCAGGTGTTTGTGTGCTTGGTAGCTTAGCTTGTTACTTATTAGCCAGCTAAGGACGTAACCCTTTATGCATACATATACATTTTAGTTTATGATTCAGCCTTGGGTAAGACTTGTATAGTCTATGGCAGTGTTTCTCAAACTTTTTCATACCAAGGACCACTTAACCAATAAAAAAACACTCGCGGACCACCTTACTCCACAAATATCCAAAATCACATCGTTTTTCTAGAACAGATTACAAATCGCCTGAAAATGGTACAAACAAGTGGCAACATGTGTGATGAAGGTGTTGCGCTGGGCTATGTCATGCAATATAATTGAAACTTAAGCTTGCTCCATTGCGGAGATATTCCCGCGAGAGTGCGGAAAACTTAAATGTATTTATTTATTTCAAATGTGAAATTTTACCAATATACTCACGGACCACTAGGGGGCGCTCACGGACCACCAGTGGTCCACGGACCACACTTTGAGAAGCACTGGTCTATGGCTATGACGCCCATAATGCTAAACGGGAGCAAATGTTAATAGGGGACCCAATTATCCCAGTGGTGGCCGCCGGAGCTAACGGAGCCGCAGGGGGCTAGCTCCAGCCGGCGTCCCGGAGCTAGCCCACTGCGGCTCCGTTAGGTCCGGGCGGTGGAGTCCGTCTTTTCTCAACGTGTGAATGACAAGCATTAAGAATAACAAAATATAGCTAATTCTCTTGCAGATTGTCTCATTTGATTATGAATGTAACGTTTATATAGGGGAACTACACTGTTAGCAGTAACTTGGTATGCATGTATTTCATGTTAGCTTAGCTTCTTAGCCTGAGCTAGCTCTGTTTACTTCCAGTTCGGAGGCAGCAGGTCCCGCCTCGGCTCCGCCTCTTTGCCCTTATTTGGAACAGGCGGGATTAGACTCTGACGTCACAGTCGAGCCGTTAGTGGCCGACTCCGCCTACTAAGGGCTTCACGGCAACTCTGCAGAATCCTATGGGTGACGTCACGGACACTACGTCCATTTATATATACAGTCTATGATAACGACTCAACTGAGGGTGCAATGCACTCTTATGCACCCCCGTAGAACCGGGCCTGGTAGTGAGTCACGCAATTTATAGTTTTAATTTGTACGTCACCATAGGACTCAAAGGACTCGGATTAATGGAGAGGGGAGACTCGTCACGACCAGCTCATTACTAGGGGTCTTTCTCACTTCGGTTAAATGGATTCCTTGCGTCCCTCACTTGCATCGTTTCCCTGTGACTAGTCCTTCCCACCAGGGAAGCATGGAGAGACGCAAGGAAACCACGAGAAGCAGGGAAATGAGTTTTAAGAGCAATGGGACGTCCTTTCCTCCGGAGCGTCACGTGAAGCGACGTCCGTTTGTGAGGACGCTGCACAGCTGATCGTCTGACAGCAGCTCTGTCCCCGTTATTTCCACAAACACCCCCGCCTCTGTTAGTACACATTTACTGACACAAACATTTGTATCATCTGTTGTAGACCCAAATAAATAAAATAAAATAAGAACTCATTCTTAAACAAAAGAAACGCCATTCTTAAAATGTATAAACGAACACTAGTTTGATTAATATTGATTAGAGTGCACAATAGAAATAAAATAATTGAGAGAAGAAAAAGAGATATGTTATCTATCAAAACCCAGTTAGATTAACATTCATTGGATTGCACACTTTGTTTGTTTGTGTGGATATGAAGCACATTAACATTTTAAATAGCACTTAATGACTGACTGAATGGAAATGACAATAAATGAAAATGTAAAACGAAAAAAGCGATCATGAAAATGTTTCCAAAAAATGAATAAAAAGATTTGTGACCACTTTGTTGTTCAGATATATCACATATTTGTAACTAAATGAAACATGAATTGAAACAAAACACGGTATAAACTGAGGAGTGACTCCCGTGAGGTTCATGTATTTTCTTCACTCCGCTGGGAAACTGCTCTCATGTCAAGAAGCATCATATCAGTGCATGCACTGCATCGTCCAATCAGTGAGCGATACACAGTAAGGGGGCGGGGCGAGTGTCTGAGGATTTCATCGAAGGATGGTCTGGTGGTTCCTCGATTATAGCTCCTCCATTATCGCTCCTCGCTCCTCCGGCAAAAATAAGGCCATTGGGACGCTACTCAAGATGGCGCAGACAAATCAACTTCCAGTGAGACCGAGACCGAGGAGCGAGGAAATGAAAAATAAGAGAAGTGAGAAAGGGCCTAGGATCCGAGTTAATGATCCGGATGAATCAGGACTCCCCCATCTCTAATGTACTTCAAATTTACAACATGGCGTAGTTTTCATTTTAGAATTGAATACAGACCATTTTAACTACATTACACAAATACCTACTGTACGAAATCATCGGTCTTCTGTGTGTTAGGGAGATTTCACATTTCGTTATGGAGTCATTCCTTTACAGCAGGGGTGCCCAACCTTTTTTGAACCGAGAGCTACTTTTAAAGTTGCCAGTCTGCCGAGATCTACTTTTAAAGTTGCCAGTCTGCTGAGATCTACCAGTCCAAATAGAGGCGTAGCCATTCCTGACAGCCTACTACCAGGTAAATACACACTTCTACTTGTATAAAACTGACCTTTGTACTATTAATACTTCATAAAATACTGCAGATCCTTTATCTTACCTCTTTCTAATCTACACACATACAAGTATTTAACTGAAGCTACACAACTGTGTTGTTGATACAGAGTTGGAGTTTATTCACACCTCACACCCCTTTAAAATAGGATGCAAGCAACACTAGTTTCTTAACCTGAATTGATGATAGACTATAATCAATTTAAGTTTGCATTCTTATACCATTTTGTACAATAATTATAAGTGGGTAATGTTTTCAAGAAACATTGAACAGTGCTGCCACATATGACACAGGAAAAAAAGAAAAGACTCTGAACCCTTTCTTTGCCATTAAAATTAGGCAACTCAGATCTGAAGCTACACAGGAATCTGCTGCCAAAGTGCAATAAAAAAGACAAAATTAATAGAATCAAACCCTTTTTTTGTTGCATTTTAGTAGAGTATAAAAAGAAATGCCTTTAAAATAGGATGCAAGCAACACTAGTTTCTTAACCTGAATTGATGATAGACTATAATCAATTTAAGTTTGCATTCTTATACCATTTTGTACAATAATTATAATGAATAAGTTCAAACAAACTAAACTTACAGCTGATTAATAACGGTATCTAACTTGAGTTATATTATATCAAAAATCTGTTTAAATGCTACTGTTATTTTTTACTGTCCCCAAAAAGCGCGTCGGCAGCCTCCAGGAAAGCTTCTTTCACAACTTCGCTGTCTTTGAAAGACTTCATGTGTTTCTCAAGAACGTGACTGACACGATAAGATGCTCTGGTAGCAGCCTTGCTCTTGTTGTTAGGCCTGGTGAAAATGGACTGCTGTGCATTTAGCTGTCCTTTCAGGCCCCTCCCCTTTTGGGAGCGTAGGGCAGAATTAGGAGGGAATTCGGTCTCGTAGCGTTTGTGCACTGTTTTGAAATGCCGCTCCTAAATTACCCTTCTTCGATAAAGCCACGCTCGCATTGCAGATGAGACAGATGGACTTTGAATTGGAATAGATACAAAAATAATCATCCTCCCACTCGGAGTGAAAATTATATATTTTGGGCTTTTTTGCTTCTGCCATAATTGCGGTCTTGTGTGTGTGCGGACTGTCACTCCTGGTTGACACGGACAACGTCAGCGAAATAGTGCCCACTGCCCACCAGCCACGCCCCCACACATGGGTCACGCCGGCCAATCACAAAGCTTTGGTGCGTTCAAGTGCATTATTCTGGCACGGGAAGATTATGTTATAGGACATTAACGATAAAACAGAATATTGTTGTTCTATTTTTAGACACATCTTGCGATCGACTGGGAATCTCCCCGCGATCGACCGGTCGATCGCGATCGACTGGTTGGGCACCCCTGCTTTACAGTTTCTGATTGATCCCAGAAGGTAGAAATGGATATTCTTGTCTTTAATGAATTCACTAAAGTAGTTGCTGATCAGTTAATGCCAGGTGAAGTGTAAGAAATGTGGCGCTGTGGCTAAGTGGTTAATGCCCCTGTTTCGTAAACAGGTTATCCTGGGTTCAATTCCCAGCAGTGCCTCACATGGGCCACTAAAAGCTGCAATACACACTTTTTACTGACCATTCTTCACCATAAACTCAATGAACACTGGTCAACAAAGATGGCAGCTGCTTTTATGATCAATTGGAGCTGGCTTTTCAACTAAGTAACTCTTTCAGTGGCACTTGCTGGACACAAATGTAGTTACAAAGGACAAGAGTAAATGTGGCGCTGTGGCTTAGTTGGTGAAAGCACCTGTCTCGTAAACAGGAGATCCTGGGTTCAAATCCCAGCAGTGCCTCACATGGGGAACCAGATATATTATAGGACACATAGGATTAAGCATACTGACATTATAGTAGATCAATGTTTTGTGTGCACAATTTGTATCATCAAATCTCACATTAAAGATACAACCTCAAATGATATGGGGTTAATATAAAAGTCAATCAATCTGAAAAGAGATGTATCATTGCTTTTATCAGGTGCTGCTGGGACTTGAACCCAGGACCTCCTGATTACTAGACAGGTGCGTTTTGTCCACTAAGCCACAGCACCTCTGTGTTATAATGATGAAGACAGTTTGGAAGTAACAAAGATGGTGAATTCAGGAGATATTATTTGCTTTTGTGAAGGTCACTGGCTAGATGGATGCAGCTCTGTCATCACATTTTACATTTTAAAGTTCCAGTGTGTAGGATTAAGTGGATGCACATTCTTCTAATTAATTCATAAATCTGTGTCTTCCTTCTGAAATCATTAGGAGTTCATATGAAATGCATGTAGTCTAAAATGAGAGACACTCCCTTCTCCCATCAGGTGCTGCTGGGACTTGAACCCAGGACCTCCTATTTACTAGACAGGCACTTTGACCAGCTAAGCCACAGCACCTCTTGCTCTGCTTTATGACTCTTTTCTTTTTCCCCTATGTTGTTTTCTGCGCTCTGGTTCCAACAGAAGTTAGAATGAATGAAGACTCACAGATTAGACATCTAATTGGGAGAATGTGACAGCGTCAGATTTAGTGCCTTTGCCTCACAAGCCACATCCGTATGAGCCAGTAGCTTCTCACAGGACACTGAGAAGTTGAATGAAGCATCCTCCATGTCTTAAAAAGAAGGACTTGTGAGTGAGATTGCAGTTGCTCTATTCGTCACTTGAGGCTGGCACTACAATTAACCTACTGACCATTTCAATGAAACGCTGGATCTGAAGCAGCTCTGATTTCAGACAAAAAAACTGCAGGAAATGTGGAGCTGTGGCTAAGTGGTTAAGGTGCCTGTCTCGTAAACAGGAGATCCTGGGTTCAAATCCCAGCAGTGCCTCACGTGGGGAAAACCAGCTAGAAAAGAGATATCCTCATTGCTGGATCAGATTGACTCCAACAAACTAGCACTGTCTTCAACCTGCAATCTATTCACAGCAGACATCGCTCTCTATAAACAATCTCATACAAAGGTTTCTTGCTAAAATAATTGAATATAAAGTTAATTTTAAATGCTTTTAAGCTTAAAAGAGAGACTCTGGGTGTTTCTCAATGTCGAGTAAAGCTGCTCCAGAGCCACTATTTCAAGCATACTACGTCATCGAGTGCGGCCGAAGGACTGTTCTAATGTCCAGCATACTTGGAAATCTACCGAGCCACGGCGTACTTCGTTTGGAGACATTTCGAAGCTGCACATGTGTATCCTCCGCCGTCTTAAAATCCCCACAATGCTTTGCGCACGGACCAATTTCCCAAAATCTGTGGCGGAAAATGTAAGGCTCTCATATGAAGCACACCTGCACACTTGCTAGCCTGTTCCACTCAAGCAAGACGCTCGGAAGACATGTGCTACCAAGCAAGCATCCTCGCGATTCAGAAACACCCACTTGCTTCCATCAGTATGCTGGGATGTTTACTGACAATCCTATGTTTTACAAGACAGGCAACTCTGTGTAACGACTAGAGAAATGGCAGGGACTGAGGCGCTGTGGCTTAGTTGGTGAAAGCACCTGTCTTGTAAACAGGAGATCCTGGGTTCAAATCCCAGCAGTGCCTCACATGGGGAACCAGATATATTATGGGACACATAGGATTAAGCATACTGACATGATAGTAGATCCATTTTTTGTGTGCACAATTTTTATTATCAAATCTCACTTAAAGATAGAACCTGAAATGATATGGGGTTAATATGAAACACATTCAATCTGAAAAGAGAGTTTTTAAACCTTTGCAGGTGATTCGATAACTATCTGTCTTCATTCAACCAATCAGATCAAAGACTGCAGTGGCTAAGGCTCGAACGTTAAGAAATGTGGTTCTGTGGCTTCGAGGTGAAAGCGCCTGTCTAGCAAACAGGAGATACTGGGCTCAAATCACAGTGGTGCCTCAAGCTGTACACCAACATGTACAATAAAGAAACTAGTTGGAAGGATAGAGCTTCTTCTCATTCAAGATCAAATCAATTATATGTGAGTTCAACAGCACTGGCTAGACATTAAGTGGATGCACATGCTTCTAATTAAAGATAAATATGTGTGCCGTCATTCTAAAATCATCATTAGGAATTCATATTTAGTTTACAAAGAGAGATATTCCATTTTTTACACAAGGATACTGCTTTGATTTGAACCCATAATCTAATGCGAGTTTTAAGACAAGAAAACTGCAGGAAATGTGGCGCTGTGGCTAAGTGGTGAAGGTGCCTGTCTTGTAAACAGGAGATCCTGGGTTCAAATCCCAGCAGTGCCTCATGTGGGGAACCAATAAGTGGATATTATGGGATAAATAGGTTTAAGTGTATACTGACATTAAAGTAGATTTTGTGTAGGCCCCATTTTCATCAGCAAATCTCAAATTAAAGATACAACTTGAAATGATGGGTTAAAGTACCTGTCTAGTAAATTGCCTAAAAAGACAATCTCTTTTTAGACTAAATGCATTTCATATAAATAGCAATCATTTAAAATTGTTTCTTTAATGTCAGATTTGATGATGCAAATGATTCTCCATTGTACACACAGATTTGATCTATAGAAGAAGCATCTCGTTCTACTTCATCCAATACAGTTAGTGATCACCCATGCTGGGATATGAACCCAGAAACTCCTGTTTATGAGACAGGCGCTTTCACCAACTAAGCCACAGCACCACATTTACTGCCATTTCTCTAATCGTTAAACAGAGTTGCCTGTATTGTAAAACATAGGATTGTCAGTAAACATCGCAGCATACTGATGGAAGCAGGGAGTATCTCTCTTTTTAGGTTACAGGCATTTAAAATTAACTTTGTATCCAATTATTTTAGTAGGAATCCTTTATGTGAGATTGTTTATAAAGAGCCTGTTGAGAATGGATTGCAAGTTGAAGACAGTCCTAGTTTGTTGGGGTCAATCTAATCCAGCAATGAGGTAGCAAACTGGATATCTCTTTTCTAGCTGGGTTTACAACCATGCTGCTGGGATTTGAACCCGGGATCTCCTGTTTACGAGACAGGCACCTTAACCACTTAGCCACAACACCACATTTACCCTCTTTCTCTTGTCCTGAAACAAAGCCACATAGGTGTCCAGCTAGTAGCACTGAAAGAGTCACTTAGTTCAAAAGCCAGCCTCTATTGACTCCCTTCTTTCAGGCTTTTCTCTCTTATCTTCCAGTGCTTCTCAAACAGTGGCGGCCGGCCCATAGGGGCACTGGGGGCGCCGCCCCCCCTCTTCCCACATGTTTGATTGTCATTAAAAAAAGGTAAATATGATATAGTTGGTATCAGTAAAACGTATAATCTACAATAAAATCTCGTTTAAAATTGTTTTACGATGTCTAAAGTTACTGATAAGTCACATGTTTCCTTGCGTGTATCATTACCCTCTCTCGTCCGGGCGGTAGAAAGGAGCCCTCAGCCAGAGCAGCAGCAGCCAACAAGCTGACTGTTGCTATCTGTAAACTATGCCGCTGAAACATAATTTCAGCCAATCAGCGTCGTCAGATCTGATGCTCAACGGGCGCCCTGTCAGCGCCCTGGCCTGTGGACTCATATCCAAGGTGACGCTACTGTAGTTGTCGAGGATGGCTGCGTCTGCAGGTGGAGACTCCGGTGCTAGTGGATCGCCGGAGCTGTAGATTAACATTTACATGCTTATTGTAGTTGTAAGGGCAATGCCTGTAGCACCATGGAGCATATGTGTGGGCTGGACCTGTATTTTTCCGCTACCATGGAAACCAAACCATGGTGTAGCTGTAGTGCCGAGAGGCGGAGCAATGAAGGTGCAAAGTTGTCTTTATTCAAGAGCTGCAAAGGACATGTTGTCGGGTCGCAGCCCGGGCCGACAAGAGGAAGCGAAAGGAAGGAGGACACAGTATATACCCCGGAAGTACAGTAAGCAATAGTGTCCGTGCAGAACAATACCCCCAGCCTGTAGTTCCTAGATTGAATTCTGTAATACAGTGGTCACCACACAAGCCCCCCCAGAATTCAACCATGGAGACAATCCCCGCGTCCGGGAGGAAGCACCACAGAGGCCGAGGAGGGCAGGGTTGCAGGCGAGGGCCGGGCCATGGAACGGGCCGTCGGAAGGGGGCCGCAGGAGAGGGTAGGGGCTCTAACGAGGGCGAGGGCATCCCCACCGGGGGCGGGCCGGAACGGGCCGTCGTAAAGGGGCCGCAGTAGGCATCGTGGCGAACGAAGAACTCATCCGCCAGTCGGAGAAAGCTGGGTCGCTGAGCCGCGACGGGCGTGAATAACCCGGTGGTCCCCAGCAGGATGGAGCGCTGCCCGGCTGCAGGCGAGGGCACAGCGGCGGCGGGCACGAAGTCCTCGGGAGGAAGGAGCCATGTCCCCGGGGGGCAGGAGCAGCATCCCCGGGAGGAAGGAGCCGTGGACAGGGGAGAGGCCAGACGGGGTCAGAAGGGGCACCGTCCGAAGCCGCCGTCGAGGCGAACCATGAGACGAACCGTGAGACGAACCGTGAGACGATCCGTGAGACGAACCGTGAGACGAACCGTGAGACGAACCGTGAGACGCGGTAAGAGGAGAGGCCAGGCAGGGTCCCGAAGTGCACCACCCACGGGCCGATGAAGGCATGGGCGACGTCTGAAGCCGCCGTCGAGGAGGTGAAAAGGCGAGAGGGTCCACACGAGGCCGACCAGACATGGTCGAACCTCCTCTCAGGCACCAGGGAAAAGCTCAAAAGGGTCGATAGCCATTAGCAGCTAGCCATTAGCTGTTGCCGTTAGCCGCTAGCTGGAGCCATCGGTAGCTGCTAGCCGTCGTTAGCTAACGTCAGAGGTGGGACCAAGTCATTGTTTTGCAAGTCCGAGTCAAGTCTCAAGTCTTTGCGCTCAAGTCCGAGTCAAGTCTCAAGTCTTTGCGCTCAAGTCCGAGTCAAGTCTCAAGTCAGGATGGGCAAGTTCAAGTCAAGTCCAAGTCCTAAACTTTGACAAAACGAGTCATAAACAAGTCATTATGTGCTTTTCACCAAATGTAATGACATCGATCAACAGAATAATACTTAATAATCAAACTGCTCTTTATTAGTCACATTAATCATTTAATAATCCATTTTCTCTCTGCTGGTAAAGTAACATGTTTTTTTCTATTTTAAGAGGGATCAGTAAGGTAAGGCTACCGTGACGGTTTGATTCAGAAGGAGTTTAATGTATAAGATCCCTGATGTTGAGGTGACCAGAATGTTTATTTCCACTATGTACAACATGTTGTAAGGGACCCACAATCTATCTTTATGCAAGGGATAATGTGCAGCCAGGCGGTCTCTATGGGGAAGAGAACACCTGCATCTAGATCCCTCTGCAGGTGGTACTTTAACTATATTTTGATGCTAATACTTTTCTACTTTTACTTGTAACATTTTGAATGCAGGACTTTTTATTGTACAGGGTTCCTGCAGGTTTCGCCAACTCAAATGTAAGACTTTTTAACACCTTTTTAAGACCACGTTGAATAGAATTTAAGACCTATTTCACGGCAATAAAGTATGAAGGAAAATTTATATGAAAGAAGAAATACGTCCCATAATCACTTACAAAGTAAATGTATTCATGTTCAACATAAGAACAATGACTGAACATAACAGCATAACAGTACAGAACTGTGTTAGCGTGTTAGACAAAAAGTGTGTGTGTCTGTGTGTGCTTGAGTGTGTGTGTGTGTTAGGGCTGTGCAAGTAATCATATTTTAATCGCAATTACGATTTTGGCCTGCCACAATTACGAAAACAACATAATCGAAAAAAACGATTATTTTGCTTTGCTAGGTTGTGACAGTGCACTACAACATATTTGATCTAATTAATTTTTTACTAATGTATCATTTATTTAATTAATTTTTGTATTGGTTTTTCAGTTGAATTATACGTTCAGGGTAATCAACAGTTAAAAAGATACTGTTCAAATTATTATTTGTTTTAAAGTTCAATCAATGGATGTTTTCAAAGTCAATGAATAATCGTATTTAATAATCATGATATTAATTATTGACCAACATAATCTTGATTATTGCCATAATCGAGCAGCCCTAGTGTGTGTGTGTGTGTGTCTATATTCAGAGCTCTGCTGCCTTGGCTACACTATTTCATTGTTGCTGTTGTATGATTAGTGTTTAGCTACGGTATTTAGCGTCCACAGCACCTCTGCTTTTAGGGTTGACGTAGACCCAAACTTCGCCCGGAGGTCCCCCGGTGTTGTTGCGGGAGCTGCTGCTAGCTAACGCTCCACTAGCTGCTGCTGCACTAGCTAACGCTGCATTAGCAAAACAAACGCTAATTTCTTTTACAAAAGGTGCGGCGGGCTTCAAACACGTTCTCTCCACTGGTTTAAACCAAGCACTAAATTAGATGTTTTCCAACCAAATACAGTTGAACTTACACTTCCCCATATTCATTTGTAGGCTAAATAGATTCGAAGATAGGCTAAGGCTAAATGAGCTGAAGCTTGGTTGCTAGGTTACTAGCTGGGTGTTCTCCAATAAGGGGCCGGGGGAAACAAAGTTAGTGATTACTGGTTCCATGTTGATTTAATTCAATACAAATTGTTGGGGGAAACTGAAAGGCTATTACCGTACTGGTTACTTTGCAGCCCGGACATTTCCCCCAAAACACATTTAGACGCTATCGCAACACAGAAGTACCTTTCAAATGCGCTTGCATTTAAATCCGGCTCCCCGTCTTCCCGTCGCTCTGTGCAGCTGGCCTGTACCACTACACATGCTGTTCCCCCCACCCTTCTTTCACATAATGGTATGATCCTAGTGTGTCCTCGCATATGATTGGCCGCATGGTGGCCCGCTAAATAAAGACCCGCCCCTGCCTGCAAGAATTCTCAGCAAGAGTAGGAGCGGCTGAAGATGCTGCTTTCCCCGACGGGAGTCTGCTCTTCTAACGGCAGCTCGCGATCGGCGTGTTGGAGACCTCTGAATTAAAGTATCAAGTCACCTCAAGTCAGAAGGCTCAAGTCCAAGTCAAGTCCCGAGTCATTGGTGTTCAAGTCCAAGTCGAGTCGCAAGTGTTTTGTGATGTTGTCAAGTCGAGTCTCAAGTCATCAAATTTGTGACTCGATTCTGACTCGAGTCCAAGTCATGTGACTCGAGTCCACACCTCTGGCTAACGTGGTTAGCTAACGTGGTTAGCTGCTAGTTGTCGTTAGCTAGCGCAGCCTGGACGTGCAGCCGCACGCCCTCGAAGAAACAGCCCCCTGAGGTAGAAGTCGGGTTCTTCCATACCTAGCAGGTCGTGCATCGTCTCCGTGTAGTCGGAAGGCTTGCTGTCTTCCAGTGCCGAGACGATGTGGGAATGGCGAGCGACGTCCTCAGCCATTCCGTGGGGGGCGCACCGAACCTGACAGCCACGGACGTCTCCAAAAATCTCCGGCATCACAAGAAAAACAGCGCTCTTTGCCGGAAACTTCACGAGACGTTGTCAGGGTCACCAATGTAGTGCCGAGAGATAGGGAGTCGGAGGCGGTGCAATGAAGGTGCAAAGTTGTCTTTATTCAAGAGCTGCAAAGGACATGTTGTCGGGTCGCAGCCCAAGACGACAAGAGGAAGCGAAAGCTGGTCAAAGCGCCTGTCTAGTAAGCACGAGGTCCTGAGTTCAAGTCCCAGCAGCACCTGATGGGAGAAGGGAGTGTCTCTCATTTTAGACTACATGCATTTCATATGAACTCCTAATGATTTCAGAAGACACAGATTTATGAATTAATTAGAAGAATGTGCATCCACTTAATCCTACACACTAGTCCTTAAAAATGTGAAATGTGATGACAGAGCTGCATTCACCTCCTAGCCAGTGACCTTCACAAAAGCAAATAACATCACCTGAATTCACCATTAGAGAATCTGCCATCTTTGTAACTTCCAAACTGTCTTCCTCATTATAACACATAGCTTTTTGAAGAGGCAGAATTCACACATAAATGATAATTGATGAGAAGCAGCATCTACTCAAACACTATATGCGTAGTTGGTGGGAGTCAATGTCGTGGGTTTTTCACCCTCTGAGGCACTGCTGGGATTTGAACCCAGGATCTCCTGTTTTTGAGACAGGCGTCTTAACCACTTAGCCACAGCGCCATGTTTCCATTGTTTTTTCTTGTTTTAAAACAGATCTGCTTTAATATCAAGAAGTGCCATTAAACTAATTAGTTGTATAGTTCAAGAGCCAGCCTCTAATGACCATATGAGCAGCTGCCATCTTTTTTACTTTTAAGTTGTCTTCCTTTTTAAGACATGTATAAACACAGAGTTGATTATGAATTCACCTTATCCTTTGTTTGCTGTCTCAGAGCAGAGCTGCATTCAGATCCAGCCAGTGCCACTGAAAGGGTTAGTTGCAGTGGCGAGCCGTCAGGGCCCTCTAGGCTCCGTTGTATTAACAATTCGAAAAATGTGCATCCTCTGAATCCAACATACTGGTTCTTTAAACGTGCCATCTTTGTAACTTCCCAACTGTCTTGATTATTTCAAGACTTGGCTTTTTGAAGAGGTTGGATTCAAATTTAAATGAGTTTATCTTGTTTTTGATTTTGAAGCTAGTCTTTGAGGCACTGCTGGGATTTGAACCCAGGATCTGCTGTTCACGAGATAGGCACCTTAACCACTTAGCCACAGCGCCACATTATACCTTGTTTGTTATCTCAGAGCAGAGCTGCATTCAGATCCAGTGCCACTGAAAGGGTTAGTGGGTTAATTGAAGTGCCAGACTCAAGTGACGCATAGAGCAACTGCAATCGAACAGATGTAGACAGTAAAGGCACTAAAACTGATGCAGGCATTGTCACATTCCTCTACTTAATTATCAAATCGTGTCTTCATTCTGAAATCATTAGGAGTTAATATGAAATGCATTTAGTCTATAAAGTGCCTGTCTCGTAAACATGAGATCATGGGTTCAACTCCCAGCAGTTCCTAGTCACTTTATCACCCGATAGTGAAGCAATGTCATCCCCCCTACGATCAAAGAGGAGGAGAGGAAGTTTATTGTTGTGCACATGGTGGTGTTATCTAAACCCGTTGAAACCTCGCTGTGCTGCACTAACTTCTGAAGCTGCTCTGAACACAGGACGCCTCACACACACAGAGGTACAGATACACAGACAAGCAGAGGTGGAGGAAGTACTTATATTGTTTACTGAAGAGAAAAGTACTTATACCACACTGTAGAAGTACTCTAAGTAAAATTCCTGCATTGAAAATGTTACTTAAAGAGGCCCTATTCTGCTTTTTGTGTTGTTCCCTCTCCTGTAGTTTGTTCTATAGGTTTTGGTGCATGTAAATGGTCTGCAGAGGCTTCCCTATAATATATACACCTGAAAAACAGCAGGAGAGGACTCTTTAAAGTAGAGACACTACATACTGATATACATCTGAACATCAGCAGGAGAGGACTCTTTAAAGTAGATACACTACATACTGATATACACCTGAACATCAGCAGGAGAGGACTCTTTAAAGTAGAGACACTACATACTGATATACACCTGAACATCAGCAGGAGAGGACTCTTTAAAGTAGATACACTACATACTGAAATACACCTGAACATCAGCAGGAGAGGACTCTTTAAAGTAGATACACTACATACTGATATACATCTGAACATCAGCAGGAGAGGACTCTTTAAAGTAGAGACACTACATACTGAAATACACCTGAACATCAGCAGGAGAGGACTCTTTAAAGTAGAGACACTACATACTGATATACACCTGAACATCAGCAGGAGAGGACTCTTTAAAGTAGAGACACTACATACTGATATACACCTGAACATCAGCAGGAGAGGACTCTTTAAAGTAGAGACACTACATACTGATATACACCTGAACATCAGCAGGAGAGGACTCTTTAAAGTAGAGACACTACATACTGATATACACCTGAACATCAGCAGGAGAGGACTCTTTAAAGTAGAGACACTACATACTGATATACACCTGAACATCAGCAGGAGAGGACTCTTTAAAGTAGAGACACTACATACTGATATACACCTGAACATCAGCAGGAGAGGACTCTTTAAAGTAGAGACACTACATACTGATATACACCTGAACATCAGCAGGAGAGGACTCTTTAAAGTAGAGACACTACATACTGATATACACCTGAACATCAGCAGGAGAGGACTCTTTAAAGTAGAGACACTACATACTGATATACACCTGAACATCAGCAGGAGAGGACTCTTTAAAGTAGAGACACTACATACTGATATACACCTGAACATCAGCAGGAGAGGACTCTTTAAAGTAGAGACACTACATACTGATATACACCTGAACATCAGCAGGAGAGGACTCTTTAAAGTAGAGACACTACATACTGATATACACCTGAACATCAGCAGGAGAGGACTCTTTAAAGTAGAGACACTACATACTGATATACACCTGAACATCAGCAGGAGAGGACTCTTTAAAGTAGAGACACTACATACTGATATACACCTGAACATCAGCAGGAGAGGACTCTTTAAAGTAGAGACACTACATACTGATATACACCTGAACATCAGCAGGAGAGGACTCTTTAAAGTAGAGACACTACATACTGATATACACCTGAACATCAGTAGGAGAGGACTCTTTAAGCATCTCTAAAGTGACTTTAATCATTAAATAAATACTGAACAATTCCTACAGTTCTTATCCAGGCATGTCATCGTGTACTTTTTGCACGATTATTATCAAACAATAGAGCTTAACAACTCTTAATAAAGCCTGAAGTGAAAACTAGAAGTGTTGATAACCGACATCTTTCCGCCTCCAAATCCATTTTTAACCCACAGTGATTTCACCAGCATCCTGTAACCTCCGATACGATATCACTTTTTCCACTACGCCTGCCTATATATTGACCAGCTGGTGCCGTATTTTGAGAGATTTTCTATCGCTGGTTGGTGTCCGTTTTCTGACACAACTTCCTGCCTGGAGCTCTCTGCTGAGTCCTAGTTTGCCCAGTATTGAACCAATCGGACGGACAAACAGAAAGGAGCTTTTCCTCTTTGCAGAGTTTGAACCATTCGATAGTTTGTTGGCGCTCCACTGGCATGTTTTCTCTTATGCGACCCTGCGAGCTGCCTCTTCTGCTTTCACTCAATCCAGCTGACAACTAACCCTAAAAAGGTACGTTTTCTTCCACTTCTCTTGTTGTTTCATCCTATTTTTCTGTAACTGCATTTATTTCTTGGTCTGTTGAATCAGAGATGGCATTTAGTTCCTCTGGTTTCCCTCCCAGAGCTCCAGGCCAGTGCAAAGTAACATTATCACTAATAGACGTGTTGGCGCTTTGGAGACATTCAGGGTGTTGCCAATTAACAGCAGTCACTTAATGATAACCTTTGTTTGTCTTTTAAAAAACAATGTTTGCAAAGTCCTTATCACACATAAAACTCAACGGCAGGCACATTAAAAAGGAGGAAAATCGATGAAACTTAACACAGCAATAAAAAAAACATGCAATTAAAAACCAATGATATTAAAATTGCAAAGGGAGTTACTTGCTTTAAACCCTGTTTACAAAACTGATTTCCATACCTAATAACTTCATTGATATCCTAACATTCGAACATTTGTACATAAACTGATATAGTAGAAAGTACATCTAGCACTAACTGTCAATATGAGTCCAATGTTCTGTGAATATCTAGCATTTCAGTAATGGTGGTATGCAAATGGAGCCGATTAAAGCATTGCAGAGTCATTCTGTTTTCATCCTGCAACAAACATATGTTTTTATTTATGCAAAACCAGGCAGTTAGTTTGACAGACACACACACACACACACACACACACACACACACACACACACACACACACACACACACACACACACACACACACACACACACACACACACACATGTGCACCCTGCACGTATGCACGTTCATTATTTAGCTAATGAAAAAAAAACATTTTCAATGACCACCCACCACCCTGTCTGGGCCTTCTGTGTGTGTGTGTGTGTGTGTGTGTGTGTGTGTGTGTGTGTGTGTGTGTGTGTGTGTGTGTGTGTGTGTGTGTGTGTGTGTGTGTGTGTGTGTGTGTGTGTGTGTGTGTGTGTGTGTGTGTGTGTGTGTGCAGCCATTTGTGTGTGACCTTGTTTGAGGATTTCCTTAAACACTATACAATCAGGTTTATTTATTTACTTTAATGGAAGATGTTTCCATGGGTGTAATAACAGTGTAATAATAGTTTAATATAGGTCTTATAACTGTGTACCATGAGTATAATATGGGTGTTATACGGGTCTAATAATGGTGTAATATGATCTTAATAGCTGTGTATTTATGTGTAATTACAGCATAATATGGGAGTAATATTGGTGTTACATGGGCGAAATCTGGGTTTAACAACAGCATCATATGGGAATACAAAGGGTGTAATAATGGTGTAATAGGGGTGTTTCCCAAACACTTTTTATGTGAATGCCCATTTAGGGGTTAAAGTCTCACTGGAGATACACTTTATTTGTGTGTGTGTGTGTGTGTGTGTGTGTGTGTGTGTGTGTGTGTGTGTGTGTGTGTGTGTGTGTGTGTGTGTGCGGGAGAGAGAGAGTGATTGTGTGTGTGTGTGTGTGTGTGTGTGTGTGTGTGTGTGTGTGTGTGTGTGTGTGTGTGTGTGTGTGTGTGTGTGTGTGTGTGTGAGCCCATCGATCGGTTGCCCACTGGGTGTGAAGGACACTGATGTGACAGCACTAATTACAGGCAGGAAGCAACAAACAGCAGCAGCTCCAACGCCTCCATCTCTACGAGTATCCGTCCAAAATGAGATATTCGTTTTGATATATATCAAACGGGGACTGTGCACATTAATAAACATAACACTTTAACTGTGCCAGAGTTAACAAATACGCTGTTTTTCATCTGTAGTCCCTGGACAGATGTTGTAAGTCAACCTAAAAACACATTTAATTTAAGATACCAAGGAAATACACGCAACATAGAGGTGTACAATACTGGTAATGCTAATCTTTTTCTTTTTTTAAAACATGCTTATTACATAGCAAGAAGACAGCAACAGGTTAAGGCAGTACAGACGGAGCTGATTCCTCACTATGCATATTTTTAAATGAGATTGAATTAAACTGAATGTATTTTGTCAATCATTAGACAGTCACAAACAAATTACATCCTCCACCCAGAGCTCCAGCTCTTACCTTCCTGTAGGAGATTTAGGGTACCAAAAAGCAGGCTTGAGTTTATGATTTTGAAGTAAAAGGCTAACGTTAGGCTATAAGGAACTACAGCGACGTCACATGACTTCACGTCACCACTCTAAGCTAAAGGTGGCTAATGTTGGGCTATAAAGGAACTACAGCACGGTCACATGACTTCACATCACCACCGCTAAGCTAAAGGTGGCTAATGTTTGGCGTGATGACGTTTAGTCGTCTCATTTAGACACTTACACAGACACACAGACCTTATTTCAGGATAACAACCAAAAATAAATTTCCGGGTTTTAATTCTCATACACCACCCTATTCTATAAAATATCATGGCAATCATATCATATCAACACAACTCTAAATACGGAAACTGTAATTTAGTCAAAACTTTATTTTGTTAGGTCAATTGTAAGATATATCTGATCTTATCTTCTCTTAAAGGGGACCTATCATGCAAAATGCACTTTGCGATGTCTTTTATAGATAAATATGTGTCCCCGGTGCGTCGGGGAACTCACGCAGCGTCAGAAAATAAGACCCTCTCTCTTTTCCTCCGTACCCAAATCTTTTAAAAACGGGTGTACAACAAGCGGACACAGATTTGCTGCCGAACTGACGTCAAATCGGCGGCGGACCCACAGAAAGTTGCTATCAGAAACAATGCCTGACGTGTTTTGGACGTAATCTCGTCTTTGTTTACATTAGCAAGCCTCACTAACACTCAGAGCTAACCTGTACTGGAGAGCACATGTGTTTAAAAAGCAGGACATAAAAAAGGAACTCACCTTGTGATAAACCTGCAAGAGAAAAAGCATTTGAGCTCCATACTGTTTCAGAAATAATCCTTGACGTGGTTTAAACAGGATGGCGTTTTATCACAGCAGAATTTAACTTTATCTTCGGTAGAATTCTGATCAGGCATTAGCTCCGCCTCCTCTTTTTTTTTTTAAAGATAAGGACCCAAATTCCGCGTTTCTCTAACAAAAGAGGGGTATGAGCAGAATGAGGCATGGCTACAACGGGTCATCTGTTTGGTATTTTAAGAAAGAAACTTCACAGACATGTTTTGTATAGGTATGGCCCTAATATAGCATAATAGGTCCACTTTAAATTGCAACCCAAGAGAAGGATCATTCTTTAACCGTCACCTAATAAAGTTTTTACTTTGAATCTAAGTTCTACTTCTTCTACAGGTTTTAGGTTTTAATTGATCTTAATTATAAGTGACGTATAGGATGTCTTCAGGTGTGAAAGTAAATTGGATATTTGTTTTATGTTGGCAGATGTGGCCAAAAATGCTTGGAAATATCATGGTGAATTCTGGTGATTGAACACTTCATATGGGAACAGCGATTTAGTACTACTGGAAACGGCCTTTAAAAACAAAAACACAATATATTTGACTTTATTTCAGTTGGACAATCATCATTTTTCAACCTTAATCTAATTAGGATTCAGCCTTTAATTCAAATGCCATTCTTTTTGCAGTACAACCAGTGTCTCATTGACTTTAATTGTAAGTTATGGGACAGATGTCTTTAGCCATGAGCGTAAATTGGAGATTCTTTATTTACGGAAGATGTTTGTGTTCTTTCCGGGTATCTTCGAGTATGGAAAAAAGACCCTCACTGTCCTCACTTTTAAAGCTTAATTTGTGTAAAAGAAACCAAGCAACATCGCATCAGAATAACTTTGGATTTGGAGGCAGCGCAATGTAATTTTTTTGGCCACCCCACAAATATTAACTTCAAAATTCTTTTTTTTTGCTGCTCTGTTTGGGTCTCCTCCAGCCCCCTTCTTTAAAACCTCTTAATTTGCTCCACTGTGTCCAACAGCTGCTATCTTTGTGTTTCTGCTGTTGGTGAACAGGTGGTTTTCAATGGGTACACAGCAGCCTGATGCAACTGCTAACAGGTTGACGTAATGAGACTGAATCATATTAGTGAAGCACTAAAACCAAAAAAATGCTTAAAAAAGGGCTTAGAAGCTTCATGAGGGCGAAGGGAACCACAGAGTTCAGTTCGGCCCTTCACATACTGTATTTACTTTTTGTTGTTGTTGTTGTTAATTGATGCATTTTTTAGGTAAACATATTTTATAAGTGCAGCTGTAGGTTCGTCCATAAGAACGACCTACAATCCTTATAACGTCATTTACCATTTCCTACTAACTAAGCAAATATATGCAGGTTTTTTTAATTGGAAAACTGTATAATAATGAATAGTTCCTTCCCAAAACAAAAAGGAAAACGTTATACTCGGAAAGAATAATTAAAACAATATGTATTTGTACTCAGAAAAAAAGGCAATATGAATACAAATATGTTTTTTTTATTTGTATTGCCCTTCTTATTTAAAAATTGTAAAGAGTTAATATGAATATTCTTTAAAAAATTGAACCGGATGTTTTATTGAACAGCAATGCAATAAAGATATTCCACACTAAAACTAAAAAAACGACACTAAACATATAAATGCATTTCATATAATGCAATATAAAAAACAAATCAATTGCAATAAACACATATTCGTAAAACCCACTATTTGCACATTTCTAATTCCAAATAGCATCTAGCATGCATTCACAATACTGTACACCATACAGTGTGGATGTAAATACTCTATCGTGTCACCAGCAGATTCAGGGTGGCTTTAAACTTTTTCTGGTGGCGCTCGATGTGTGGATCGGTGCCGGCCCACGTGCCACAAGTTATCCTCACATTTTAATTATGTACATTTCCATCGACGTGGCCTCGCTTTTAATTATTTTTCCATTGATCTGCGCTGTAACCCCACATGCAGGTCAGTGAACAGGAGCTGCTGCTGCTGCTGCTGGAGGCCCACACACACACACACACACACACACACACACACACACACACACACACACACACACACACACACACACACACACACACATACCATGTATACATCACTTCAGGGGACATTACATTGACTTACATGCATTTCCTGGAGACTTACCCTAACCTTAACCATAACCAACACATGCCTAACCCTAACCCTAAACCTAACCAAGTCTTCACCCTAAAATTAATGATTGCCCTTATGGGGACCTCCAATTTGTCCCCATAAGGGAGGCGAGTCCCCACACGTGACTGTGTAAACAGATTTAGGTCCCCACAAGGATGGTAATGCTAGGCCACACACACACACACACACAAACACACACACACACACACACACACACACACACACACACACACACACACATGTGATACATCACATGCACACATGTGTACATAAATAACATCACTTTTACATGGGACCTTATTTCGCTAAAACAAAATGTAAAATATTTATAATTTGTAGTTGTAATGTTCCAGTTTCAGTTGTGCATTGATCTAAACATGCATGTCAATTACAAAGATAATTTAGCAAGGCAATAGATTCGCTCTTAGTCGAAAAACACTTAGTTTTGTGAGAAATAGCTCAGTAAGCATCTCTCGTCTAGCTAAACAAACGTTGGTACGCACTAATGTAACGTTATCTTAGCTGATGTGTTTTATCCAGGAATCAGTGAAATTAAAAAGACAGATACTCCTGTGAGTACATCCTCGTACTAAACATACAAAACATACAGGCATCGTAGCTTTAGCGGTAGATAAAGTCGCTTAGGCGACTTTTGGATGCAGACTGGTTTACAAATATACGAGCCAACCTTAAATGTAATCCTATGGGAATCTCCTTGATCTCCGATATGTGTCCAGAAATGACTTGGCATTGCAGTTTGCCTGCTAGCTCTGTGGTTAACACAAGCAGAAGAGATTTTAACGTTTTGTTCTCCGACATGTGGAGATTATCCTGCTAAACAACAGTCATAAGTATCACAAAAGTTTGTTTGACACAGAGATCATTTTCTTCAATAAACCAAAATCCAATTGAGAAATCCCATTGCTTCTCGTCAACATTTTTGTCCTTGCGATACTAACTTCCTGGTTTGGCTACGAAGATACGTCATCACTGCATTGTGTTAGCGAATAGGCTAACATGCTAATTAATCAAAGATGCATTTTGTAGTGTTAGACAGTACGATATTTGCTCCATCTACTATTAACAATTATGGACACAATTTACATTCGAACAGTTTTACGACAAACTGCGACTTTCTTGAACTATCTTTTAAATTGATAGAACTATCAACTAAAACTGCTAAAACCAAGATGTCGCACAAAGCAAGACTCAGTGTCTCTCCCGTTTTTGCAACTGCATTTTGTTGTCTTAGTACTTGTGCAATGACGGTGAAGTTGAGTAAATCATGGCACAATTCAAACAGGGTCTGAATCCCACAGTATCTCGGAAAGAAAGTCCAATGGTTTACCAGGAGTCTCACTTTGACTGTTTGAAATAAAAACAAATGGTCTTTCCTCTTTAAACAGGATGGACCATGGAGACCGAGGGATGGGCGTCTCTCACCTTCGCTATGAGGACGAGGAAGGTGAGTGTGTGCTTCATATCTAAAGTCGATCCATCATGGAGAGGCCCTCTGCTCATAGAAACAGGAAATGAAGTCATTACACCCACTTTGTCCCCTAATATCACCATGAGACAGTGGATTCTTCACACTAGCTGACAGTGTCTGATTTGTAGAGTGTTTGTGTTGGTGGACGCCAATGCACTGCAAATGAGAAGTGAGAATTAACAGGAGATTGTTTGTGTGTTTTTCTGTTTTCACACTGGGATGAAGGTTCGCAGGTTCTGTGCTTTTTCCAAACACGCCATATTGCTTTGCATCTCCCCGTGGTTTAGTTATTCCACGTGGAGTTCAGTGTGTAATCAGTTCCAAAGTGACTCCTTAATTGCCAGCAGACGACCAGACTCACACGCTCCTGCTTTTTGTTTGCAAAACAGAGATTATTATTCAAGCCAAAAGCTAACTCACAGGAAGTCTGCAGGACTGGCTGATTCTGATTAGATTAGCTTTGCTTTTAAATGACAAACAATACTGCTGTTAATAAGACACAGTGTGAAACATTATGTATTCAGAGTTTGTTTATGGAAACACTCCTCTGAGTATTATGAGGTAATGAAAGACCTCGTTAGACATTATGTGCCTGGCACTCAAATATTGAGGCCTTGATTTGTTTTTGGAAAAGTTGCAGCACAATTAAAGCTTGTTCTTCACGTAAATTGGTGTCCTACACGAAGCATATTGGCACTTTAGTTTTGCACAAAAACAAGTGCAACTAAATGTTCTGGGAAGAAGGACAAGGTACAATAGTGATGAATATTTTAACAAATATCTGGACCCCAAGGTTTTCTGTTCTTGTTCAGGTAAAGTAAAAATGTGTGAACATTTATTAACCTGCGCCAAAACCTGTATTACGATGGATGTTGTAAAGCCTTCCATTGGAGAAGATGCCGAGACAGCAGGTATTTCAGAGTATATGGAGATGCCGATCATAAAAGCAACTCATGGCAGCACCAATTAAGTTTCCGAGCTTTAAAGGTCCCCTATTATACAAAATGCACTTTTTGATGTCTTTTATACATAAATATGAGTCCCGGTGTGCCAGGAGACTCACAACGTGTCAGAAAATAAAACCCTCCCTCTTTTCCTCCGTACCCACATCTCTAAAAACGGGGGAACCACGGAGCTGATCCAGATTTGCGTCCGATATGACGTAATATCTGAAATGTGGGCTGGCTTTACGCCCACGGGCCTATCACAAACGTCGCTCTCAGAAACAATGAGACGTGTTTTTGAAGTAATATGGTCTGTGTTTACATTCGCATCGCTAACACTCAGAGTCAGAGCCAGGCCCGAACTGGCCATCGGGAGCACCGGGAGGTTTCCCGATGGCCAGGCCTTCTAAGTGGCCTGCTGGCCTGAGGATTTTTTTTATGTATGTATTGTGAACGCAAAGCTGCGCAAATGTGGGTCTGACTCTGCCTCACAGAGGGTGACTGGCTGTCTCCATGATGTAGCCTGCCGACATGGCCACTTTCATACAGATCATACTAATGCCCTCGATTGGTCTCTGTGTGTCATTCAAGCTCGGGAGGGTGTGTATGTGTGGCACAAGTGAGCAAGAGAGAGAAAGCGCGCGCACCGGTTACGTGTAGGCTATTGTTGTTGTTAGCATCTGGTGCTAGCTAGCTGCGCTAACGGATATAAGGAGCTATTTCAACAACAAGGTGGGGGAGACGAGAGTCCTCTCCTGTCAGACTGAGAGACTGATAACTACAGCTCAGGTGAGGTAAAGGACTCTGCTGAGTGTTTAGATAGTTAACTTAGTTCTCAGTGGGTCTCAAACGGTTTGGTCACCATTCATGTAAACACATATTTCCATTTGAAGGGGGAGTGATTAGTAAAATATGCATGAATAATAAAAAATAAAACGTTAACTAGATGAAAAAATGTAAGATAAACTTTAAAAACTTGTTGAGAGCTAAAACTAGTCTTTGCTGCTGCCTCAAAGAGGAGAAGGGGGAGAGGAGGGAGACAGGAGAGGCTGATTCAGGAGCACAGACACACTCACAACTATAAATGAACCAAAAACAAATAAATAAACAAGTTTCAATGTTTTTTCATATTGGATATGGTATGTTATTGGTTATGGCCATGTTCTTATGATTTTATGATTTTTTAAATGTATACTGTTCTGTTTCATGTGGGTGTAGTCTCTTTATTTCCCCCTCAAAGTGAACCAGATTGGTGCATTTAAGTCCAACATTTAAAAAAAAAATCTTACCGGGGGAGAATGCTCCCGGACCCCCCTATAGGATTTGAGGTCCAGCCCCACTTAAAATATGTTCACATGAATAGGTTCCTAAATAGATTTGCACATTTGTTTAAATAGTAACCCATCTCCATATGTTTATTTTTGGGTAGTAGATTTAGAGGGCTATCACTATGGGCAGCAACGCTGTAAATATTGACAAATAAATCCAGCAAAATGGCACAAAAAAACTGGGAGTGGCCTGGCTGGGTGTATAATTCCCGGCCTGACTTATTGTCCCAGTCCGGCCCTGGTCAGAGCCAACCTGTGCTGGAGAGAGTATGTGTAAAGAATCAGGAAATAAAAAAGAACTCACATTGTGGGAAACCCTCAAAAGAAAAAGTATTTGAGCTCCATACTGTTTCAGAAATATACTAGACTAGAATCTGTTAGGTATTTTGAGCAAAACACTTCATAAACATGTTTTTTATATATGTGTATATAGGCTATCTGAGACCTATAATATATGCCAAAAATAAATTCCTGTGGGGATTGTCCACAGTATTGAGTATGTAAGTCGCTTTGGATAAAAGCGTCTAACAAGTAATGTAATGTAATGTATAATAGGAGACCTTTTAGACTTGTATTACTTTTCTTTTATGTCATTTTACGATTAACAATCAATCAATTCCACTCCGTACCAGATGACCTTTTATGCAAACATTTGTCTGGTATTCATGTGATCGTACATTTCTGTCCCCAGACCATCAGTCGATCTACATCGGTGTCCCGGTGCCTCCTGGATATCGACGCAAACGCAGGCGAAGGCGCTCGAGTCGTGAAGCGGCCGACATGGACAGGGACAGGCGCTACAGCCAGCAGAAACACCCAGAGCGCAGCCGCTACCGAGACATCGACGTGGAGGAAGGACTGATGGAGTCCAACGAGCAGAGAGACATCAACCGTACAAGTAAGCAGAGGTGGGAAGTAGTGGAGTACAAATACTTCGTTACTAAGTACATTTTTCTGGTATCAGTACTTTACTCCACTACTTATTTTTTCTTACATAACAATAGGCGCGTTCACACCAAGTACTTTTCCCACAAAGGTTCCTGAGAACTACGATTTAGTTGCGTTCACACCAAAAAGTCCCAGGAACTAAATTAGTTCTAGAGAACCTTTTTTACCCCCTTTTCAGTCCCTGCTAGAGAGCAGGGACTTTCGTGGGAGAAAAAGGTTCCTGTGTCTGATTGGCTGGGCGGATTGCAAACCACGCCCCGTCAAACTCCCAAAAACTTTTGTGAAGCCGCCATTTTATTATCCACGCATTGCATTATTAACATTAGCATTAACCCAGCGCAGAAACACAGAGAGACTAACTTATGACAACACAAAATAAAACATGGGAGCGGTGGAGATGAGGAGGTGTCGGCGTTCTGGCCGTTTACTCGGAAGCCAGTCCCCAACTCGGGGACTTCCGGCCGGGGACTTTGGGCGGCAGTATACGCTGTGAAGTTGTTTGCGGCATGCCAGTAAACCCAAAGCAGAAGCAGAAGCAGAAGCAGAAGAAGAAGAAGAAGAAGAAGAAGAAGAAGAAGAAGAAGAAGAAGAAGAAGAAGAAGTGACGTCAGCGGCTTCATTTGCCTAATCCTCCCCCAGGAACTAATTTCCGGTGTGAACGCGATCTGTACTTAGTTCATGAGAACTAAAGAGTTCTCAGGAACCTTTGTGGGAAAAGTACTTGGTGTGAACCATAGACTGTGAACGTGCCTATTGTACTGAAAAACGTTAAAACTCTCAATAATGCCCAAAGGCTTATTTCCGTTGCGGTTCTTCGTAGAGAATGGAAGGAATACAAATAGTGCTTAGTATAACGTCCAATACATAGAGAGGTAAGGCCGCACTGTTATACCAATCTTCTGTAATAACCAGTTTTCTGCACACAGCTGCCAGCATTGCTTTAACTTAAAAGCTTCCCGAAGCATTGGCTGAGACATAACTCCAGACTGTCATTTATTACAATTTGTTGCACACTTTTACCTCATGCCTTTGTTACCTTCCAGTAGTTTTTACAGCAGGAGTCTGCAAAACTGCCTGAGAGTGTGTAGCTCCTGTTTCAGGTTAGTAATGAGCACGATGCTGATGCTTTACTCCTGGAGACGTCGATTGTAGAGATTGTCAACCTTTTCTAAATCGATGTTGATGCAGCAGAGGTGTTTACTTTGTCCGGACTGTATCCACCACACAAATAGGGTTTTTGTGTCAGTACATGAATATCAATAATGCATACGATGGCATTAGCAGTCGGAGGAAATGGTGCCCGTTGGAGAAGTAAAGAACGTGGAGATGTAGATTCTGATTATAGTTTGGAGATGGCAGCCAATTCCTGTCCAATTAGTGAAGTTAGATAAGATAGACTTTTATTAATCCCTCGTGGGGAAATTGTTTCTCTGCATTTGACCCATCCCAGTGTGCTGCGATTTTGAACGGCGCCCGGCGAGCAGTGTAGGGAACGGTGCCTTGGTCAGGGACACCTCGGTAGCACTTGGTCTTGCCGGGACTTGAACTGGTGACCTTCCAGTTGCCAAGCCAAGTCCCTATCGACTTCGCCACCACATGTAGTAAATGTGTAAATCGAACGTTTGGTTCAAAAGGTGTTAATGGCAGGCTTGGGGAGTAATGGATGGATTACATGTAACGGGATAATCAGGATACAAAAAAAAGCTAACCCTTACAGTTACGTTAAAACAATCTGATCACTTTTTTCTAAAAATGGTGGATTACAGTGTTAGTAAAAACCTAAAAAGAGCATCTAGTGTTTGTTGGAAAAGGATCAGATGTACCGATACAGATGTACAGATACCTCTTCTCTGTAAGCTGTGATGTTCTGCTTTCAAAATGCTCAAAATTCTTACTTATTCCTACAAATTCAGATTTATTGTCAAAATCTCAGTTTAAAAAAAAAAAATCTCACTTTTTTGAAAAATGTCTGATCAGATATTCTCTCTTCTCTGTAAGCTGTTATAACGCTAATACTTTAAGTGTGAATCTATACTGCCTGACTCTGCTTTGTGGTTTTCTCTTTCTTTGCTTCATTTGTTCCGTTTTTTTAATTCAGTAGGATGTGCTCACGTGTTTCATTGTTGGTGTTTCGGCTGATGCCTGAATGTAATTACGCCACAATTATTATTAATAATAATTAATGAAAGGCAGGTTTTCCTATAAACACCATATTTTTTTATCCTACATATCTTGGTTTATTTTTTTTCTAAAGTCACATTGTCCTATTTAATTCACTTAAACATCGAATTATTCTTTATTTATCTTAATTTTAACTTTATTTGCATTGCATTTGATATTGACGTTATCTAAAAGTAACTTAGCTTAATCAAGTTACATTACTTTTATATTTTGATACTCAGATTTACATTTACCTCGTAATTGAGACACTCCCTTCCCTTGTTGACGGTCCTGAACGTTGTATTTTGTAGATTTGTTTTCATCCCCAGCTGGCGCTTAACATAAATACCTTCTATATAATTGACTCTCTGTGTGTAGAGATATTAGCATTCAGCTCAGTCCATGGGTTAGCAGCAGCTGACGGATCATTAACCTGCAGCAAAGCTCAATTCCACCTCCATACCATAATGAAATGGATTGTCAGGATTGAATACCTATAATCAGGAATCTTCATAGGGTCCGATACCGCAATCACTACTGCTGCTGTAATGTAGGAAATGACGAGGAACAGCCGACAGCTGGACGTGAACATGGTTTGAGTGGAAATAGTTAGAAACACCATGTTTATTGATTAATATTGGAGATCGGTATTTACTTTCATAAGTGAAGGTCACTTTGATTTGACCTTAAGAGCAAAGGAAAGGGGACATCCTGTTGTTTTAAAGAGATATAGAGTGTATATCAGTATGTAGTGTCTCTACTTTAAAGAGTCCTCTCCTGCTGATGTTCAGGTGTATATCAGTATAGTGTCTCTACTTTAAAGAGTCCTCTCCTGCTGATGTTCAGGTGTATATCAGTATAGTGTCTCTACTTTAAAGAGTCCTCTCCTGCTGATGTTCAGGTGTATATCAGTATAGTGTCTCTACTTTAAAGAGTCCTCTCCTGCTGATGTTCAGGTGTATATCAGTATGTAGTGTCTCTACTTTAAAGAGTCCTCTCCTGCTGATGTTCAGGTGTATATCAGTATAGTGTCTCTACTTTAAAGAGTCCTCTCCTGCTGATGTTCAGGTGTATATCAGTATGTAGTGTCTCTACTTTAAAGAGTCCTCTCCTGCTGATGTTCAGGTGTATATCAGTGTGGAGTGTATCTACTTTAAAGAGTCCTCTCCTGCTGATGTTCAGGTGTATATCAGTATGTAGTGTCTCTACTATAAAGAGTCCTCTCCTGCTGATGTTCAGGTGTATATCAGTATGTAGTGTCTCTACTTTGAAGAGTCCTCTCCTGCTGATGTTCAGGTGTATATCAGTATGTAGTGTCTCTACTTTAAAGAGTCCTCTCCTGCTGATGTTCAGGTGTATATCAGTATGTAGTGTCTCTACTTTAAAGAGTCCTCTCCTGCTGATGTTCAGGTCTATATCAGTATGTAGTGTCTCTACTTTAAAGAGTCCTCTCCTGCTGATGTTCTGGTGTATATCAGTATGTAGTGTCTCTACTTTAAAGAGTCCTCTCCTGCTGATGTTCAGGTGTATATCAGTATGTAGTGTCTCTACTTTAAAGAGTCCTCTCCTGCTGATGTTCAGGTCTATATCAGTATGTAGTGTCTCTACTTTAAAGAGTCCTCTCCTGCTGATGTTCAGGTGTTTATCAGTATGTAGTGTCTCTACTTTAAAGAGTCCTCTCCTGCTGATGTTCAGGTGTATATCAGTATGTAGTGTCTCTACTTTAAAGAGTCCTCTCCTGCTGATGTTCAGGTCTATATCAGTATGTAGTGTCTCTACTTTAAATAGTCCTCTCCTGCTGATGTTCAGGTGTATATCAGTATGTAGTGTCTCTACTTTAAAGAGTCCTCTCCTGCTGATGTTCAGGTGTATATCAGTATGTAGTTTCTCTACTTTAAAGAGTCCTCTCCTGCTGATGTTCAGGTGTATATCAGTATGTAGTGTCTCTACTTTAAAGAGTCCTCTCCTGCTGATGTTCAGGTGTATATCAGTATGTAGTGTCTCTACTTTAAAGAGTCCTCTCCTGCTGATGTTCAGGTGTATATCAGTATGTAGTGTCTCTACTTTAAAGAGTCCTCTCCTGCTGATGTTCAGGTCTATATCAGTATGTAGTGTCTCTACTTTAAAGAGTCCTCTCCTGCTGATGTTCAGGTGTATATCAGTATGTAGTTTCTCTACTTTAAAGAGTCCTCTCCTGCTGATGTTCAGGTGTATATCAGTATGTAGTGTCTCTACTTTAAAGAGTCCTCTCCTGCTGATGTTCAGCTGTATATCAGTATGTAGTGTCTCTACTTTAAAGAGTCTTCTCCTGCTGATGTTCAGGTGTATATCAGTATGTAGTGTCTCTACTTTAAAGAGTCCTCTCCTGCTGATGTTCAGGTGTATATCAGTATGTAGTGTCTCTACTTTAAAGAGTCCTCTCCTGCTGATGTTCAGGTCTATATCAGTATGTAGTGTCTCTACTTTAAAGAGTCCTCTCCTGCTGATGTTCTGGTGTATATCAGTATGTAGTCTCTCTACTTTAAAGAGTCCTCTCCTGCTGATGTTCAGGTGTATATCAGTATGTAGTGTCTCTACTTTAAAGAGTCCTCTCCTGCTGATGTTCAGGTCTATATCAGTATGTAGTGTCTCTACTTTAAAGAGTCCTCTCCTGCTGATGTTCAGGTGTTTATCACTAGTTAGTGTCTCTACTTTAAAGAGTCCTCTCCTGCTGATGTTCAGGTGTATAAAGAAGAAAATAAAACAACATAGATTAGCTCCATGGCATAATGCCGAAACCCGCAAAATAAAGCAAAAGTCGAGACAACTTGAAAGGATATGGCGTTCCACTAAACTTGAAGAATCTCGTTTAATTTGGCATATTACTCTCAATGAATATAAGAAAGCACTGCGTAAAGCGAGAGCAGCCTACTACTCTTCATTAATAGATGAGAATAAGAATAATGCAAGATTTCTTTTCAGCACTGTAGCCAGGCTGACAGAGAGCCACAGCTCGATTGAGCCTTCTATTCCCATAACACTCAGTAGTAATGACCTCTTGCCTTTGACCAGTATAGTGTTATCAACAGCTCCCGGAAACGTAAGTTCTAATATTACACTAGATAGTAAACTAGAATGCTTTTCAGCCATTAACCTTGAACAATTAAATTCAATGATTCTCTCTTCTAAACCATCAACGTGTATGTTAGACCCAATTCCAACTAAGCTGTTGAAGGAAGTTTTTCCATTAATTGGCACTTCTTTATTAAATATTATGAATATGTCTTTATTATCAGGCTATGTTCCACAATCATTCAAAGTAGCAGTGATAAAACCGCTTCTTAAAAAGCACAACCTCGATCCAGAGGTTTTAGCCAATTATAGACCTATTTCTAATCTTCCGTTCCTCTCAAAAATTCTTGAGAAAGCAGTCGCAAAACAGTTGTGTGATTACTTAAAAAACAATGATTTATTTGAAGATTTTCAGTCTGGCTTTAGAACACATCATAGCACGGAGAGAGCTCTGGTTAAAGTCACAAATGACATTCTAATAGCCTCTGACAAGGGACATATCTCTGTTCTTGTTTTGCTCGATCTCAGTGCTGCATTTGATACTATCGATCATGATATCTTATTGCAAAGACTAGAGCACTTAGTTGGCATACAGGGAACTGCTTTAGGCTGGTTTAGGTCCTATCTATCTGAACGCTCTCAGTTTGTACGTGTCAATGATGAATCTTCCACGCAAACCAAAGTTAGCCATGGAGTGCCACAGGGCTCAGTGCTCGGACCTATTTTGTTCACATTATATATGCTTCCGTTAGGCAATATTATAAGGAATCATTCTGTAAACTTTCATTGTTATGCAGATGATACTCAACTATATTTATCAATCAAGCCTGATGAAATTAATCATCTAAATAAAATTCAAGACTGCCTCAAGGACTTAAAAACGTGGATGACCTTAAACTTTTTGATGTTAAACACGACCAAAACTGAAGTTATTGTACTTGGCCCGAAGAATCTACGAAACAAATTATCTAAAGATATACTAACTATGGATGGCATTAATTTGGCCTCCAGTGAGACTGTAAGGAATCTTGGTGTTATATTTGATCAGGATTTATCCTTTAACGCCCACATAAAATCAATTTCAAGGACCGCCTACTTCCATCTACGTAACATTGCAAAAATCAGGCATATCTTGCCTCAAAACGATGCAGAGAAACTAGTCCATGCATTTGTTACTTCAAGGCTGGATTATTGTAACTCTTTATTATCAGGGTGTACCAAGAAGTCAGTCAAGTCGCTTCAGCTGATTCAAAATGCTGCAGCTCGTGTACTAACCAGAGTTAGGAAAAGGGACCACATTACTCCTGTTCTGGCTGCCTTACACTGGCTCCCTATAGAACACAGGATAGAATTTAAAATTCTTCTTCTCGCCTACAAAGCCCTTAATGGGCAGGCGCCATCTTACCTTAAAGAACTCATTATACCCTACTGTCCTACTAGGGCATTGCGTTCCAAGAATGCAGGGTTGTTGGTTGTTCCTAGAGTCTCTAAAAGTACAATGGGAGCCAGAGCCTTTTCTTATCAAGCTCCACATTTGTGGAATCAGCTTCCAGTTTGTGTTCGGGCGGCAGACACCCTATCCGTTTTTAAGAATGCGCTTAAGACCTTCCTTTTTGATAAAGCTTATAGTTAGGGCTGATTAGATTCAGCCCCTAGTTTTGCTGATAGGCTTAGTTTGTCGGGGGACATCTTACTTCTTCCTTCTCTCTGTCTATACCTGTGTACTCTCATGTTCCGATTAACCCAGCTTCCCCAAATTTCTTTCTTTTTGGTGTCTATATACGCTGGGATCCGGAGTCATGGATGATCCTGCGGTCCTGTGTCCTGCATCGCGAGCCCTGGATCTTGAGTCGTGGCTGTGGTCATGGATCATAGGTCCTGGATGGATAACCTCGTGGATTCATCTTCCTATTATACACACATGCATTTCCAAACATTTGGACTACCTATGTTGCAAATGTATTATCTTTTCAATTTACACACGGCATCTATTGCACGTCTGTCCGTCCTGGGAGAGGGATCCCTCCTCTGTTGCTCTCCCTGAGGTTTCTCCCATTTTTCCCTTTAAAACTGTGGGTTTTCTTCGGAGGTTTTTCCTTGTACGATGTGAGGGTCTAAGGACAGAGGGTGTCGTATTGTCAAACTGATATTTTGTACAAACTGTGAAGTCCACTGAGACAAATGTAACATTTGTGATATTGGGCTATATAAATAAACATTGATTGATTGATTGATTGATATCAGTATGTAGTGTCTCTACTTTAAAGAGTCCTCTCCTGCTGATGTTCAGGTGTTTATCACTAGTTAGTGTCTCTACTTTAAAGAGTCCTCTCCTGCTGATGTTCAGGTCTATATCAGTATGTAGTGTCTCTACTTTAAAGAGTCCTCTCCTGCTGATGTTCAGGTGTTTATCACTAGTTAGTGTCTCTACTTTAAAGAGTCCTCTCCTGCTGATGTTCAGGTCTATATCAGTATGTAGTGTCTCTACTTTAAAGAGTCCTCTCCTGCTGATGTTCAGGTGTTTATCAGTATGTAGTGTCTCTACTTTAAAGAGTCCTCTCCTGCTGATGTTCAGGTTTATATCAGTATGTAGTGTCTCTACTTTAAAGAGTCCTCTCCTGCTGATGTTCAGGTCTATATCAGTATGTAGTGTCTCTACTTTAAAGAGTCCTCTCCTGCTGATGTTCAGGTGTATATCAGTATGTAGTTTCTCTACTTTAAAGATTCCTCTCCTGCTGATGTTCAGGTGTATATCAGTATGTAGTGTCTCTACTTTAAAGAGTCCTCTCCTGCTGATGTTCAGGTCTATATCAGTATGTAGTGTCTCTACTTTAAAGAGTCCTCTCCTGCTGATGTTCAGGTGTATATCAGTATGTAGTTTCTCTACTTTAAAGAGTCCTCTCCTGCTGATGTTCAGGTGTATATCAGTATGTAGTGTCTCTACTTTAAAGAGTCCTCTCCTGCTGATGTTCAGCTGTATATCAGTATGTAGTGTCTCTACTTTAAAGAGTCCTCTCCTGCTGATGTTCAGATGTATATCAGTATGTAGTGTCTCTACTTTAAAGAGTCCTCTCCTGCTGATGTTCAGGTGTATATCAGTATGTAGTTTCTCTACTTTAAAGATTCCTCTCCTGCTGATGTTCAGATGTATATCAGTATGTAGTGTCTCTACTTTAAAGAGTCCTCTCCTGCTGATGTTCAGGTGTATATCAGTATGTAGTGCCTCTACTTTAAAGAGTCCTCTCCTGCTGATGTTCAGGTGTATATCAGTATGTAGTGTCTCTACTTTAAAGAGTCCTCTCCTGCTGATGTTCAGGTGTATATCAGTATGTAGTGTCTCTACTTTAAAGAGTCCTCTCCTGCTGATGTTCAGGTCTATATCAGTATGTAGTGTCTCTACTTTAAAGAGTCCTCTCCTGCTGATGTTCAGGTGTTTATCACTAGTTAGTGTCTCTACTTTAAAGAGTCCTCTCCTGCTGATGTTCAGGTGTCTATCACTAGGTACTAGTTTAAGCCTGATAAAACTCTATAAAGTGGTTTTACAAATGGTAAAAATGCTCTTTCTTCCATCCCAGTGTCTCCAGCGGCGGAGCGGCTCCGGTACATCCTGAATGAAGATGACGACCTGCCCAAGCCGACGCTCTTCACGGAGATGGACACTCTGCAGCGAGAAGGAGACGACTTTGAGTGGAAGGAGTCCGCCAGGTAGAAGATAAAACTCAAGACATACACAACACACTCAAATCAGTCACAGTCACGCTTCCAACACTCAGCATGCTCTTGTGTTGTTGTTGATCTGGCTTTGCTTCAGGGTTTAAAGAGTATATCAGCATGACGAAAGACAGCCTGTCCAGAAAACATAAGCCGCATTCACACCGCAGGACTTTCCCTGGTACTTTGGTTCTTTAGTTCCGTTAGTACCAATAATGTCGCGTTCACACCGCCGGGACTACTCAGTGCCGGGAACTCTTTTGGCCATTTCAGTCCCTGCTAGAGAGGTGGTACGAACCTGGTGATAAAAGAGTGCCAATTTCTATTTTATTTCTATTGGCTGGGCGAATTGCAAACCACGCCCCGTTAGACGCTGATTTTTTTTTGTTAGGCAGCCATTTTTTTCCTCGCTACAAAACCACATCCACACCTGAGCGAGTAGTTTTTTTGTACTTTAAAGCAGTTATGACCACACGTACTACAACACCGGAGCGGTGGAATGATGAGGAAGTGTCGGCGCTTCTGGCAATTTACTCTGAGGACGGGATGCAAAAGCTACTTGAGCTGGGAATCGTGCACAGTGCACACGGATGCCGGGTAAAAATAAAGAAACTCAGGCAGAACTATAAAAAAAGACCACAATAATAAGAGTGGTAACGATTTTCTATTGTTATTATATATATATATTGCCACTGTTTTTTAATACTGACACCTAACTTGCACTAAGGTGTGTCTGCTGCTATATATATTGCCACTGTTACATTGTTTTGAAACTACTTACACTTTATTTTACATTTCACACTTTTATTTAACTTCAATTTACATGCATACGACACACCTGGAACAGCGTGATGCCGTTATTGTTATGTCTTGACTGTGCAATAAAACAAACGAATGTGAGAGCAGACGGGTGTCGGTGGTTGAATTTATCTACAATGTTGCAACCTTGTGCAGCAATGGCAGGGGCAGAAACACAAGTCTTACACACATAAACACAAGTCATTTATCATGTCATTTGTTTTAGATAAATAAGGGAAAAACACCAAACAAGGGTTAATGTCCTTTTCCAAAATCAGCCTGAGGGGGTAATATATAATAAATACATAAAGATAAAGTCCATTGTTATAATGGGGTATTTCATTTGTAAATTACCCTTATGAACTCCATCATGTCTGAGGTCGGAAAGTAAACAAACGCCTCATACAGCGGGTGGGCTTTATACCCCCTCCCCCGTGTAGTTCTTCTTCTCTCGTTTTTTTTTTTACTCGCCGTGAAGTGGTTTTGCGGCCTGCCAGTAAACCCAGAGAAGAAGAAGACGAAATGACGTCAGCGTAATCTTGCCTCAGGGAAAGTACTGCAGTGTGAATGCGATTGGCACTAGCCCCCTGGCAGATAGTGCCGGCACTAAAGTACGGCAAGTCCTGCGGTGTGAAAGCGGCTATAGTCTAGATTTCTTAATTATTTAACAGGCAATGTTGTTGTTCCGTAACCAGAGTCTTAGTGTTGTGTTGACTCAATGGCATTGTTACTGAGGTTTAAAATGTAAGGGAATGATCATTAATGATATACGATTCACCTCTTTTTCCCGCTTGATTAAAAGATTGATTGCAGAAAACCCATGGCTTAAATCTCGCTAATATGCATGTGTCAATGTAATGAGTATTATTTACGTTAACGAGGTAAATAGGCTAAAAGAAAAACATGTTTTCCGAAAGAACTATGCATCTCTTGAAGCACAATATGCCTGCACTTCACCTCCAAGGTGCACAATAAATGATTGTGCAATCTATGCCTGTGAGCGTGCTGCGCGAGCCGAGATGTGTGTGTGCGTAGTTGAACCTTTTCTTAAGTTTGTAGCAAGTAGAGGGCTGCTGCTGTGTGTGTGTGTGTGTGTGTGTGTGTGTGTGTGTGTGTGTGTGTGTGTGTGTGTGTGTGTGTGTGTGTGTGTGTGTGTGTGTGTGTGTGTGTGTGTGTGTGTGTGTGTGTGTGTGTGTGTGTGTGTTGTTGCGGCAGAAGATGGTTTTTACAACCCACCTCTGCCCAGTGTGTCGTTTTGGTGAACTGCTTGAAATCATAACAGTAGGGAAAATCAGAAAACACCAGGATACCAGTTAAACAATAATCTGTTTTAATTATAAAAGGCAATAATACAATGCAATACAAATCAATATAATTAGGAGCGCCCCTGCTCTAGTTTCTCGTGCTGGTGGGATTCTTTGGTCTTCGCAGCAGGAGGAAAAAGAGAATGAACTAAATTCAAACCCAGCTTTTATACCCAAAAATCACCGGAGGAGCCGAGTCAGTCTATCTCATTGGAAGATGTAAAAGATGACTTTTCTTAGCGAATCAGCGCGAGCCAGCCAGGATAATAAACAAGTGTCTCTGAGATGGTAATAAAATGTATCTGGCGTCCGTTATCTCACTTTCCTGCATAGACTTTCACACACACACTTTCCTGCACATTCCAGAGACCTGAGTTGGGTCTAAAGGATATTCTCTTGCTCACATCTTACTCCCATTATTTATACAAAGTAATTAAACACACACATATACTATTCAAGATATGTAGACTTCCCTGAAACATGACATACTGGAGATCTTAAGCAGAAGGTACTCTCTTCCAACTAGCCCACTGCCCTGCTTATCCCTCCCCCACAGAGCAATAAAACCTTTTTACTCCAAGCACCCCAGAATGTTTGAGCAAGTTTTAGTCCTCACATTTATGAAAGGATAAAACAGAGAAATCAATACAAAACACAAACACAGGTATTGTTTAAACAGTATTCACTTAACTGCTACTATTGATAATTTCCAGAGAAACTCAAGGGGCCTCTTTTAATATCTGGAAGTTGCAACAAGACTTTCTGCCATTTCAAATGTAACACACTTCCCAAATATCAGATGATAATAATCGTGTGTGTGTGTGTGTGTGTGTGTGTGTGTGTGTGTGTGTGTGTGTGTGTGTGTGTGTGTGTGTGTGTGTGTGTGTGTGTGTGTGTGTTTGTGTGCATTTCGATTATAACTCAAACCCTGGGTAGAACCAACACCTTGAATAGCGTGTCATAGGTTTTAAGTCTTTGCACTCATACCCATGAGTGTAAAGATGGTAGTACCCAAAACTAACATCTGTTTTCGTCAGTACTTCTACTTTTACCAGAGTATTTTTAAACACGAGTATCTGTACTTCTACTTGAGAAAAGGATGTGTTACTTTTGCCCTCTCTGCAAGTATCTCTTATGTTGTGTTCTTTTCCTGCGGGCCTCCAGGTGGGTGAAGTTCGAGGAGAAGGTGGAGGAGGGGGGGGAGAGGTGGAGTAAACCTCACGTCTCCACGCTGTCCCTGCACAGCCTCTTTGAGCTGAGGACGTGTCTCCAGACGGGGACGGTGCTGCTGGACCTGGAGGGGTACTCTCTGCCTCAGATCATCGGTGAGACGAGTCACATTCACATCCTTTCGATCAGGGGCGTCCAAACTACGCCCCGCAGCAAATGAAAACATGTTCTAATAAATCTAAGTTGATAAGAAAAAAGCCCAATAACAAATTCACATAACAACCTTGAATTATACTCTTCATATTTCCTCTAATGATCAGCAATCTGAGGCTTCTGTTTTAAGGAATGAGCTGCTAACAAAATAAATGAAACCCTATAGAGAGCTGTGACAAAAAATAGCATAAATAAAAACATGTCATGGTTTCTTTGCAAGCTAGCTTTAGTTGGCTAACCAAATTAGCTACTTTCACTTAGTCCATGTAGCTGACTTTGCCACCATTGGCTGAACCTGTCAATGTTTACAACTTCTCATTTATGAATTATCGAAACACTTGCATTACACACTCTCCCAACTCACGTTTTCTCACTTATCTGAAACTACTCATCGAAGCGGAAGCTGCCGATGCATTAGCATGGAGCGGTCACCAAATCAATAACATGATCTATAGAAAAAAAGTGAAGGAGAACAGTTAGTATTCCCAGTTGAGTTTTCCTCAATTTCCCACTGCATGGTCACGTGTTACATGTATGTGAATATAGGTTACATTAGTCTGTCCTGTTGCCATTAGCTGTCATTTGGTTCTATTTCGTCCCTACTGACCGCCAGAGGCGGTGCTTTAGCACTGGATATATCCATCGCACATATGCGCAGTTGGGCTGCCCTGAGAGTGGTGCCCCTGGAGACCATCTGCGCCGCGGCGTCATGGGCGTCTTCTGGCACATTCTCCAGTTTTTATCGGGTTAATGTCGCCACTTCCCATTCTTTGGGCGTGGTCCTTTTGCCGTGCTCCGCTGCTTCCAGTAGTGAGCAAGGGCTTGGATTCTTCATGACATGGTTGGTACAAGTCATCCAGTGCTAAAGCGGTCAGTAGGGACGAAATAGAACGATAGTTACGGCTGTAACTACGGTTCTATGAGTCCCGGATGACCATCAGAGTTTCCTGTCACTCAGAATTCTTGTGTGCTCGCGAGAAGATTCTGGGAACAGATCCTCTGATGACGCCGGCCTATGTAGCCGGTGTCACGTGGGTCACAGGTGACTTTGTTGTTATTGGTACTCGAGCTGCGCATGCGTGCGATGGATATATCCAGTGCTAAAGCACCGCCTCTAGCGGTCATCCGGGACTCATAGAACCGTAGTTACAGCGACTATCGTTGTGTGGTATTCAAATACTGTTTATAAGAAGTTTGACCTCTATTTAGTTTGTTTATTTTCTAGCTCTAACTAAATACATTAATGGGACCTTGTCTAATTTCTTATAATTAAGCTGCTATTTGTGTTCAAGTTGCCCAAAATAAGCAAAATATTGAATGCACTATGACCAAAAAGTAAAAAATGATTACTGAAATTGCAATATTCTGATTGTTTCTATAGTTATCAGTATGTTTGGTCTTTATCTTGTGTTATTGGGTTATTCGTCATACTTTTTTAGGGTAACAGTAAGTGTGTAATCTTTGTAAACTGGAAATAAAACATTGAACGAAAGAAAGGTTCGATACACAGCTACAGTGTGTATATATGCAATGAAAAACGTAAGTTTAGGACAGCTTGGGGATTCAAAATCAGAGAATCATCATCTCATGGAAAAACACGTAAAAAGCTTGTATTACCAAAATATTCAAATTCAGGCATCTGTTAACAATTTTATGACATATGTTCTCATGTGAAATGTTACCATGTCCTGTTTCCAGATGAAATCCTCGAGAGTCAGATCGAGGAAGGCATGATATCTCCAGATCTGAGGGACAGGATCACTTACGTTCTGCTGAGGAAACATCGCCATCAGACCAAGAAGCCGATACATCGCTCGCTCGCAGACATCGGGAAGTCCAGCTCTTCCACCAGTGAGTGTCCACTTCTGCAGCTTTTGGAAATAATCATCTCGCTATATCTGAACAAAAGGGAATTACAAGGTCCAAAGTGCATCTACTTGCTTTGAGATGGTTCATTTTTCCAGAGATATGAAGCCCTTTTTTCTTGGTTGTGACCATTAGCTTCTCTGTCATGAACTATTAGTCTCTAGCCTGGTTAGCCTGGTTGTAGCCTGCTAGCTAGCTTACCTAGCTTAATGTGAATTAAGGAGTATGTAGTATGCTTTGTTTATGTAAAAATATTGTGGATTACTAATGTTACACAATAAACCGGGGAACGATCATCTAGCATTTTGTAAGAGTAAAAAAGAAAATGTAAAAAAACTACAATGCCAAAATTCACAAGCTCCGTAAATGGTTCCATTTTCCAGCGATTGGAGGTCACTTTTTTGATTGTTGTTTGATTAGCTTCTCATGATAGTCTATAGCCTGGCTTAGCTAGCTAGCTTACTTCGCTTAATGTGAATTGAGGATAATTTTGGATGTTTTGTTTATGTAAACATTGTGGATAACTTATGAGACACAATAAACCAGGGAACAATTTGAGGAACATAATTGATGGAGGAACCTATAGTTAAAATAAGCATTTCATGACATTTCTTTGAAAGCTAACTTCAATTGGCTAAACAGATTAACAATTGTTACTAAAGCCGTGTAGCCACCGTGGGGTATTTTGGAAACTAAGCTAAACTGCCTCTATCCGGTACGTATATTTGCTACTTATGATCACGATCATCTAGCTTTATGTAAGAGAATACAATTACAATGTTAGAAGCTCACAGGCTCCGTAGATTGTTCAATTTTCCAGCGATTGGAGGTCACTTTTTGGATTGTCGTGTTTGTTAGCTCTTCCTGAAAAATGGGTCTGTAGCCTCCCTTAGCTAGCTAGCTTACCTAGCTTAATGTGAAGTGAGGATCATGTTGCATGTTTTGTTTATGTCAAATATTGTGGATAAATAACCAGGGAACAATTTGAAGAACATACTTGATGGAGGAACCTGACTAGTCAAATTAAAATAAGCGTTTCATGGTTTCTTTGAAAGCTAACTTCAATTGGCTAACACAATTAACACTTTTTACTAAAAGCAGTGCAGCCAACTTTAACACTGTGAGGTAAATTGTAAACTAAGCTAAACTGCCTCTATCAGGTACATATCTACTACTTATGATCACGATGATCTAGCATTTTATTACAGAACATGCTATAAATTCACCAGCTCCGTAGACGGTTCCATTTTCCAGCGATTGGAGGTCATTTTTCGGATGGTTGTGTAGCTTCTCCTTAACTATTAGTCTGTAGCCTCGCTAAGCTAGCTAGCTTACCTAGCTTAATGTGAAGTGTCATTGAGGATCCCTCTGCATGTTATGTGTATGCAAAGTATGTGTGTTGCTAATGTTACTGTGATTAAGTACCACTTGTTGATTTAATTTAGGCCTTGTATCTGATTCACCAGCACTTACTATGGTATGATGCAACACAGTGTTACAGTATAGTCACGAAATGAATCTAACAAATTAGAAGGAAAAAAAGATGACAAAAAATACGGATTTCAGTATTCTGAGGCTCTGAGCCATTTCTTTTCCTCGCAGACGGCAAGAAAACTCCGACATTATACAATTTAAAATAAAACTGATAGGGTTAGGCTTAGGGTAAGATATTGAAAAAGAAAATATTTGTATGAACCACACAGCTTCTGGTATTCCAAGACCCGGACAAAAAGACGTGGTGCAGGCACGAAACATACTACCAATAGAAATACATTGCTTTCAAAATCGTTCTGTGTGACTCGAAAAAAATGTGGAAATCGTGTTGGTGAACACGAATCAATAGATTACATTTATTTCGTGACTATAACACGAAATGCCGTGAGACTGGGTTGTATGATGTTGCTTGAAGTGAATATGTCTGCACTTTTCTTGTTAATCGGAGTTTGATTCTTTTTGGTTTTTGTAAGTCGCTTTGGATAAAAGTGTCAGCTAAATGATATGTAATGTAAAGTAACATTACTAATGATTATTTGGATCAGCTTTAAAATATAAAGGGTTAATCCTTGGCCCACACAACACCTGTCCAAATCAGTCCAGTGGCTTCTCTGCTTAAAAACAGCCAATGTATTTTCAAATGCCATCAGATGAAATATGGATATATATGGATATAATATATAATGCAAGTAATCGACATTATATGGAAATGGGAATATGGACTAATGAAATATTCAAATTGTGGGAAGCACAAGATTTGTTGAAGGCTTAATATGTGTTTAATACTATTTAATCAAGGAGCTGCAGGGATATCCAAGACTACATTTCATATTCTACAGACTTAACAACGGTACATATCCTCTTTAAAAATCACTAAATTACCTTTTAATAGATTTTCTTTCAAAGCTGACTGAATAATGATGCAAAAATTATGATTTCCTCCCATATCGTATTTGCAAAATCAGTCAAAATAATTAATATTCGTGTTTTCTCATAGCTTTGCAGCCCTACCTATTCTTTTGATAATGTACTCCTGTCTGGTCCCACACACACAGCTTCTGAGAAATGCATTATGAACATCCAGTGTTTGACTTTGTTGTTAAATGTTGTCCTGCTGTCAGTGAGGCTTATATGCTCCTGAGGGATGCATCAATGTTTGATGAGTTAATTACCGCTGCAGCATTTCCTCAGCTCATCGTAGATCAGGGGTGTCCAAACTATGGCCTGGGGGGCCCAATGCGGCCCGCGGACCATTTTGAATCGAAAGTCGAAAATCGAGCAAATTCAAGAAGTATAATGACTAAAGTATAATAAACTTCTGCTTGTCTTATATTTTACTTCTTACATTTATATGTTCAAATATATTACAGAGTAGTATTCATGTGTTAATAAGCCACATTTTCAAATAAATGCAGTCAATTAAAACATGTTCTAACTTCTAACAAATCTTAGTTGATAAGAAAAAAGCCCAATAACAAATGTACCTAACAAGCTAGAAATATACTCTTCATGTTTCCTCTTATTATAATCACTCTGAGGCTTCTGTGTTAAGGAATGAGCTGCCAACAAAATAAATGAAACCCCATGGAGAGCTGTGAGCTGTTTTTTTCTAACAGCATTTTCAAGTATCAAGAATAATTTACCTACATTGGGTTGACTTTTCTAACTTATAACTGAACTTATGAGGCAATAAACCTCTAGTGAGTGGCCCAGACCTTCGTATATTTTTCTGTATGTGGCCCTCGGATGAAAAAAGTGTGGACCCCCCCCGTCGTAGAGCCCCACCTCCGACCACTTTGTCACTGTTTGTGTCCGTTTCCCTCCCACAGCTCGTAATGTGGGGCCCAGAGGTGGTCCGGGGGCCGGTTTGGGGCCGGTGACAAACAACAACCGGTCCACAGAGGACCTGCGGATGAAGCAGCAGTCTGCAAACTACGGGCGCCTGCGTGAGTCTCTGTTTGCATGCATGATTCTGCTTTACTGCAAAACAATCTAACGTTTTTAAACAGATCTATTATGAATTATAAACAGACTTATAATCAATGGTGTAAAGTTACTCAAGTAATGTGCTTAAAGAGCAACTTGCAGGTTAGAGCCCCCAGTGAATAAATGTGTAGGAAAATGATGTATACACTAGATTTTCACCACAGTGACATCTGGCGTCGTTTTTGTAGGACATTTTTACTTCCGCATAAAAAAAAGACCAAACGCGTGTGACGTCACATGAGGGAGAGCGGCCGGTCTAACGTATTAATAAACATGGATCACAATTCTAGTTTTGACACAGAAGAGGTTGAAAATGCATATGACTGACCACAACCTTATAATTATGAGCCTGCTAGGCGTCCAAGAGACCAGGAGCAGCCAAGGATTAGAAGAAATAACGGCCATCGGAGAGAAATGGAGCTGTGGTGTGAGGAGAACCAGTGGAGAACTGGGCAGCTGTCTTGGTGAGTGACCGGCGTTAGCTACAGTTCATGTTAGCTAACGTCGGTCACATCACATTTTACCCCACAGTCAAACAACTTCATTTGTGTCGCCGTTTTTTTAAAACAAACACACGGCGCACCGCGCACGCGAGTAAACCTTTCTGGCTCCGTAATCACACCAATGCACGTGCAACTTAAGTCTCATGTTCCGACTGGTCACAACAATAATTAAATATCACTCTTAATCCAACAAATAATGAACATTTATCTTTTTTGGGGTGCACATTTTGCTGTTTGCTGTCCTTATTTCTTTATGTTAAAAACTGGTTGCCACTGATGGCAACCAAAGGCCAAGAAGTGGTTGACATTTGTTCTGAATGGTTGCCAATGGCAACCTGGCAACCGTTACTGTCGAGCCCTGTGTCTCGTAAAACATATCAAATCCTGCATTAACTTTTTTAATAGTAATTTTCAGGCAAGGTTAAGCATACATTTTGTAAAAAAAAAAAGTGCATTGTTGAGGTACTTGTACTTTACTTGAGTATTACATTGTTTTGCTACTTTGTACTTCTACAAAATAATATATATGATATGTTTTATAATTATTGATTCATTAAAGTTGTTAAAATGTTTTTAAATTAAATTAAATATGGGAAAAAGTAGTACACAAAAGACTTCCTACCTTTTGCACCTTGCTCTTTTTCCGTCATAAATGGAAACTGTAAGTGAACATGTTGCTATTCCAAAGCTGTATTGTTGCTTATGTTACTGTTTACAAGTTTGGATCATAAAATATGTAAAATATAAGATATAATTCAGAAGTTATAACTGTTTTTGTTGTTGTTTTGCTCTCCAGGTCACGCCCAGAGTCGGAGTATGAATGATATTGCAGATACTCCCAGCACAGACCAGGTGAGGCTTTTCTTCTGCACATATTCACACATTACAGGAACCGTGTTAAAGAGGCTCTTTTCTTCTATTTGTGGGTTTTCCCTCTCCTGTAGTTTGTTATATAGGTGTTAGTGCATGTCAATGGTCTGCAGAGGCTAAAATCCCTGTGTTCCCTACAGAGGGAGAACAATAAAGACCTTTTTGAACATTAAAGCATGGACGCTCGCGCTCCTATTGGCTTGCGCTCCAACACATTGCACGTGACAGGCTAAGGGGCGGGACATCTCTAAGCGGTTGACCAATCACAACATAGCCGGCCAGCTAACCAATCAGAGCAGACTGGGCTCTGGTTTCAGACAGAGGGTGAGCATGAGAACAATAAAGAGCTTTTTGAACATTGAAGCATGGAGACAATCATGATGCTAATCAAATATAATTGAACCAGCATGCATCTACAGAAAATTGATAATCTACTAGTTTTATTACATTTAACTCACTACCACATAACACTGCAGACTGACGTTATACAAGATCAATGTGCTGCAAAATCCACATTTCCAAAAACAAGCATTTTACATTCGCAGGGCTTTGTGTTAAACGCAAATCACCCTATCTTTCATAATCGCGCAAAAAACGTCTCTTTATCTGCCACAAACTAATTTTCCAATGTGTTGCTTTCCATCACTGCAGAGATTACCTCCCTCGTGTCTCAGTGTTGTCTCAGTGGCGAACACTGAGCGTCATTATTCTTTCATTGCTGCTGTTAGCGAAGGTGACAGCCGGTGTTAGGGGAAGCGTGCAAACACATAACCCAATCATTTATGTGGCCGATTGCAATAATGTGGCTTAAACCCCCCAGTGACGCATGCCCGAACCGATGCAAGGCCGTTCTGTTGTTGCTCGGATTAGGGTTCATGATTAAGTGTCATTCAGAAATGAGAATTTGTTGAGGAGGGTGTGAACTTCAGCGGTGCGAGCACATGTTGTTCGAATTGTATTTACAGGCCTACAATAGGTCACATGGGACAATGGAGAAGCGGTAGTTTGTCACTGTGAGTGTTTGTGTGTTCCACATTGTCGATATTGACCCGGCGTCAGGGGAACACATGGATCTCGCTGTCCAGGCCTCGTGATCAGCGCTCAGGGTTATAGAGAGCAGCAGATAGGACACTTTGTTCAAGATTTTCCCATTGTTTTGGGGATTTGTAGCAAATATATGAAGTTTCAAGATATTAACACCAATTTATAATGTTTTATCCATGGGTGATTTGAATCATGTTTCCCTTAAAAGACACTTAAACAGGACATATCAGGTTCATTTTCAGGTGTATATCAGTATGTAGAGTCTCTACTTTAAAGAGTCCTCTCCTGCTGATGTTCAGGTGTATATCAGTATGTAGAGTCTCTACTTTAAAGAGTCCTCTCCTGCTGATGTTCAGGTGTATATCAGTATGTAGAGTCTCTACTTTAAAGAGTCCTTTCCTGCTGATGTTCAGGTGTATATCAGTATGTAGTGTCTCTACTTTAAAGAGTCCTCTCCTGCTGATGTTCAGGTGTATATCAGTATGTAGTGTCTCTACTTTAAAGAGTCCTCTCCTGCTGATGTTCAGGTGTATATCAGTATGTAGTGTCTCTACTTTAAAGAGTCCTCTCCTGCTGATGTTCAGGTGTATATCAGTATGTAGTGTCTCTACTTTAAAGAGTCCTCTCCTGCTGATGTTCAGGTGTATATCAGTATGTAGTGTCTCTACTTTAAAGAGTCCTCTCCTGCTTGTATGTGTATCTGGCCATACACTCTACTCTGATTCTGATATCCTCCACTTTCTGCAGCTGAAAAACAAATTCATGAAGAAAATCCCTCGAGACGCAGAGGCCTCCAACGTCTTGGTGGGTGAAGTGGACTTCCTGAACAAACCCTTCGTAGCGTTCGTGCGTTTGGCCCAGGCTACGACGCTCGGGGGTCTCACCGAGGTCCCCGTTCCCACCAGGTAAAAAGCAAAAGAAACAGCTGCTCCATCACTGATTCATAAAACTTCCCTGTGAGACATTACTACATAGTGAGGCTGTCCAGCATCATCTCTCCAAACCATGTCCTGAACAGTGAATATATTGTGGTCAAAAGTTTACATACACCTGTAAAGAACATGCATTTCATTTCATGTGTATGTTTGACCCATCAGATTCATTCAAGACCCATTATAAATGAATAAAACAAACTTCATGATTTTTGTTTTGTGACAATGTGCTCCAATCAATGTATCACCGAAAAATAAGAGTTGTAGAAATTATTGAAAAGTCAAGACCGTCATGATGTTCTTTACAATTGTATGTCAACTTTTGACCACAACTGTACATTGGAATCAGAAACAGGTTTATTGTAGGTTTACACATGTGGGGAATTTGCCTTGCACACATAAAAGAAAATTAAAAGTAAGAAAAAACACCCACAAATGAATAAAAACAATTATAGAAAACACAAGTTAAGATATAGACAATGATTTATATCTGGAAATTTGGATATACCAAAAAACTACGTATTGCAAAACACAAAGTACTCAATAAAATATGTGAAGTATTGTTACGGAAAGCTGTGTAGATACTAAAAGAGTGGCAACATATTCAGAGGGTTGTGCAGAACTGGCCATACTTAAATGAAATAAAAACAAGAACAAATATGTGTTTCTATCAAATCGGAGATACAGGGTCCCACAATTTAATACATTCAGACTGAAGCATTCTTGGTGCACCAGTCAATCCTCATTACACTCAGAGCTAAACCCCAGGTCTAATGTACAATGGAGGGTCTTTCAGCATGCTTCTCTCAGTGATCGTGATGTTATGTGAAATGTTTGTTTTCCATCACCTACAGATTCCTGTTTATTCTCCTGGGACCTCAGGGAAAGGCCAAGTCGTATAATGAGATCGGCCGAGCCATAGCAACACTGATGGTGGATGATGTAAGCCCGAGGCATTGCGTTTAAAAAACGTTTCCATGACATGCCTCCTTCATTAGAGCCTGTGTGCATGTGGCGTGAGGTTGTGAGCAGAGCCTCATACCATTTAAAAATACTATTTTTTATAGTCTCTATGACAATGATAGATTGTGCCACTATCTACTTGTTTGAGATGGTTTTATTTGAAATATAATAACACAAATGTGCCAGAAAACATGCAAATGAAGAAACATCTTCACCAACTTGAGGAAACAAGAAGCTCAAATCCCAACGGAGACCAGGGGACACTAAAAAGTGATGCCTCCCAGCTGTGTGCATCACTTTTTAGTGTCCCCTGGTCTCCCAGCTGTGTGCGTCACTCTTTAGTGTCCCCTGTTCTCCCAGCTGTGTGCGTCACTTTTAGTGTCCCCTGGTCTCCCAGCTGTGTGCGTCACTCTTTAGTGTCCCCTGGTCTCCCAGCTGTGTGCGTCACTTTTTAGTGTCCCCTGGTCTCCCAGCTGTGTGCGTCACTCTTTAGTGTCCCCTGGTCTCCCAGCTGTGTGCGTCACTCTTTAGTGTCCCCTGGTCTCTCAGATGTGTGCGTCACTCTTTAGTGTCCCCTGGTCTCCCAGCTGTGTGCGTCACTCTTTAGTGTCCCCTGGTCTCCCAGCTGTGTGCGTCACTTTTTAGTGTCCCCTGGTCTCCCAGCTGTGTGCGTCACTCTTTAGTGTCCCCTGGTCTCCCAGCTGTGTGCGTCACTTTTTAGTGTCCCCTGGTCTCCCAGCTGTGTGCGTCACTCTTTAGTGTTCCCTGGTCTCCCAGCTGTGTGCGTCACTCTTTAGTGTCCCCTGGTCTCCCAGCTGTGTGCATCACTTTTTAGTGTCCCCTGGTCTCCCAGCTGTGTGCGTCACTCTTTAGTGTCCCCTGGTCTCCCAGCTGTGTGCGTCACTTTTTAGTGTCCCCTGGTCTCCCAGCTGTGTGCGTCACTCTTTAGTGTCCCCTGGTCTCCCAGCTGTGTGCGTCACTTTTTAGTGTCCCCTGGTCTCCCAGCTGTGCGCGTCACTTTTTAGTGTCCCCTGGTCTCCCAGCTGTGCGCGTCACTCTTTAGTGTCCCCTGGTCTCCCAGCTGTGCGCGTCACTTTTTAGTGTCCCCTGGTCTCCCAGCTGTGCGCGTCACTCTTTAGTGTCCCCTGGTCTCCCAGCTGTGCGCGTCACTTTTTAGTGTCCCCTGGTCTCCCAGCTGTGTGCGTCACTCTTTAGTGTCCCCTGGTCTCTCAGATGTGTGCGTCACTCTTTAGAGTCCCCTGGTCTCCCAGCTGTGTGCGTCACTCTTTAGTGTCCCCTGGTCTCCCAGCTGTGTGCGTCACTCTTTAGTGTCCCCTGGTCTCTCAGATGTGTGCGTCACTCTTTAGTGTCCCCTGGTCTCCCAGCTGTGTGCGTCACTCTTTAGTGTCCCCTGGTTTCCCAGCTGTGTGCGTCACTTTTTAGTGTCCCCTGGTCTCCCAGCTGTGTGCGTCACTCTTTATCGCGTTTGCACTTGTCGGCCACCGTACTTATTGCTGCACAATTACTTATCGTATTGTATATTTATGTTATAATGCTGGTATGTTTATTGTATTTACCTTTGCTACAGTAGACTTTGAGAAACCACACACACATGTACATTGAGGTTGACAGTAAGGGCTAAACATGTGTTATTGTGATTGTAAAAACTTTAATTCAAATCTTCTCTCACCTTAAAGAAGAAGAAAGTTGATTAAATCCCAAAAATAAATTGCGTATATGTAGGCTACTCATATAAGAAGAGATGTGTTGTCGTATCTCTTCCTGCAAGAGGCCCATTGTCTCCGTAAACCTTTTGGTACCAGAATGTGTTATTTAATGTGTTGTAGTTGAAGCTGAAATGTGTTTCTGATGCTTTACAATCAGAATTACTGCTGCATGTCATTAGGAGCAGGGTCCACACATGGCTGCTGTTCTCGCTCCTGAATGCAGTTATTGCTTCTGATATCACTGAACATAAAGCCGAATGTGCAATAGCAGAAGCAGGTCGGAAGTAGGTAAAGAAATAATAGGCTGTTATTTTAAATTGCCTCAGTGTATAAAAAACAGCATGTCCATTTGCTATAATCAAACAATGACAGTAACGTTGGTGGTTAGAAATCGTAGGTTGTCCTCCATAATAATGGAGCGTTTTCCCTACATGAATACCTCCACAACTAACAACATTCCCAAAGGCCTTTTGCTCTGGGTTAGAGTGGTGCAGGGCTGCCATATTTCTGTGTTGAACCCTGAAGGCAGCATTTCCCTGGTAATGGCATTTTTCCCATTTGATTTTGGATTATTGCAGAAACTAACTTTTATGATGCTTACACGTTTTGTTCAGCAGGATAATCTCCATATATAAACGCCACTTTCCCGTTACCACCGCTAAGCTAAAGGTGGCTAATGTTGGGCTATAAAGGAACTACAGCACGGTCACATGACTTCACGTCACCACCGCTAAGCTAAAGGAGGCTAATGTTGGGCTATAAAGGAACTACAGCACGGTCACATGACTTCACGTCACCACCGCTAAGCTAAAGGCGGCTAATGTTGGGCTATAAAGGAACTACAGCACGGTCACATGACTTCACGTCACCACCGCTAAGCTAAAGGAGGCTAATGTTGGGCTATAAAGGAACTACAGCACGGTCACATGACTTCACGTCACCACCGCTAAGCTAAAGGCGGCTAATGTTGGGAGTGATGACATTTAGTTGACTCATTTAGACACTTGTTAGCAACCAACGTTTTTAAATTCACCAGTGAGGTATTTACTGACGTATTTTATGTCGTAGAACATTGTTTTGGTGTTAGTTCTGTGCCCACAAAGTAGCTAGCTGACAGAGAGGTAACTTGCTTAATGTTTGTTATTAAAGGTGGGGTAGGTAATTCACTTCAGAAACACTTTTTGTTATATTCCATGGAATGCTCTTAACATCCCGATAGCAATGAATACATTAAATGCTTTGACAATAAATACATAAATATTTCATCTGTGGAAGCCGTGGCGCTGTAAAAAGCACGACCAATCATCTGAGCCGGCCCGGCTAAAGTAACTGGATGGCCTACCTGCCTGTCAGCCTTCCATCTGTGTAAAAACTTATCTCGCGCCCTCATTGGTCATGTGCGCGTTCATGTGTGTTGGAGGAGGGGCTCTGTAAGGAAGTCTGAAGGAAGGGGCAGATTTTTTTCAGCTGCGTATTTTAAAATTCTAGCGCACTCGAGCTGGTTTCTCCATTCTTACCTACCCTACCTTTAAATGGTTTAATTAAGTCTTTATTGAACCTGCAGTACATGCAGACATCCTTTAAATAAGCTTGGTTTACAATCTGTTGGTGTGGGAGGAAATTAATGTACTACATACCACTCTTGGGGGATCTTTGTGGCTATTCGGAAAACTGAACCAATGCCCAGGTCATTGCAAATTAGAAATAAGTTTAACCCTTTGTATATGCTCCAATGCACTCTACTAATAGTGTTTCTAGTGCACGATTAGTTACTGAATGACAGTTGTTTTCAAATGTAATGCAACTGAGGTCAAAATGCCGATTTTTATTCCACAGTTTGTATTTAACAAGTCTCCAAAGAGCCATCAGAGAGGACGGGGAATCCCAGTTATTAAAGCAGTAAATAACAGCGACATGTAAGCCAAATTAAACGGTTAAATCCTCTTTCTTTTTATCTCCCAGCTCTTCAGTGATGTCGCCTATAAGGCCAGAGATCGGGAGGATCTCATCGCCGGCATAGATGAGTTTTTGGACGAGGTGATTGTTCTGCCGCCTGGAGAATGGGATCCCAAAATCCGCATTGAGCCGCCAAAGAAAGTCCCCACGGCCGACAAGAGGTTTGAGTTTTACCATCTTTCTCAGAGATTAACTGAAACTCTCAGGTGGTTTTTTTGGTGGCACGATAAGCGAAATGCAACAGAGTTCTATCTTTTACCAAATACACTTGGTTTGAAAAGATTTACAACCCTTTGAAAAGACACTTTGAGCATCATGGAGAAACATTTTGGCACCCAATAATCTAATGATCCAAGTGTACAACTGAAACTCTACTCCAATTGATCCTGATTGTACATGTAATCAAACCAAATCATGTAGTAATTCATTAAAAAACGTTGAAATTGATTGCAAATTGTTTTTGATTGCATCAGAATTTAATTACACTATTTACTTAATTGAGAAGCCCCGTTTTAAAACAGGTAACAATTATATTGCATCAGAGTTAGATTGCATAATTGTTTTACATTATTTACTTCATGCAACCCTTACATTTTGATGGGGGCATCATCATTTAGGGGCTGCATTAAGTAAGTAATGTATTTAAATTAACTACAATAGATTAAATGCTTCCTATACTCTTTGCTTTGTATTTGTAATACTAATATTGCTTTGAAATGCATATTTTATAATGCATTCATATTTTCTTACCCCCATATTAACTCTCTTCGGTGCTCTACCTTTTGTTTCAGTTTTATGTCCTATATTAATGTTGCATGTTGGAGGATCCTGTAACTTCAGTTTTTCATTGCCATATCTGCACTGCTATAGCTGATGTGAAAATGATAATAAAGCCTTGAAACTTGAAAATATTTACTCCCGCCTGTGCTTTACGTTTGTTTTGTGCAGGAAGTCGGTCTATAACCTGAACGAGTTGGGGCAGCCCAACGGGACGGCGGGGGGAGGGGGGGGGCAGTCGGAGGACGAGGAGATGCCCCCCCAACACGAGCTGGGGGAGGAGCTGGCTTTCACCGGGCGGTGGGTAGATCAAAACACAAAGCAGAAGTCTTGATTATTTAAAGGGGACCTATCATGCAAAATGCACTTTTTGATGTCTTTTATACAGATGTGTCCCCGGTGTGTCAGGGAACTCACAAAGTGTCAGGGAACAAAACCCTCTCTCTTTTCCTCCGTACCCAAATCTCTAAAAACGGGGGAACAACGGAGCTGATCCAGATTTGCGTCCGATATGATGTAATATCTGAAATGTGGGCGGGCTTTACACCCACGGGCCAATCAGAAACATGGCTGTCAGAAACAATGAGACGTGTTCTGGAAGTAATATGGTCTGTGTTTACATTAGCATCGCTAACACTCAGAGATAGCCTGTACTGAAGAGAGTATGTGTAAAGAAGCAGGAAATAAAAAGGAACTCACCTGAGAGAGAAAAATTGTTTGAGCTCCATACTGTTTCAGAAATAATCCATGATGAGGTTTGGAACATGATGGAGTTTAATCATGGCAGCATTTCGCTGAGTTTCTGCCGGTAGGATTCTCCGGCAAAAGCTCTCCCTCTTTCCGCCTTTTTTTTTTTAACCTGTTAAGCCCGGCAGCGCGTTTTTTTTTCTCACGAAACTGTGTCTCAGGGCTTCTTAACATTTAACAACCCATTAATGTGTCATACCCACTTAACGGGAAGAAACTCAGCTAACTGACGATATAAACAATTTTTAGCTAAACGAAACACAAGTCTCACAAGAAGCGTTTAAATGAGCCCCGAGCGAAAATATGCTAACACACTTAGCACAGAACTCACGGTATAAATACTTTATTACTTATCGAATCTGCACAAACAAGATATCGATTAGCAAGCTGAGATTCCACAGACTCTAGATCTATAAGTATCATCAGTGAGCGATCAGAACTTGCGGGAAGCAAACCCAGACCTCAGACAACGTAGCTTTAGCCAACACGGCAAATGTCTTACCTTTGCTGTTGTTCTGATCAAAAGTTGTGTTCAATGGCATTAAAACGAGAAAAACGCTGCTGAAGGTCAATCCAATGTGTCTGTGTCACTTTGAAATGATTACTGATAATCAGTGTTGTGCTAGTTACTGAAAACCAGTTACCATTACTAGTTACTTCATTTCAAAAGTAACTCAGTTACTTTACTGATTACTTACACCAAAAAGTAATGCGTTACTGTGAAAAGTAACTTTTTAGTTACTTAAAAAAAGGGCTCCCATTAATGCCCTTATAGCCTCAATTTCAGTACTGTTATTGCATTGGAGAATAATACAATCTGTTGATCAACTTGACATGCATTATATGCAATCTGGATTGCATCGATATTAGCTGGCTTTCCATTTTTGTATATTCTTTCTCCAGGTAGTTGGAAAAGGTTTTCCGTTCCAAATATTGCCGTGTGCCGCCCGGACATGGTATCATGCTAACTAGCTCCCTGAAAGCGGGTGACTCCACTGTAGCAATAGCCTGCATGTGTTCTACAACATACCGTGCAATGGCTTTATCGACTTTTCCCTGGCTAGCAGTCCCTCGGTTAAAATCCAGCCGCTGTTGCTTAGGTGGAGGTGGAGTGGCGTCGGCTGAGTCTGGGTCTGTGCCGGTCTTAGTTACTAGCTTCGTCCCAGCATGTTGTTTTTGCAGATGTTTTAAGAGATTTGAATTACTGGTTTGGGCAGTAGATAGGCTCTTCGACCCGCCAGGACACAACTTACATTTAACTAAAACGTTCTTTTCTTTGTGCTCGACAAAAGTGAAATAGTGAGAATATCTCCAGGTGGAGAAACTAGACTTGAGCTCAGCCGCCGCCATGATAGTCTTGTTAGTAAACAACACAAACACGCCCACAGCGCATCTCCGCATGTGACACAGGAAGTATCTAAGTACATTTACTCAAGTACTGTACTTAAGTACAGTTCTCATCTCTGTTCGCCTGGCTGTTGACTATATAAAAAAACTAACGCAGTAACGGAGTAACGCACCATGTAGTAACGGTAACTGAGTTACTGAATTTAAAAAGTAATGCGTTAGAGTACTAGTTACTGCCAAAAATAACGGCGTTACAGTAACGCTAGTTAGCAGTTAGTCCCAACACTGCTGATAATCCATCAGCAATAAACCTAGTTTTCAGTTTTCAGAGCGGAAAATAGCTTTCGACTCTCACTCGTCAATGGAACTTGTATGTGGATTTAGGAACTCCTCCTTCGATTCTATTGGCTCTAACGGTTCAAAAGAGATGTCAATCAAAATCGACCAATGGGTTCCAGAGAAAGGGCAAATCCACCCAAATCCACCCAAATGACCCCAGATGTGTTTTTTTCTTTGCTAAACCTCACTAAAAAGGTCAAATGTCAATTGTTTTGCATCGATCTTGATACAGGGTACTTATATGTTATAGTTTGGATTCATAAAGCTTGTAGTCTACTATCCCATCATTCAAGGGTGGTTTTCACTATAAATAATGTTCAATCTGAATTTAATTTAAAATAAAAAAATTCTATATTGATTCTGACTTTTCTACATCCAACTCACAGGTTTATCCTTGCTTTGAGAAAAAAGATTATTCATTTAACCCTTTTAGAAGATATGGTCATTTGTTCTGGGAATGTCATTTTCGAGCCTGAGACCTGAAAAACAGGCTCAGGGCTTAACAGGTTAAAGAAGACCTTTTTAAAGCAAATATTTTAATACAGAATTAAATGTATAGCCAATTAATGAGAAATTACTGCGAGAAAAAAAATGAAAGTGAGACGAGTGGCAATAATCAAAAACATTATTAGCAATGTTTTCTTTTTGTATTTTTTAAATCTGAATTTGGTTTATTGCTAACTACACATACAAGACATTTGCTCTGTAGTGCATGCATAAACACAGTCAAGTAAATTGAAAGTGTAAAATAAAAGCCAATATAGAAATATTATAATAACTAAAAATGTGTACGAGATGTAAGAATATAGAAAAAAGAAATGTACTGTAAAAAAATATATTTAACTATTTTTACAAGAAAAACAATTATGCAAATGTGTGTGTGTGTGTGTGTGTGTGTGTGTGTGTGTGTGTGTGTGTGTGTGTGTGTGTGTGTGTGTGTGTGTGTGTGTGTGTGTGTGTGTGTTTGTGACAGTTTCTGTGGGGGTCTGTACCTGGACATTAAGAGGAAGTTGCCGTGGCTACCGAGCGATATCTACGAGGGTTTCCACTACCAGTCCATCTCCGCCGTGCTCTTCATCTACCTGGGCTGCATCACCAACGCCATCACCTTCGGGGGGCTGCTGGGGGACGCCACCGACAACTACCAGGTGAGAGAGATCAAGAGAGGGCAAAAGTACACACATCCTTTACTCAAGTAGAAGTACAGATACTCGTGTTTAAAAATACTCTGGTGAAAGTAGAAGTACTGACTAAACTTCTTTACTCAAGTGAAAGTAAAGAGGCTTTGAAGTGTCCTTCAGTAAATAGTACCCATAACTAGCAGCTGCTTTTAAAGAGTACCTGACCTCCCTTTATATTAATAGAACAATAATGTCATTGTTAGCTAATGAATGTTTCCATGCTGAACAACGGCAACATGACAACGTTTCCATTGGTCCCTCTTCTTTAGAGAAGACCAGGAAATGATGGATACACGGATCGTGTTCAAATCAATAGGCACGCAATGACTCTAAAGAATAATGATCACGCCACCAAACACACATTCAGACTAAAGGAACCAGCTGTTTGGAAAATGAGAGAAGTAGAAAGTTCAGGTATTTGGGTTCAACATGTGAGAAGTAGAAAGTACAGGTATTTGGGTTCAACATGTAAGAAGTAGAAAGTACAGGTATTTGAGTTCAACATGTAAGAAGTAGAAAGTACAGGTATTTGGGTTCAACATGTAAGAAGTAGAAAGTACAGGTATTTGTGTTCAACATGTAAGAAGTAGAAAGTACAGGTATTTGAGTTCAACATGTGAGAAGTAGAAAGTACAGGTATTTGAGTTCAACATGTAAGAAGTAGAAAGTACAGGTATTTGAGTTCAACATGTAAGAAGTAGAAAGTACAGGTATTTGTGTTCAACATGTAAGAAGTAGAAAGTACAGGTATTTGTGTTCAACATGTAAGAAGTAGAAAGTACAGGTATTTGTGTTCAACATGTAAGAAGTAGAAAGTACAGGTATTTGAGTTCAACATGTAAGAAGTAGAAAGTACAGGTATTTGAGTTCAACATGTAAGAAGTAGAAAGTACAGGTATTTGGGTTCAACATGTAAGAAGTAGAAAGTACAGGTATTTGTGTTCAACATGTGAGAAGTAGAAAGTACAGGTATTTGGGTTCAACATGTAAGAAGTAGAAAGTACAGGTATTTGTGTTCAACATGTAAGAAGTAGAAAGTACAGGTATTTGTGTTCAACATGTAAGAAGTAGAAAGTACAGGTATTTGGGTTCAACATGTAAGAAGTAGAAAGTACAGGTATTTGTGTTCAACATGTGAGAAGTAGAAAGTACAGGTATTCGGGTTCAACATGTAAGAAGTAGAAAGTACAGGTATTTGTGTTCAACATGTAAGAAGTAGAAAGTACAGGTATTTGGGTTCAAAATGTAAGAAGTAGAAAGTACAGGTATTTGTGTTCAACATGTAAGAAGTAGAAAGTACAGGTATTTGGGTTCAACATGTAAGAAGTAGAAAGTACAGGTATTTGAGTTCAACATGTAAGAAGTAGAAAGTACAGGTATTTGGGTTCAACATGTAAGAAGTAGAAAGTACAGGTATTTGTGTTCAACATGTAAGAAGTAGAAAGTACAGGTATTTGGGTTCAAAATGTAAGAAGTAGAAAGTACAGGTATTTGTGTTCAACATGTAAGAAGTAGAAAGTACAGGTATTTGGGTTCAACATGTAAGAAGTAGAAAGTACAGGTATTTGAGTTCAACATGTAAGAAGTAGAAAGTACAGGTATTTGGGTTCAACATGTGAGAAGTAGAAAGTACAGGTATTTGGGTTCAACATGTAAGAAGTAGAAAGTACAGGTATTTGTGTTCAACATGTGAGAAGTAAAAGTACAAAGTCGTCAATAATACATATAAATAATATATATTTTTAAAAGAACAGTTTAAGTGTAAATGTTTTTGTTTTAAAATAACTGCCATGTGTGGAATAAACAGATAAAATAAAAATAATAACCTCCCCCTTCCTCCCCTCTCTCAGGGGGTGATGGAGAGTTTTCTCGGCACGGCGTTGGCCGGCACCGTGTTTTGTCTCTTCAGCGGACAGCCGCTCATCATCCTCAGCTCCACCGGACCCATCCTCATCTTCGAAAAGCTCCTGTTCGAGTTCAGCAAGTAAGTACTGATATAGACCTGAACATCAGCAGGAGAGGACTCTTTAAAGTAGAGACACTACATACTGATATACACCTGCACATCAGCAGGAGAGGACTCTCTAAAGTAGAGACACTACATACTGATATACACCTGAACATCAGCAGGAGAGGACTCTTTAAAGTAGAGACACTACATACTGATATACACCTGAACATCAGCAGGAGAGGACTCTCTAAAGTAGAGACACTACATACTGATATACACCTGAACATCAGCAGGAGAGGACTCTTTAAAGTAGAGACACTACATACTGATATACACCTGAACATCAGCAGGAGAGGACTCTTTAAAGTAGAGACACTACATACTGATATACACCTGAACATCAGCAGGAGAGCACTCTTTAAAGTAGAGACACTACATACTGATATACACCTGAACATCAGCAGGGGAGGACTCTTTAAAGTAGAGACACTACATACTGATATACACCTGAACATCAGCAGGGGAGGACTCTTTAAAGTAGAGACACTACATACTGATATACGCCTGAACATCAGCAGGAGAGAACTCTTTAAAGTAGAGCCACTACATACTGATATACACCTGAACATCAGCAGGGGAGGACTCTTTAAAGTAGAGACACTACATACTGATATACACCTGAACATCAGCAGGGGAGGACTCTTTAAAGTAGAGACACTACATACTGATATACGCCTGAACATCAGCAGGAGAGAACTCTTTAAAGTAGAGCCACTACATACTGATATACACCTGAACATCAGCAGGAGAGGACTCTCTAAAGTAGAGACACTACATACTGATATACACCTGAACATCAGCAGGAGAGGACTCTTTAAAGTAGAGACACTACATACTGATATACACCTGAACATCAGCAGGAGAGGACTCTTTAAAGTAGAGACACTACATACTGATATACACTTGAACATCAGCAGGAGAGCACTCTTTAAAGTAGAGACACTACATACTGATATACACCTGAACATCAGCAGGGGAGGACTCTTTAAAGTAGAGACACTACATACTGATATACACCTGAACATCAGCAGGGGAGGACTCTTTAAAGTAGAGACACTACATACTGATATACACCTGAACATCAGCAGGGGAGGACTCTTTAAAGTAGAGACACTACATACTGATATACACCTGAACATCAGCAGGGGAGGACTCTTTAAAGTAGAGACACTACATACTGATATACACCTGAACATCAGCAGGAGAGGACTCTTTAAAGTAGAGACACTACATACTGATATACACCTGAACATCAGCAGGAGAGGACTCTTTAAAGTAGAGACACTACATACTGATATACACCTGAACATCAGCAGGAGAGGACTCTTTAAAGTAGAGACACTACATACTGATATACACCTGAACATCAGCAGGGGAGGACTCTTTAAAGTAGAGACACTACATACTGATATACACCTGAACATCAGCAGGGGAGGACTCTTTAAAGTAGAGACACTACATACTGATATACGCCTGAACATCAGCAGGAGAGAACTCTTTAAAGTAGAGCCACTACATACTGATATACACCTGAACATCAGCAGGGGAGGACTCTTTAAAGTAGAGACACTACATACTGATATACACCTGAACATCAGCAGGGGAGGACTCTTTAAAGTAGAGACACTACATACTGATATACGCCTGAACATCAGCAGGAGAGAACTCTTTAAAGTAGAGCCACTACATACTGATATACACCTGAACATCAGCAGGAGAGGACTCTTTAAAGTAGAGACACTACATACTGATATACACCTGAACATCAGCAGGGGAGGACTCTTTAAAGTAGAGACACTACATACTGATATACACCTGAACATCAGCAGGAGAGGAGTCTTTAAAGTAGAGACACTACATACTGATATACACCTGAACATCAGCAGGGGAGGACTCTTTAAAGTAGAGACACTACATACTGATATACGCCTAAACATCAACAGGAGAGGACTCTTTAAAGTAGAGACACTACATACTGATATACACCTGAACATCAGCAGGAGAGCACTCTTTAAAGTAGAGACACTACATACTGATATACACCTGAACATCAGCAGGGGAGGACTCTTTAAAGTAGAGACACTACATACTGATATACACCTGAACATCAGCAGGAGATGACTCTTTAAAGTAGAGACAATACATACTGATATACACCTGAACATCAGCAGGAGAGGACTCTTTAAAGTAGAGGGTTATTTCATCATGTCTTTATACAGAGAAACACTACATCTCCTGCTATAGGTGAGAACAAGTAAATGTATACATCTTTAAAACAAAGCAAGAACTGTAAAAGTGCTTCATACAATGGGAAAAGCATTGAGGCAAAGACCAAAACCTACACACTACAGGAAAGAGAAAACTCATGATAGAGCTTCTTTAAAAGCTTCAAAATGTACCCTGTTTTAACCATGCTTTCTCTGATGTTCACTCCCACAGGAGCAATGGTATCGACTACATGGAGCTGCGTCTGTGGATCGGGATGCACTCGTGTCTGCAGTGTTTCATCCTGGTAGCTACAGACGCTAGCTTCATCATAAAATACATGACGCGCTTCACGGAGGAGGGCTTCTCCAGCCTCATCTCCTTCATCTTCATCTCAGACGCCATTAAGAAGATGGTGGGCTCCTTCAAGTATTACCCCATCAACACCGACTTTAAGCCTGAGTACGTCACCATGTACAAGTGCGAGTGCCTGGCCCCGGACCCGGGTGAGTTCAGACTGTTGCTCAGGGTGATAGAGGGGGGTTATAGTGGACCCTGAAGGCAGCATCTCCCTGGATCAGTGGGATTTCTCCATGTGATTTTGGATTATTGCAGAAAGTACTCTGTCAAACAAACGTTTATGATACTTACAGGTTTAGTTCAGCAGGATAATCTCCACATATTAACACCACTTTATGATTTCTGAAGTAAAAAACTAATGTTAGGCTATATAGTTCCTTTATAGCCCAACATTAGCCCCCTTTAGCTTAGCGGTGGTGACGTGAAGTCATGTGACCTTGCTGTAGTTCCTTTATAGCCCAACATTAGCCACCTTCAGCTTAGCGGTGGTGACGTGAAGTCATGTGACCGTGCTGTAGTTCCTTTATAGCCCAACATTAGCCACCTTTAGCTTAGCGGTGGTGACGTGAAGTCATGTGACCGTGCTGTAGTTCCTTTATAGCCCAACATTAGCCACCTTTAGCTTAGCGGTGGTGACGTGAAGTCATGTGACCGTGCTGTAGTTCCTTTATAGCCCAACATTAGCCACCTTTAGCTTAGCGATGGTGACGTGAAGTCATGTGACCGTGCTGTAGTTCCTTTATAGCCCAACATTAGCCACCTTTAGCTTAGCGATGGTGACGTGAAGTCATGTGACCGTTCTGTAGTTCCTTTATAGCCCAACATTAGCCACCTTTAGCTTAGCGATGGTGACGTGAAGTCATGTGACCGTGCTGTAGTTCCTTTATAGCCCAACATTAGCCGCCTTTAGCTTAGCGATGGTGACGTGAAGTCATGTGACCGTGCTGTAGTTCCTTTATAGCCCAACATTAGCCGCCTTTAGCTTAGCGGTGGTGACGTGAAGTCATGTGACCGTGCTGTAGTTCCTTTATAGCCCAACATTAGCCACCTTTAGCTTAGCGGTGGTGACATGAAGTCATGTGACCGTGCTGTAGTTCCTTTATAGCCCAACATTAGCCACCTTTAGCTTAGCGATGGTGACGTGAAGTCATGTGACTGTGCTGTAGTTCCTTAACCCATCATTAGCGTTTTACTTCAGAAATCATAAAGTAATAATATTCTCTGCAATAGATGCTAACTTCAGGGTTTGCCTACAAATATAAGTCATCACTGCACCACTCTATTTTGCACTATTAGCAAATGATTCAGCATTTTAGCACTTCATGTTCTACCTTATAAAAATCATTGTTCTTTTTGTAATGTGTTGTTGGTTGTTTGCCTGAAGTGAAGTCTAACACAAGCTGAAGACATTTTAACGTTTTCACATTTTAATTGCAGTCGTTTCTGTAGACAATGATTTCTGTAACTGATTTGTCTCCTGTCTGTTTTGCCATGCACAAACACTTTGGCTGCCATCTCTTACAAGTGAGTATGTTGGTGTGTGCATGAGCCTCGCAGTGATTTCTGCAGAAACAGATGCTGGATTCTCCTTTTCTCCTCATTAACTCTCTGTCTCTCCCCATTCACAAACAGTGGCTACAATGATCTTCAATGCTTTAGTTCCAATGCCAGATAACAGCTTGAGTGTCTCTGTCATTGGGGTAAGTGCTTGTTTCATTATGTTTTCAAATTTTAAATGTGTGAATACTGTTGTGTTTGTGTTGTTGTTTTAATATTTTAATTCAACTTTTTTTATTTTATTTTATTTCATTTTTTATTTTATATTCATTGTATGGAACATCCCATAATGAATTGGTGTGGTGGTGGTGTATTTATGCCCAAATAACAGCAGAGGTGAAGTACTCAGATCTTGTGTTCAAGTAATATAATAATAATAATAATAATAATAATAATAATAATAATAATAATAATAATAATAATAATAATAATACATTTATTTAGTATAGCACCTTTCACAGAAATACAATTCACAAGAAAGAACAAAAGTTACAGTTAAGGCCGCAGAAACATGAATACAATAACAACAAGTAAAAGTAGAAGTACTCAGATCTTGTACTTGAGTAAAAGTAGAAGTACTCTGATCTTGTACTTGAGTAAAAGTAGAAGTACTCTGATCTTGTACTTGAGTAAAAGTAGAAGTACTCTGATCTTGTACTTGAGTAAAGTAGAAGTACTCTGATCTTGTACTTGAGTAAAAGTAGAAGTACTCTGATCTTGTACTTGAGTAAAAGTAGAAGTACTCAGATCGTCTTACTTGAGTAAAAGTAGAAGTACTCTGATCTTGTTCTTGAGTAAAAGTAGAAGTACTTTGATCTTGTACTTGAGTAAAGTAGAAGTACTCAGATCTTGTACTTGAGTAAAAGCAGAAGTACTCTGATCTTATACTTGAGTAAAAGTAGAAGTACTCAGATCGTCTACTTGAGTAAAAGTAGAAGTACTCTGATCTTGTTCTTGAGTAAAGTAGAAGTACTCAGATCTTGTACATGAGTAAAAGTAGAAGTACTCAGATCTTGTACTTGAGTAAAAGTAGAAGTACTCTGATCTTGTTCTTGAGTAAAAGTAGAAGTACTCTGATCTTGTACTTGAGTAAAGTAGAAGTACTCAGATCTTGTACATGAGTAAAAGTAGAAGTACTCAGATCTTGTACTTGAGTAAAAGTAGAAGTACTCTGATCTTGTACTTGAGTAAAAGTAGAAGTACTCAGATCTTGTTCTTGAGTAAAAGTAGAAGTACTCAGATCGTCTACTTGAGTAAAAGTAGAAGTACTCTGATCTTGTTCTTGAGTAAAAGTAGAAGTACTTTGATCTTGTACTTGAGTAAAGTAGAAGTACTCAGATCTTGTACTTGAGTAAAAGCAGAAGTACTCTGATCTTATACTTGAGTAAAAGTAGAAGTACTCAGATCGTCTACTTGAGTAAAAGTAGAAGTACTCTGATCTTGTTCTTGAGTAAAAGTAGAAGTACTCTGATCTTGTACTTGAGTAAAGTAGAAGTACTCAGATCTTGTACATGAGTAAAAGTAGAAGTACTCAGATCTTGTACTTGAGTAAAAGTAGAAGTGCTCTGATCTTGTACTTGAGTAAAAGTAGAAGTACTCTGATCTTGTACTTGAGTAAAAGTAGAAGTACTCAGATCTTGTTCTTGAGTAAAAGTAGAAGTACTCAGATCTTGTACTTGAGTAAAAGTAGAAGTACTCTGATCTTGTACTTGAGTAAAAGTAGAAGTACTCTGATCTTGTACTTGAGTAAAAGTAGAAGTACTCTGATCTTGTACTTGAGTAAAGTAGAAGTACTCTGATCTTGTACTTGAGTAAAAGTAGAAGTACTCTGATCTTGTACTTGAGTAAAAGTAGAAGTACTCTGATCTTGTACTTGAGTAAAAGTAGAAGTACTCAGATCGTCTTACTTGAGTAAAAGTAGAAGTACTCTGATCTTGTTCTTGAGTAAAAGTAGAAGTACTTTGATCTTGTACTTGAGTAAAGTAGAAGTACTCAGATCTTGTACTTGAGTAAAAGCAGAAGTACTCTGATCTTATACTTGAGTAAAAGTAGAAGTACTCAGATCGTCTACTTGAGTAAAAGTAGAAGTACTCTGATCTTGTTCTTGAGTAAAGTAGAAGTACTCAGATCTTGTACATGAGTAAAAGTAGAAGTACTCTGATCTTGTTCTTGAGTAAAAGTAGAAGTACTCTGATCTTGTACTTGAGTAAAGTAGAAGTACTCAGATCTTGTACATGAGTAAAAGTAGAAGTACTCAGATCTTGTACTTGAGTAAAAGTAGAAGTACTCTGATCTTGTACTTGAGTAAAAGTAGAAGTACTCAGATCTTGTTCTTGAGTAAAAGTAGAAGTACTCAGATCGTCTACTTGAGTAAAAGTAGAAGTACTCTGATCTTGTTCTTGAGTAAAAGTAGAAGTACTTTGATCTTGTACTTGAGTAAAGTAGAAGTACTCAGATCTTGTACTTGAGTAAAAGCAGAAGTACTCTGATCTTATACTTGAGTAAAAGTAGAAGTACTCAGATCGTCTACTTGAGTAAAAGTAGAAGTACTCTGATCTTGTTCTTGAGTAAAAGTAGAAGTACTCTGATCTTGTACTTGAGTAAAGTAGAAGTACTCAGATCTTGTACATGAGTAAAAGTAGAAGTACTCAGATCTTGTACTTGAGTAAAAGTAGAAGTGCTCTGATCTTGTACTTGAGTAAAAGTAGAAGTACTCTGATCTTGTACTTGAGTAAAAGTAGAAGTACTCAGATCTTGTTCTTGAGTAAAAGTAGAAGTACTCAGATCGTCTACTTGAGTAAAAGTAGAAGTACTCTGATCTTGTTCTTGAGTAAAAGTAGAAGTACTCTGATCTTGTACTTGAGTAAAGTAGAAGTACTCAGATCTTGTACATGAGTAAAAGTAGAAGTACTCAGATCTTGTACTTGAGTAAAAGTAGAAGTGCTCTGATCTTGTACTTGAGTAAAAGTAGAAGTACTCTGATCTTGTACTTGAGTAAAAGTAGAAGTACTCAGATCTTGTTCTTGAGTAAAAGTAGAAGTACTCAGGTCTTGTACTTGAGTAAAAGTAGAAGTACTCAGATCTTGTATTTGAGTAAAAGTAGAAGTACCAGAGTGTAGGAATACTCTGTTACAGTAAAAGTCCTGCATTCAAAATGTTCCTCAAGTGAAAGTAGAAAAGTATTCTCATCAAAATATAGTGAAAGACAGTAAAAGTAGTCGTTGTGCAGATTGGTCCATTTCAGAATAATATATATGATATGTTTTATAATGATTGATCATGAAAGTGTTCTCAAAGCTGGTAAAGGTGCAGCTAGTTTGAAGGACTTTGTATTCTGCAGGGTAGCTGTATATAAAAATAAGAATGTAATTTTCCAATCTCCATTCATAGCTTCTTCTTCATTGGGACAGTTGTTTTTTTTAAACATAATTGTAGTTCATTATCTACTGCTCTCATCCTCTCTTCTTTGTGTCTCACTTCATCCCATCATTCTGTCTCACTCTGGGTTCAAACATCTCATTCATGGCTCCAATTTTCACTCGACCGTTTGTTTAATTTTCCTCCACGTCAATACTCTTCGCTGTTCTTCATCCTGCCGCCCCCCTCCCCCTCCCCCCCAGTTGAATGTGACAGGTCTGGACTGGAGCCAGCTGAGTAAGAAGGAGTGTCTGAAGTACGGAGGGGCTCTGGTGGGAAAGACCTGCAAGTACGTCCCCGATCTGGCCCTCATGTCCTTCATCCTCTTCTTCGGCACCTACTCCATGACCGTCAGCCTCAAGAAGTTCAAGTTCAGCCGCTACTTCCCCACCAAGGTGAGGAGAATATCTGCCTGAGCGTCTTCTCTTATAGACAAAACAAAAGGATGTGCAGCGAGGCGGTCATTAATGAAAACAGAACAGGATCCCGACCCAAATAAAATTACCCGGCTACGTATTTAATAAACCCAAGACTTGACTCACAATATTGATTTAGAAATTATCGTAATTGCTTCCGCAAAGATAAAAATACTGTGTTTTCTGTAACCGTCCAATTCTGTTTACAGTTTATTTACCACTCTTTAAACCGCAGAGCCCATATCGTGTTCCCTTTAGTGTTTACTTCCTGTCTGTCTTCTTCTGCTGTTCACTTTAGTGTTTACTTCCTGTCTGTCTTGTTCAGCTGTTCCCTTTAGTGTTTATTTCCTGTCTGTCTTCTTCTGCTGTTCACTTTAGTGTTTACTTCCTGTCTGTCTTCTTCAGCTGTTCACTTTAGTGTTTACTTCCTGTCTGTCTTCTTCTGCTGTTCCCTTTAGTGTTTACTTCCTGTCTGTCTTCTTCAGCTGTTCCCTTTAGTGTTTACTTCCTGTCTGTCTTCTTCTGCTGTTCCCTTTAGTGTTTACTTCCTGTCTGTCTTCTTCAGCTGTTCCCTTTAGTGTTTACTTCTTGTCTGTCTTCTTCTGCTGTTCCCTTTAGTGTTTACGTCCTGTCTGTCTTCTGCTGCTGTTCCCTTTAGTTTGTACTTCCTGTCTGTCTTCTTCTGTTGTTCTCTTTAGTGTTTACTTCCTGTCTGTCTCTGATTTTGTGTCTCTTTTTGTTTGATCTGTGTCTCATTACCTTAATATGCATATTTGTTTGTGCTGTTGTCTGTTTCTTCTTGGCCATTTTGAGTCGTTATGTGTCTCTTTGTGTCATCCGAACAATAAATATTTGCAGTAGGCTATCTTCAAACAGAGGCTCTCATCACGTGACCTAGTAGTAGGTCTGTTCAGTAATCCTTACAAAACTCACAACATGTAGTTTATTTCCACTTTAATGTACTTTTTAGCATCACATGCTGATTGTACAGGCTCTCCTGCATCTGATCTCAAACAGGAAGTGGATAACCAAACAGACAAAAATAAACTGAACCCTTCTTTTACCTGATGCTGTACCTGAAGTGAATTCAGTTCGGGGACAAATACATGTTTATTTAACTTTAATTGTGACTTTTGTTTCCCTCCAGTTGAGGAAACTGATCAGCGACTTCTCCATCTTCATGTCAATCATGACCTTCGTGGGGCTCGACATGTTGCTGGGACTCGGGACCCCCAAACTGATCGTCCCCACAGAGTTTAAGGTACAGAAACTCTTTTCAAATTAAGCAGAATCAGAAATCTTTAATTTGTCACAAAGCAGGGAAATGTACGGTATTACAACAAAGGCACAATGTACAGAAAAAGGCAAACACAAGATAAGCAGACTACAAATTAAATATAAACACTAATTCCACAGCACTCACTAAACAAATAACTCACCATGTTCAAATCAGAAACTCACCTTTTCAGAACTGCTTTTAGGCCCCACCCACACGGAGACGAAACCGGTTTCGAACCAAAGTCGATTTAAAAAAAGTCTTCCGTCCAAACGAAACCGCTCGAAACCGCTGGAGACGCTGTAGTACATATGCCGGGCCTGTAAGTGGCGCTGTGCTTCCGCCACAAAATACACCAAAAGCAGCGAATAAGACCCCCCGAGTATGGGCATAAGGCATAAACAAACAAACAAGGTAGAAAAAGGTCAAATCTGTAACATGGTCAGTAGCACGAACGCAACCCTGTGATCCGCCATTGAAGAATTTTAGAATTGGGAGGGATGAAACCCTCTTTAATGGTCACACATGCAGAGCACACAGCACACACAGTGAAATGTGTGCTCTGCTTTTAACCCATCCTAGTGCCAGGAGTCTAGTACTAGGAGCAGTGGGCAGCTATTGTACAGCGCCCGGGGAGCAATAGGAGTGGGGGGGGGGGAAGGGGGATGTCCAGTGCCTTGCTCAAGGGCAGTACGGCAGGGCAGGAGGTGAACTGGGACCTCTCCAAGCAGCAGTCCACACTCCATATTTAGGTCTGGTCGGGGACTTGAACCGGCGACCCTACGGCTCACAGTCCAAGCCCCTACTGACTGAGCCACTGCCGGACATTGTTGTTGTTGTTGTTGGCGAAACGCATCAGCAATGACGCGGGGGTGAGCAGGAGGGGTGGGGAGAGGCGGGTCTATGACGTCATCGATTCAGGAAAAGACATATAGGGACGGACACACAGAGCCGCAAGCGTTTCGTGTCCAGACTTACCCACTTTGGGAGTCGGTTTCAAAGTTTATCATATTCGGGATTCGAAACCGCGGCTCCGTTTCGGCCTCGTGTGGACAAACCGTCTATACGATAAATAACTTTAGCGGATACAACTGAAATCGTCTCTGTGTGGACGGGGCCTTCATTTGTAAGGGTAAATGGGCTGTTCTTATAAATATCTTTATCAGGTATTTTCGACCCCTCAAAGCTCTTTACATACAACGAGTCATTCACCCATTCACACCTCATTCATGCAGAGCAGCACCACTTGCTCTAGGGAAGCTAACACACTCTCACACACACACACAAACACACACACACTCTCACGCTCACACACACACACACTCACACACCGTTGGTGTAAGAGGTTAAACCTACCTAAAAACTGTTAAGGGTCTAAAATGTAGTGTAAATATCAGATATAAGATGTATCGCCTCTCTTTTCTGCCTCCAGCCGACTCGTCCCGGCCGAGGCTGGCTGGTGATGCCGTTTGGGAAGAACCCGTGGTGGGTCTACGTGGCGAGCTTCGTTCCAGCGCTGCTCGTCACCATCCTCATCTTCATGGACCAGCAGATTAGCGCCGTCATCGTCAACAGGAAGGAGAACAAACTCAAGGTGGGAATATTACATCCTGATGGTGCATTCAATGGGATTACTGTGGGAAGTAGTGGAGTACAAATACTTTGTTACTTTACTTAAGTACATTTTTCTGGTATCAGTACTTTACTCCACGACTTTTTACTTTTACTTCTTACACTTTTAACACAAATACCTGTACTTTCTACTTCTTACATTTTGAACACAGGCTGGTTACTTTAGTTTTAATCTGTGTTTGGTGGCATGATCATTATTATTTAGAGTCATTAGGCGCGTTCACACCAAGTTCTTTGCCGTACTTAGTTCCCAGTACTTAGTTCATCAGAACTCTTTAGTTCTGATGAACTAAGTACAGATCGCGTTCACACCGGAATAAATCCCTAGGGGAGGATTAGGAAAATGAAGCCGCTGACGTCACTTCTTCTTCTTCTGCTTTGGGTTTACTGGCAGGCCGCAAACAACTTCACGTCGTATACTGCCACCCGAAGTCCCCGGCCGGAAGTCCCCGGAGTTGGGGACTGGCTTCAGTAGAAGCTGCTGCTACTGAAGCCTTCAGAGTAAATCTCCAGAACGCCGACACCTCCTCATCTCCACCGCTCCCATGTTTTCTTTTGTGTTGCCATAAGTTAGTCTCTCTGCGTTGGTGCGCTGGGCTAATGCTAATAATGCTAATGCCAGCAAATACAATGGCGGCTTCACGAAACTTTTCGGACTTTTACGGGCCGTGGTTTGCAATCCGCCCAGCCAATCAAAAATGGGAACCTTTTTCTCCCAGGAAAGTACCTGCTCTCTAGCAGGGACTGCAAAGGTGGTGAAAAGGTTCTCATGAACTAATTTCTAGTTCCAGATTTTTTTGGGGTGAACACAACATTTCAAGAACTATCGGAACTGTACTGGGAAAAGTACTCTGGTGTGAAAGCGCCTGCGCCTTGCGTGCCTATTGATTTGAACACGATCCGTGTATCCATCATTTCCTGGTCTTCTCTAAAGAAGAGGGACCAATGGAAACGTTGTCATGTTGCCGTTGTTCAGCATGGAAACATTCATTAGCTAACAATGACATTATTGTTCTATTAATATAAAGGGAGGTCAGGTACTCTTTAAAACAGCTGCTAGCTATGGGTACTTTTTACTTAAGTACATTTCGAAGCCCATACTTCTTTACTTTTACTCAAGTAAAGAAGTTTAGTCAGTACTTTTACCAGAGTATTTTTAAACACGAGTATCTGTACTTCTACTTGAGTAAAGGATGTGTGTACTTTTGCCACCTCTGATAGGTTGCACTTTGTTTGGTTGACTTTGATTCAGCGTCTTGGTGTGAATGGTTCAGCTATCAAACTACGGAAAGAACCAAAGCACAGCGGCCGGTCGGACTGCAGACTAAAGATCATGAGGAAAGTTTATAAAAACTCTCTCTGAAAGAAGGGGAAACAAAGGTCCACATGCTGACATTTGGAAAAACAAGTTAACCTCAGGGACCACCAAGAAATAATGGATCGTGTTCAAATCAATAGGCCAAAGAATAATGATCACGCCACCAAACACACATTCAAACTAATGGAACCAGCCTGTTTGGAAAATGTAAGAAGTAGAAAGTACAGGTATTTGTGTTCAACATGTAAGAAGAAGAAAGTACAGGTATTTGTTTTCAACATGTAAGAAGTAGAAAGTACAGGTATTTGTGTTCAACATGTAAGAAGTAGAAAGTACAGGTATTTGAGTTCAACATGTAAGAAGTAGAAAGTACAGGTATTTGTGTTCAACATGTAAGAAGTAGAAAGTACAGGTATTTGTGTTCAACATGTAAGAAGTAGAAAGTACAGGTATTTGGGTTCAACATGTAAGAAGTAGAAAGTACAGGTATTTGTGTTCAACATGTAAGAAGTAGAAAGTACAGGTATTTGGGTTCAACATGTAAGAAGTAGAAAGTACAGGTATTTGGGTTCAAAATGTAAGAAGTCAAAGTAGAAAGTCGTCAGAAAAATTAGTATTGGAGTAAAGTACTGATACCAGATAAATGTACTTAAGTAGAGTAAGGAAGTATTTGTACTCCACTACTTCCCACCTCTGATAACAACACAATACCCCCCCCCCCCTTGCAGAAAGGCTGTGGCTACCACCTGGACCTGTTCTGGGTGGGGGTCCTGATGGCCGTCTGCTCCTTCCTGGGTCTCCCCTGGTACGTGGCGGCCACCGTCATCTCCATCGCCCACATCGACTCTCTGAAGATGGAGAGTGCGTCCAGCGCGCCGGGAGAGCAGCCGCAGTTCCTCGGGGTCAGGTGGGTGCAACAACACACAGATACAACTTTATTAGAGACACAGTCTGCGGACGAATGGTACAAAAAAAATCACTAAAAAAACAATGAAAACATGTTTTTTTTATTGTTTGTTCACAGCATGTAAAGCGGGCGGCGCTATAAAAATATAATCTATTATTATCATAAAGGTGATTTTGCTTGTAACGGAGCGTCCACACAGCGGCGTGCGTTGACGCTTGGCGGTGGGCGTATCTGAAGCTTGGGGATTTTTTGCGAGCAACGCGACCAACAACCAATCACATGAATCTCCCGCCCCCGACATACAAAGCAATAGCAATGTTAAAACGAAGTAAACTGGATATAAAATCCCCAAACAGGCGAAAACCTACCAGTTTCACCCACTGTCTCTGCCACCTCCCTCCATGCCTCGCTCCTCCGGTTTGTATCCCGGTAGATGAACAGAGACTGATCATTCAGCACCGGGTGATTCACTACCGCTATAATGAATTTTCCCTCCATTTTTTGGAATATGAGGAAATGACCTGCGTAGTCTCTCCCAGCATACACGCGGTTTGATTGGCTAGCGCTTGTACTGGCAGATTTGCATAAACAGGATTTCATTGGCTGACGCTTCTGCCGAGGCGCCAAAAGTTGAACATTGCTCAACTTTTGAAGCCAGCAACGCCAGCAACGCTCCACGTCGCTTCCCAAAATGCAGTTCGGCTAAAAGTGACGTCACCCCATTCAAATGAATGGGCAGAAGCGTTGTAAGCTTCAACGCACGCCGCCGTGTGGACGGGCCGTCAGAAGTACAAATATCTTCTATTAGAACAAGTGGATAATTTGCTACGGAAGATTTATTGTAAAAGAAGGGATATTTAGATAATTGTGATCTTGTAATTAGCTGGGGAAACTTATTTTGAATTGTATTTGACCAGAATAAGGAAGTGTTACAAAATAAGCCACAAACGCTCGAAAGATTTCTGCAATCTGATGTTATTTGGTGATTTACCATTAAAAAGTAAAAGAAAAATGTTTCATCTCAGATACAACTCACAATAAGTGGTTTTCAAGAGTCTTTGGTTTAAGATACTGGAGCATTCATACCCTATAGTCCGTTTTCTGGTGCGCACCAGGCGACAGTTTGTCACATTGTTTCATTTTTCAGAAGGTTCGGTTTGCGTTCACACGGCAAAACTCAAACAGACTATAAACTTTAAACACAAGTCATGTGCTCGGAAATGCTGTTCAACCATTGGTCAGACATTAAGGGGGTAAAAACGCAAATCCCGGCAATTTCTACCAGAGCCTCCGCCATGGAGCATCGGCACTTTCGGCAGGTTATTCTCATGCTGCTGTTAATCTGGAGATCAACAGACACTAGCGGCCCGCGCATATGATTATATAATCAGACAACGTCCGTTAAAAAACATAACGTAATGAGAGACGTTCTGCAGTAAGGAGGGGCGTTTCACCGACGACAAGTGTTCTTACTTTTATGTAGTTGACGGAGAATTTTTACTTTACACGACACTGTTCAACACTTCATTCTGCTTCACTCTTTAACTAAACAACCGCGGATGTCTTGAAAGACTCTTTCGCTAAAGATTTTGAAGATATCCGCGTTCTTGTGACACATAAATACTACGCTTCCTATGTTTTGGTGCGGACTGCGTTCACACCATGAACCGCTCCAGAGTTCACAAGCAAGCGCTCCGAGACCACCTCTTTTAGCGGACCAGAGTCCGGTTGTTTAGTTCACTTCAGAGGTCTCGGACTGCGTTCACACCGACCCAAACGAACCGCACCAAGCGGCTAAACGCACCAGGGTTCGATTCAACCGCACTATACAAGTCAGGTGTGAACGCACCCTAAGATGCATTGTCCAAAAGCAATACCCCATTTCTCACTGCATTTTTACATCTTATATCAAGTGTAAAGAATATTCTGACTTGATATTAGACGATATTTGTCGTGTATGTCTTTTCCCAACCACTTCAGAATCAGAATACCTATATTCGTCCAACAGGGGGGAATAATTACATTGTTAGAGCAAAAGTTAAGAGCCGAAAACAGCTTGATATCAATTAGGGATCATGCATCAAAATATTAAAGATGAAAAAAGAAATGAGAGACATCTCAATCTACAGAATACACATCCGGTACGAGTAACAGTATTAAAGGTTTAGAGGAGAATTCATCAAGACTTAAGAGAGACAATGGCATAGGATGTAAAATGCTAAAAAAAGCCCCGCTATAATTAAGCAATCGCTTCGCGTCGGGCCGAACCACGCCCCTTAGCTGTGATATAATGAGCATATATCACGGCCTGAAGTGAGCTATTGCTTTTATAAAACGGTTACCAAGTGTGGCAATATGAAAGAAAAATACACACTCTAATTTAAATAGTTTTTATTAGTAAATAATGATGTTCAAAATAAAATAGGCCCTCCGTTGCCTTCTGCACAAAACATAGTGCGAGGTGGTTGCTATGCAACAACACTAACAGCTAGCGAACATATTAGACAGAGAGCGTTGATCCATTATTTGGCTATTTATTTACATTCATTTGTATGTTGCCGTTTATTGTGCACCCACTGAAAAACTGTCCAGCATCAGTAGAATGGCTTACGAGGTTACTTATAGGTTGAGGTTGTTCTAGGCTGTTGCTTGGCGTGGTGAGAATATTGCTCCACTTTCTCCGGTCCCCGAGATTCGGCTTCCAGTAGCTCTGGAGAGAGCTTTCGCACCTGTAGCCACTAACGGTCATCATTTATCTGCTTTGTTTCAAGACCCGCATCAGAAAGCTTTTGAATGGTGGTACTTTTCCAGTTGGTCTACCTGCTCTTCACGTAGCTCTGCTTGTCGTCGTTTAGGTGCTTTCGGGAGATAGGCGCTCCTCAATCCACTCCTCCATAGTAAGACCCCCCCGGAGGTCGAAGTTAATCTTAAATGTTTCTATTTTATGCTTTGTAAGTTTGTTTTGTAACGGAAGAAATGTAAATATATTTATAAAACTGACAAGTCAAATCAAGCAATCTGATTGGTCGATAGTGTTTTTGCGGACCTCTTTGATTACAGATTTGAAAACATCGTTGCTTGCTTTAAAAGTAGCACAACTCATTATGTCAAACCTTGGAAAGTATCTAGATACCCCTGCCCTAATGCCAAAGGAACTGCACACTGAATATGTTTTGCCGTTTGATGTCTATGTCTGGACCGCTGCGTAAAAAGGAGGGTTTCTGCCCCGTTACTTCTCCGCTGTTTTCTTGTTCCAGTATGAAAAGCAAACTGCAAGCAGTTTGCTTTTCAGCCCAACGATATACTGTTTTTCTCAGACGCGGAGGGATACTGATTTGTTGTGAAAAGTAACTTACAATTCTACCCGTGGTATACGCTCAGTATATCACGGCTAAGAACCAATCAGATTGCTTGATTTGACTTGTCCGTTTTATAAAGATTATTTGACTGCAATTATACTTTTACTTTTTTAATAAACAGAGAACAAAGAATGACGGGCATTCTGGTGTTCTGCCTCACCGGAGTCTCCATCTTCCTTGCTCCGGTACTCAAGGTATGAAGCTTTGATAATAACACCTGTTTGTTCTAAGTTAAAGAGACCCTATTCTGCTTTTGGGGTTTTGTCTTTGTCCTATAGTGTGTTATCTAGGTTTTAGTGCATGTAAATGGTCTGCAGAGGCTAAAATCCCTGTGTTCAGTCCAGAGAGTTTCAATTCGCCACACCAATACTTTTGTACCTTTTTAATTAAGTAAATACTTTTACTTAGAGGTCACTTATTATGCAAAATCCTCTTCCTCATGTCTCTTCTACATCAACATGTGTCCTCTCTTCTTCATGTCTCTTCTACATCAACATGTGTCCCCTCTTCTTCATGTCTCTTCTACATCAACATGTGTCCCCTCTTCTTCATGTCTCTTCTACATCAACATGTGTCCCCTCTTCTTCATGTCTCTTCTACATCAACATGTGTCCCCTCTTCTCCATGTCTCTTCTACATCAACATGTGTCCCCTCTTCTCCATGTCTCTTCTACATCAACATGTGTCCCCTCTTCTTCATGTCTCTTCTACATCAACATGTGTCCCCTCTTCTTCATGTCTCTTCTACATCAACATGTGTCCCCTCTTCTCCATGTCTCTTCTACATCAAACATGTGTCCCCTCTTCTCCATGTCTCTTCTACATCAACATGTGTCCCCTCTTCTCCATGTCTCTTCTACATCAACATGTGTCCCCTGTTCTCCATGTCTCTTCTACATCAACATGTGTCCCCTCTTCTCCATGTCTCTTCTACATCAACATGTGTCCCCTGTTCTCCATGTCTCTTCTACATCAACATGTGTCCCCTCTTCTCCATGTCTCTTCTACATCAACATGTGTCCCCTCTTCTTCATGTCTCTTCTACATCAACATGTGTCCCCTCTTCTCCATGTCTCTTCTACATCAACATGTGTCCCCTCTTCTCCATGTCTCTTCTACATCAACATGTGTCCCCTCTTCTTCATGTCTCTTCTACATCAACATGTGTCCCCTCTTCTCCATGTCCTCTTCTACATCAACATGTGTCCCCTCTTCTCCATGTCTCTTCTACATCAACATGTGTCCCCTCTTCTTCATGTCTCTTCTACATCAACATGTGTCCCCTCTTCTCCATGTCTCTTCTACATCAACATGTGTCCCCTCTTCTCCATGTCTCTTCTACATCAACATGTGTCCCCTCTTCTTCATGTCTCTTCTACATCAACATGTGTCCCCTCTTCTTCATGTCTCTTCTACATCAACATGTGTCCCCTCTTCTTCATGTCTCTTCTACATCAACATGTGTCCCCTCTTCTCCATGTTTCTTCTACATCAACATGTGTCCCCTCTTCTTCATGTCTCTTCTACATCAACATGTGTCCCCTCTTCTCCATGTCTCTTCTACATCAACATGTGTCCCCTCTTCTTCATGTCTCTTCTACATCAACATGTGTCCCCTCTTCTCCATGTCTCTTCTACATCAACATGTGTCCCCTCTTCTTCATGTCTCTTCTACATCAACATGTGTCCCCTTCTTCTCCATGTCTCTTCTACATCAACATGTGTCCCCTCTTCTCCATGTCTCTTCTACATCAACATGTGTCCCCTCTTCTCCATGTCTCTTCTACATCAACATGTGTCCCCTCTTCTCCATGTCTCTTCTACATCAACATGTGTCCCCTGTTCTCCATGTCTCTTCTACATCAACATGTGTCCCCTCTTCTCCATGTCTCTTCTACATCAACATGTGTCCCCTGTTCTCCATGTCTCTTCTACATCAACATGTGTCCCCTCTTCTCCATGTCTCTTCTACATCAACATGTGTCCCCTCTTCTTCATGTCTCTTCTACATCAACATGTGTCCCCTCTTCTCCATGTCTCTTCTACATCAACATGTGTCCCCTCTTCTCCATGTCTCTTCTACATCAACATGTGTCCCCTCTTCTTCATGTCTCTTCTACATCAACATGTGTCCCCTCTTCTCCATGTCTCTTCTACATCAACATGTGTCCCCTCTTCTCCATGTCTCTTCTACATCAACATGTGTCCCCTCTTCTTCATGTCTCTTCTACATCAACATGTGTCCCCTCTTCTCCATGTCTCTTCTACATCAACATGTGTCCCCTCTTCTCCATGTCTCTTCTACATCAACATGTGTCCCCTCTTCTCCATGTCTCTTCTACATCAACATGTGTCCCCTCTTCTTCATGTCTCTTCTACATCAACATGTGTCCCCTCTTCTTCATGTCTCTTCTACATCAACATGTGTTCCCCTCTTCTTCATGTCTCTTCTACATCAACATGTGTCCCCTCTTCTCCATGTCTCTTCTACATCAACATGTGTCCCCTCTTCTTCATGTCTCTTCTACATCAACATGTGTCCCCTCTTCTCCATGTCTCTTCTACATCAACATGTGTCCCCTCTTCTTCATGTCTCTTCTACATCAACATGTGTCCCCTCTTCCTCATGTCTCTTCTACATCAACATGTGTCCTCTCTTCTTCATGTCTCTTCTACATCAACATGTGTCCCCTCTTCTTCATGTCTCTTCTACATCAACATGTGTCCCCTCTTCTTCATGTCTCTTCTACATCAACATGTGTCCCCTCTTCTTCATGTCTCTTCTACATCAACATGTGTCCCCTCTTCTCCATGTCTCTTCTACATCAACATGTGTCCCCTCTTCTCCATGTCTCTTCTACATCAACATGTGTCCCCTCTTCTTCATGTCTCTTTTACATCAACATGTGTCCCCTCTTCTTCATGTCTCTTCTACATCAACATGTGTCCCCTCTTCTCCATGTCTCTTCTACATCAACATGTGTCCCCTCTTCTCCATGTCTCTTCTACATCAACATGTGTCCCCTCTTCTCCATGTCTCTTCTACATCAACATGTGTCCCCTGTTCTCCATGTCTCTTCTACATCAACATGTGTCCCCTCTTCTCCATGTCTCTTCTACATCAACATGTGTCCCCTGTTCTTCATGTCTCTTCTACATCAACATGTGTCCCCTCTTCTCCATGTCTCTTCTACATCAACATGTGTCCCCTCTTCTCCATGTCTCTTCTACATCAACATGTGTCCCCTCTTCTTCATGTCTCTTCTACATCAACATGTGTCCCCTCTTCTTCATATCTCTTCTACATCAACATGTGTCCCCTCTTCTCCATGTCTCTTCTACATCAACATGTGTCCCCCTCTTCTCCATGTCTCTTCTACATCAACATGTGTCCCCTCTTCTCCATGTCTCTTCTACATCAACATGTGTCCCCTCTTCTTCATGTCTCTTCTACATCAACATGTGTCCCCTCTTCTCCATGTCTCTTCTACATCAACATGTGTCCCCCTCTTCTCCATGTCTCTTCTACATCAACATGTGTCCCCTCTTCTCCATGTCTCTTCTACATCAACATGTGTCCCCTGTTCTCCATGTCTCTTCTACATCAACATGTGTCCCCTGTTCTCCATGTCTCTTCTACATCAACATGTGTCCCCTCTTCTCCATGTCTCTTCTACATCAACATGTGTCCCCTCTTCTCCATGTCTCTTCTACATCAACATGTGTCCCCTGTTCTCCATGTCTCTTCTACATCAACATGTGTCCCCTGTTCTCCATGTCTCTTCTACATCAACATGTGTCCCCTCTTCTCCATGTCTCTTCTACATCAACATGTGTCCCCTCTTCTTCATGTCTCTTCTACATCAACATGTGTCCCCTCTTCTCCATGTCTCTTCTACATCAACATGTGTCCCCTCTTCTCCATGTCTCTTCTACATCAACATGTGTCCCCTCTTCTTCATGTCTCTTCTACATCAACATGTGTCCCCTCTTCTCCATGTCTCTTCTACATCAACATGTGTCCCCTCTTCTCCATGTCTCTTCTACATCAACATGTGTCCCCTCTTCTTCATGTCTCTTCTACATCAACATGTGTCCCCTCTTCTTCATGTCTCTTCTACATCAACATGTGTCCCCTCTTCTCCATGTCTCTTCTACATCAACATGTGTCCCCTCTTCTTCATGTCTCTTCTACATCAACATGTGTCCCCTCTTCTTCATGTCTCTTCTACATCAACATGTGTCCCCTCTTCTTCATGTCTCTTCTACATCAACATGTGTCCCCTCTGTGGAAAGAGACTCTGAAAGTTTCAGGAACAAAGATTCTCTCTCTTTTTGATCCATTTCTATAAAAACCTGTCTGAAAATGAGCTGATCAGATTTTGGCCACATTGTGATGTCATAACGATGTTGTGTCTTGTGTAACCACTAGCCAATCAGCGACCAAGGTAACCCCCCCCCCCCTTATCACCTGAATCTCCTCCTAGAGCACCATTGAGTTCTTTGTAACCACATGTCTCTCAGAGGGGCGTGGGGAGGGGCTCCTTATTTTCATCTAAAGTAACAGACAGAGAATCAGCACTTTGGAAACAGGGCTGAAACAGAGGGGATTATGGGTAATGCTGCAATGATCTGTTTGGTGTTTCAGCCAATCAGAGACAGGCTCTGTATATATCTGAGACCTATAATATATTGATGGAAAACGGTATAATAGGGGACCTCTAAGTTAATAATCTCACATGTTGTTTTTTCCGCTCACAGTACATCCCGATGCCCGTGCTCTACGGCGTCTTCCTCTACATGGGCGTGGCGTCTCTCAGTGGGATCCAGGTACGCTGTTAATGTCGTTTTTCAAGATAAATCGAATTATTGTAGCTGGAGATCTTTTTTCAAACAATATTTGTATTGAAGTTTTCAAATATAACGAACATTACACAAACATAAAACGGTCAGTCTAGGTGGCAGATACAGTGTACAACCAAATGGATAGGCATGTAAATAAACACAGGTCAGTATTCAGATGATACAGGGAGAACAAAGTACAGCAATCTGAAATCAATCTGAAAGAATATGACGTGGGCTTCTACACTTTAAGCTGGACTTCTTCCTTATTGCAGATATATCCGACAAGAAGCAGGTGGGAATCGCTGCCAAACAAACAAACAAACAAACAAGCAGAGAGCCGAGAAAACACAATCACAGGAAGAGATGTTATGAGCCCCCACATGTTGTAAAAGTGCAAATAAGATATTAATACATAAACTGTAGATATCAAATGTGTAGGTTTGTGATAATAAATATCCACAGCAGAGTTTTCATCTAAATACAGTCGGTATAGATTTTACAACGTTCTGTGCAGGGTGCAACTTCCTGCAAATTAGGATTAGGGTTAACTTTGTTTTGTGATTTTTGGTAGGTTTTGTCTTAGGTACAGGTCGTGGTATTGCATTATCTCATGACTGTTTGAAAATAAAAATATCTGACATGAATTTACCAGCATTTTTAAGAGATTGTTTTTTGACAGCCCACTTTGCATTTATTACTAGTTTATGGCTGGTAAATGGTGCAAAATGTTGTCCCCTGATTTCCTTAAAGAAAACTAAATGGAATTGGTATTATTTTTACGTTTCTGTTACGACTGAATAAACGGGTTTGAACTCAAATGCACGACTCACACAGGTTTTAACCCAAAAAGTTTTATTCAAACCAAAGCTCTACTACAGTGGTGTAAAAAACTGAATTACTCTTAACGAGGAAAAACAGTTTCAAAACAAAGTCACTCTTAATGAGGTAAAATACTAGCATGAATAACTAAATACTCAGACAAGACGTGGCTCAAAGCTCTGCTTGGGAGTATTCCTGGCATGCGTAGTTTGTCACAAGAAACAAAACGAACTGGCACAGGACAAAGGGAGACGAGGACAATAAATACACCAGGTAATGGGGAACAGGCGGGGTCGACAATCACAGGAGTGGGAGACACACGAGGAAGGGAGGTCAGAGTATCCTATCACAGTTCATTGTACAGTTTGTATCAGTTGCTCTGTACTGGTATTGTAATGCATTGATTTGAATATTAGATGTACAGTTTTAGATTAGATTACTTTATTGTCATTACATAATGCAAGCAGAGTGTCACGAAATTAGGAGGGTCTAACCAGAGTGCAGTCTGTACAAAATAAATGATACAAATAAAGGTAAATAGATATAAAATGTATTGTGTATTTTGAGGTCTGCATGTCAGTAAGGTGTCCTCTTTGTCTCCTGGTGCTGCTCAGTTCTGGGACAGGATCAAGTTGTACATGATGCCGTCCAAACACCAGCCGGACTTCCCCTTCCTGCGCCACGTCCCTCTGAGGAAGGTCCACCTCTTCACGCTGGTCCAGATCTTATGTCTGGCCGTGCTCTGGACCCTCAAATCCACCTTCCTGGCCATCATCTTCCCCGTTATGGTACGTGGGAATACCTTCTTTCGTGTAACGTTAGAGGTCCAACTCGGTGTCGTGTAGCCATGCCCGCATCTCTGGTCCTAGGTCGAAGAGGCTGGCTTCCGAGGGTGGTCTATTCCGAGGGTGGTCTATGTGGGAATACAATTCTTACATTTACAAACGTATAGCTTTCGGTGAATGCCGTCTTATATCTAAGAGGAAATTATGTTTCACTAAAAACAGGTCCACTGGTGTGCGTTAATCCTCAAAATACCAACTTAACCTTAACCGAACATAATACCACCTTGACTCCCAAAAATACCACCTTTACCAACAAAAACACCATCCTAAACCTACAAATACCACAATTACTCACCAATATATCCTCCAAAATATCACATTAAACCTCCAAAATTCCATCTTATCGCATCGAAATACTACCTTAACCAACCAAAAAACAACTTAACCAACTAAAATACCACCAAATCAAATATCACATTAAACCTCCATAATACCAGCATTGAAATACCACCTTTAGCCACCAAAACACCATCCTAAACCTTCAAACACCACCAAAATATCCTCCACAATATCACATTAAACCTCCAAAATTCCATTTTAACCCAATTTACCAAACCAGAAAACACCTTAACCAACTAAAATACCGCCTAAAACCTTCAAATACCACCTTGACCCACAAAATAACACAATAACCAACCGTTATATCACATTAACCCACCAAAATACCACCATTAGAATACCACCTTTACCCACACAATACCACCTTAACCATCAATTATACCACCTTTACCCACACAATACCACCTTAACCATCAATTATAGCAACTTAAACCCGAAACACCAACGTTAAACTCCAAAGTTTAACTTAACTCAAATACCACTGTAACCCTCCAACCTTAACCCGCCAATATCTAGTTTAAGCCAGTAAAATTACCACCTCAACTCCACAAATACCACTTTAACGCATCAAAATTCCACTTTAGCCCACCATAATCTCACATTAACCCTCCAAATACCAATTTAACCGACCAGAATTACACCTTAACCCACCAAAATAACACTTTAACTGAATAAAATACCATCTCAACCCTCCAAAGACCACTTTAACGCACCAAAATTACACTCTAACTCTCCAAAATGCACCATAATCTCGCTTTAACCCCTCAAATACCACCTTAACCCACCAAAATTACACTTTAACTGAATAAAATACCTCCTTAACCCTACAAATACCACCTTAACCCACCAAAATTACACTTTAACTGAATAAAATACCTCCTTAACCCTACAAATACCACCTTAACCCACCAAAATAACACTTTAACTGAATAAAATACCTCCTTAACCCTACAAATACCAACTTAACCCACCAAAATACCACAGTAACTCTACAAATACCACTTTAACTGAATAAAATACCTCCTTAACCCTACAAATACCAACTTAACCCACCAAAATAACACAGTAACTCTACAAATACCACTTTAACTCAGCAAAATTCCACCTTAACCATCCAAAATCCACCTTAATTCTCCATAATACTACCTTAACCCTCCTAATTTCACTTTAGCCCACCAACATTCCACTTTTTCCTCTCCGAATAAAACCTGACTCCGCCATAATCTTTCTTGACCTACTAAATACAACTGTTATCAACTAGAATACCAACATTAAGCCTAAAAATGATACCTTTTATCCACCAAAAAAACACCTTACCCCTCGAAATACGACCTTAACCCAACATAGTACCACCGTTACCCTCCATTTACCATTTTAACCCACAGTAATGTGTTCTGCGATGGCATACGCATGTATGTGTTTTTTATATTGGAGTGAGTCTGTGTATTTTTCTCTGTGATCTATTTCTTTGACTTTGCTGCTAGATAACCCCCCCCCCCCCCCCTCAGGGAAATAAGGTTGGAGTTGAAACGTCCTGCAGAGAATTTGATATAGTTCAGTAGCATGACATCTAGATTCTGTCCGAGCTCGCAGGATGCTGAGAAGAAGCTCCAGAGGAGGTCGGACATGTTACAAAAAACAATCCAGTCCACAGATAAAAAGAACAGAAACTGAAATAATCTAATTCCTTAAGACTTACCTTTTGGACCATTTTCAGTTTTCTTTATAACTTGTTAAATATTATACTATTGGTTATATTCTGTAATATACATATTGTTTATTGTAGTAAAATGGGAGACGTAATTTATTCATCCCAAATTCTGAATTTTGCATCTGTGTTTGCAGCAAAATATACAAATAGAAAAGACAGATTATAATTGTTTTATTGGAATGATTAATTATTCTGATACCTCTGCTCGTGAACTCTTTGAGTATTTAAAAAAGCGCTGTATAATTAAATGTATAATTAATATTATTTCAACACATTTATTTTATACATTTCAATTATTATTTGTTGTAATGTTTTTTTTGTTAAAAATGATTATTATTAGTGTGTATATTTAAAACATATCTTTTCTGTCCTCGGTGCAGATCCTGGGTCTGCTGCTGGTCCGGAAGATGCTCGACATGGTCTTCTCTCAGCACGATCTGGCCTGGATAGACGACCTCCTGCCAGGGAAAGACGACAAGAAGAAGGAGGAGGACAAGAAGAAGGGGAAGGACGAGGACAAGAAGAAGAAGAAGGGGAAGGAGAAGAAGAAGCCCAAACAGGAGGACAGCGAGGAGGAGGAGGAAGAGGAGGAAGAGGAAGAGGAGGTGAGAAACTCAAGCCTCTGCTGCCCCCTGCAGGAAACATGGAGTCACTGCAGAGCTGGGGCTGTACTGCCTTGTATCACATAGGCATATCCAGAGAGGGCAAAAGTACACACATCCTTTACTCAAGTAGAAGTACAGATACTCGTGTTTCAAAATACTCTGGTAAAAATAGAAGTACTGACTAAACTTCTTTACTCAAGTCAAAGTAAAGAGGCTTTGAAGTGTACTTCAGTAAAAAGTACCCATAACTAGCAGCTGCTTTAAAGAGTACCTGAGCTCCCTTTATATTAATAGAACAATAATGTCATTGTTAGCTAATGAATGTTTCCTTACCCCTCTAAATACGACTTTAACCCAACATAGTACCAGCGCTACCCTCCATATACCACTTTATCCCACTGTATACCATTTGAACCCACCGTAAGAACACAGTAATGTGTTTTGCGATGGCATACGCATGTACTTCATGTTTTTTATATTTAAGTCTGTGTATTTTTGTCTGTGGTCTATTTCTTTTAATTTGCTGCTAGATAACCCCCACCCCCCTCAGGAAATAAGGTTGGAGTTGAAACGTCTTGCAGAGAATTGGATATAGTTCAGTAGCATGACATCCAGATTCTGTCTGAGCTCGCAGGACGCTGAGAAGAAGCTCCAGAGGAGGTCGGACATGTTGCAAAAAACAATCCAGTGCACAGATAAACAGAGCAGAAACTTAAATGATCTAACCAGCATTTTCAAATGAAGTATCTCAATCAAAATTATTCAGAGGAATTTAAACATAAAAGAGGTTTCACTAGCGGACCGCCACAGTGTGATGTTTAGAAGATAGAATAAAAACTATAATATAATACAACAAAAAATGAACATTAGCTGCAAATACATTTCTCACAAGACTAAATCTGCACATTACTGTTAATTCATTCTAAAAATGGAGCAGATAAAACCATATCCATCGTCCCCTGGGCATCAATATAATATCTTTGTATGAAATAAACACATGATTTAATCTTTACCTTATCTATGTTGGTATCTCTATATTAATTTGGTATTTTATTCTAAAAATGGAGCGATTGCATCTATTTTCACCAAAGGATGTTTTCATAACCATATCTCCGACACATCATGGGATAACAGACAGATGTGAAGGAGCACTTCACTCCAGCTCCTCTCCTGTCTTCTAGATGGTTCAGACAGCTCTTCTGGGTCATTTCACTCCACAAAAAACGCTTTGGAGCTTCAACCTGTGTCTTTACGTTGTGTTCTTTGTTTGTTTTGCACACAGGAAAAGTTCCGCGGGTACTCCAACCACTGCCCGAGCCCGGACTCGGACCTGGACCGCAGGTACTGTGTCCTCAAACTGCACATCCCCTACAAAGACCTGTTGCACCCCGAGGAGAACGAGGCTCAGTGGGGGGCGCAATGCCAGCCTGCTGCCACACACAGGGCCCTCTGACACACACACACACACACACACACACACACACACACACACACACACACACACACACACACACACACACACACACACACACACACACACACACACACACACACACACACACACACACACACACACACACACACACACACACACACACACACTTGAAGGGTCAGTTCGCACAAATTACAAAAATAATTGGGCACATTTTAAGGGTCGAATAGCAACTATTAAATTGTCTCCGCAACAAAGGTGTTTGACAGCAAATGTGTGTCCTAATGCAAAGTATCTCATCATAATAATAATGATAATAAAGTATTGGTTACTAGTAATAGTAGCTGTATCATCAGTAGTAGTAGTAGTAGTAGTGGTAATGGTAGTGGTAGTAGTAGTGGTAGTAGTAGTGGTAGTAGTAGTGGTAGTAGTAATGGTAGCAGTAGTTGTGGTAGTAGTAGTAGTAGTGGTAGTAGTTGTGGTAGTAGTGGTAGTAGTAGTGGTAGAAGTAGTAGTAGTAGCAGTAGTAGTAGCACTATTAGTAATAGTAGCGGTAGTAGTAGCAGTAGTAGTAGTAGCAGTAGTTGTGGTATAAGTAGTAGTAGTAATAGTAGTAGCGGTAGTAGTAGTAGTAGTAGCTGTAGTAGTAGTAGTAGTAGTAGCGGTAGTAGTTGTAGTAGTAGTAGTAGTAGTGGTAGAAGTAGTAGTAGTAGTAGCGGTAGTAGTAGCTGTAGTAGTAGTAGCGGTAGTAGTTGTAGTAGTAGTAGTGGTAGTGGTAGTAGTAGTGGTAGTAGTTGTTGTTGTAGTAGTAGTGGTAGTAGTAGTGGTAGTAGTAGTGGTAGAAGTAGTAGTAGTAGCAGTAGCAGTAGTAGTAATAGCGGTAGTAGTAGTAGTAGCAGTAGTTGTGGTATAAGTAGTAGTAGTAGCAGTAGTAGTAGTAGTAGCGGTAGTAGTAGTAGTAGTAGCTGTAGTAGTAGTTGTAGTAGTAGTAGTAGTAGTAGTAGCGGTAGTAGTAGTAGCTGTAGTAGTAGTAGTAGTAGCGGTAGTAGTAGTAGTAGCAGTAGTTGTAGTAGTAGTAGTGGTAGTAGTAGTAGTAGCGGTAGTAGTAGCTGTAGTTGTAGTAGTAGTAGTAGTGGTAGTAGTAGTGGTAGAAGTAGTAGTAGGGCTGCACGATATTGAAAAAAATTGACATTGCGGTTTTTTGTTCCCCTGCGATATATATTGCGTTTTTTTTAACCTGTTAAGCCCCAAGGTCCCGGCGGGTACTTTACTTTTTTTTTCACGACACTGTGTCTCAGAGGATCTTAATATTTAAGAACCTATTAATGTGTTATACCAGATTAACGGAAATAATCTCAGCTAACTGACGATACAAACCATTTTTACCAAAACAAAACACAAGTCTCATAAGAAGCATCTAAATGACCCCTGAGCGAAAAATGCTAACGCACTTTGGCACAGAACTCAAGATAAAAGTACCCTTATTACTTATCGTAGCTGCACATACAAGATATCCGATTAAAGCTGAGGTTCCACAGATTATTTAGGTATATAGTATCATCACTGAGTCATCCGAACTCGCGACAGGGGAAGCAAACACAGACATCACAACACGTACCTAGCTTCCAGGGAGATCGTCTCACCGTAGCTGTCAATCTGATCAAAAGACGTGTTCAATGGCATTAAAACGAGAAAAAACGCGGCTGAATCGGTTAATCCATAGGTTTTTCACGTCTCTGTATAAAAAAATTATTTCATTTATAATCCATAATTCCATTTTTATGTAAAAATCGCAGAGCAAAAGTTAGCTGCTAATGGTAGCCACCAGAGTGGCTGCTGCTTCCGGTCTTGGCTATGCGGCCGTCCAACACACACACATTACCAAATAAGGAGTGAGAGTGACCCGTAGCCAAAACCGGAAGCTGCATACACTCTGGTGGCTACCATTAGCAGCTAAATTTTGTGCTCCGATTTTTACATAAAAATGGAATTATGGATTATAAACAATTGCTTCAAAGCCACAGATACATTATCAACCTATGGATCAACCGATTCAGCCGCGTTTTTTCTCGTTTTAATGCCATTGAACACGTCTTTTGATCAGATTGACAGACGGTGAGACGATCTCCCGTAAAAGCTCCGTAAAGGTACGTGTTGTGATGTCTGTGTTTGCTTCCCCTGTCGCGAGATCGGATCGCTTAGATACTATACTTAAATAATCTGTGGAGTCTCAGCTTTAATCGGATATATTGTATGTGCAGTTTCGATAAGTAATAAGGGTATCTTTATTTTGAATTATGTGCTAAAGTGCGTTAGCATTGCAAAAAAATGAATAAAACCGCACGTCCCTGCGGTGTGAATATCGCGCATGCGCATATCGTGGTTATCGCCATGACACGGTATATCGTTCAGCCCTAAGTAGTAGTAGTAGTAGCAGTAGTAGTAGCAGTGGTAGCAGTAGTGGTAGAAGTAGTAGTAGGCTAGTAGCAGTAGTAGTAGTTGTAGTAGTGGTAGTAGTAGTAGTAGTAGTAGTAGTAGTAGTACTAGTAGTAGTAGAAGTATTATCTTGACATATTAGTAGTCATAAAATCAAAGCATTGTTATCTCAATGTTCTGATTTTTTTTGGGACGTTTAATGATAAAGTATATTTCTGTGACCTCTCCAGAGTCAGTGACACTCTCTTCCTGCACAAACACATGCTGGTGAATTATTTTTAAATGCCTTCTACTGTATTACCTCCATAGTTATGAGGTTGCAGCAGAAATGTGTGAAAACTGTTTTCTAATTTGTGTGAACTGACCTATTAAAATGCACAAACCTAGACACGTATTTAACCTGTTAAGCCCCGAGCCTGTTTTTCAGGTCTCAGGCTCGAAAATGACATTCCCAGAACAAATGACCATATCTTCCCTTCTAAAAGGGTTAAATTAATAATCTGTTTTCTCAATGCAACGATAAACCTGTGAGTTGGATGTAGAAGAGTCAGAATCAATATACATGTTTTTTTATTTTAAAGTAAATTCAGATTGAACATAGTAAACATTTTTTAATTATTGTGTCCGTCCAAAGAAAAAACATTACTTATAGTGAAAACCACCCTTGAATGATGGGATGGTAGAATAAAAGCTTTAGGAATCCAAACTATAACATATAATAAGTACCCTGTATTAAGATTGATGCAAAACAAGTGACATTTGACCTTTTTAGAGAGGTTTAGCAAAAAAAAACACTTCTGGGGTCATTTGGGTGGATTTTCCATATCTCTGGCCCCCCTTGGTCGATTTTGATGATTGACATTTTTCTTTTGAACCGTTAGAGCCAATAGAATCGAGGGGAAGTTCCACATACACACACATGTTACCAAATAAGGAGTGAGAGTGACGCGTAGCCAAAACCGGAAGCTGTCATACACTCTGGAAGCTATCATTAGCAGCTAATATGAAAACTCAGTTTTTGACATAAAAATGGAATTATGGATTATCAATAATTTGTAGGGTTAGTGACGGACACATTGGATTAACCTATGGATTAACTTTCTCGTTTTAATGCCATTGAACACGACTTTTGATCAGAAACAGCGAAAGGTAAGACATTTCTCCCGTTTTTGCTCCATAAAGCTACGTGTTGTAATGTCTGTGTTTGCTTTCCATGTCGTGAGTTCTGATCGCTCAGTGATGATATTAATACCTCTAGCATCTGTGGAATCTCAGCTTGCTAGCTAATATCTTGTTTGTGCAGATCCAATAAGTAATAAAGTATTTATACGCCGGCGGGGGCTATGGGGCTTATCAGGTTAACAGCTTATCTGAAGACTAAATATTTAAACGAGCAGAGGGACACTAAGAGGTGCATAAAAGCTTCTGACATGGTGTTGCATTGCATTAAACTAAGGTGCTCTTCCCCATGATAACTAACGATAAACCCTCCTGTTTTCTGTGCTGTTTAATCCAAATTAATGTAATGTTTATGGCACGTCCTCTCACCAGGAGGGTTGTAACTTCTTCCGGTAACACTTTCTTTGACGTTTACATCTATAATGCATTAAAACATACTTATAATTGGTTATAATATGCTTATAGCATCATTTAATGTAATCCTTAAAGCATTTTATTATCAAAATACATTTTAGAATAAATGATATTTTTTCACTTTTTTTGTTTGTATAAATATATATATTTTTATAAATATTTTTCCACTTAGAATAAATTATAATCAAATGTGTATGCATTATAACAATGATTTAAAAAGGATAATTTATAACAACTGATGGAATTAAGATACAGAATTGTCAGCTTTCTCAAAAAAGTATTTAAATGTTTTAAATTATGAAGTATTTTGATAAAATTAGATCAGAAAAAAGTGCTTTATGTACTTTTTATGCATTATTCATTCTTTACAGTGCTATCATCAGATTATAATGCACTCATGGAAAGTGTTGCCCTTCTTCGTACATTTTCCATATACATATACATTTTGCACATTTTGTGGGGGGACACGTGCAGACGGATCATTTCTCATAACTTCTCCCCCTCTTGTCTCAGCTCAGTCTCCTCTCCATGCACTTTAAGGCAATGCAGATCATTGTGACGTTTTTAATAATGAAATAATGACTATAATCCTGCTGCTCTTCCTGTGTCCAATGTGTTGCACACACCACGCAGCATATTGTAAATCTTCACTGATGTGTGTTATTAGATTTTGAAGACTCTGAAGTGCATGCTGTAGAGTTTGTGTATTTTTGTTTAGATTAGAGGCATTTCAATACAAATAAAGTGTGGAATATTAAGCATGATGTTTATCTAGAACATGTAGAGGATTTATTATAATAGGCCAGATTGTGTACACCTGTTTCCTCCTCAACATGCAACAGGTTGTTTTGGTTGTTTCTTTTTCCTCCCATGTGCTGAAAATCACTCTCACCTGCATCTCAAATGTCAACTCTAAAACCTGCGGCATTTTCCATGGAAATGTTTGCATTGAAAGTGCAGCTGCTGAGGATTTTCTCTTTAATCCAGACATTTAACCACCGTCATTGTTCCCTTTTTGTGGGAGAATCTAAATGACTCATCGTGTCTGCATTGCTTTGAAAGAGGCATGGTTTGGAATTGACTAACTGATTTTGGATTTATATGAATTTGTCTTTTAGCGCCATGTTGTCAATGATTTGGATGTTTGATCTTGCTTTTAAACCTTCCTAGAATGGCATTTTATCCCCCAAACCTTACCCGCCTATCTGTTTATATTTCTCCTTTTGGAAACACAGGTTTGACATTCAGTAATTGTTTTTAAACATGTTGTGATTTAAATTCAGATATGACTATAGCAGGGGATGGGAAGCTGAGGTAATCAACAGCAATTCGGCCCTCTTTGGACCATTAACCTGTACGGCGAAGAAGCATACCCTATTTTATTTAAAAGTGTTAAACGTTGTCAGTAGTCACTGGTATGTAACAACCAATACAACGACCAACAAACATTTAACATAACGGCACAATCACTGAGATAAAACATGCTCAAAGAGCCTTTAGGGTGCATTTGATGCAACTGGTTAATGTGTGCGGGAGCTAAGCAGTGTTTCTGGTTTTGGGAGTGTGTATGGTAACCGGAGCTTGCCCTTCCCCAGCATCACCCTCCACCTGAAGATCTCCTGCCCGTCGTCTCCGGCCGTTCCTATTGGCCGAGGGATGGGCTGCCCGGTGCCCCAGGTCAAGATCGAGATGGAGTCCGACTACGACTCCGACATCGACCCCCGCCGGCCCCGAGACATGAGCAGCGAGACCACGCTATGAGGCCCCTCGAGACTCCACGTCTTTGTTTCAACGCACAAACTTAGTGTGTGTGTGTTTGTGTTAGTGTGTGGATGCAGCCAGTGCTGACCCACGGACAGAACGAGGGGGGGGCAAACACACACACGGAGTAAAACTGGAATAATAAAATGGACAGCTGAAGAAGCTTAACGTGCTTTGAAATTGGTGCAGCTCTGCTTTGAATATTATATAAAATGTGTATGATGTAAATGGCCATATTAACAGAGGAAATATATATCTGTATGTGCTGTATAAGGTTATATATTCAATGTGAACATATTTATCTTTATACATATTAGCTATTTATTTATGTACTTTTACTCCAAATATTGAAATGTCAACTCGATAACTTCACATCAGCCTGTGTGTACAGAGATTTTTGAGGCAGGAAATGTGAAAACGAGCATTTTAGCAGCAGATATAATAACCAGGAGGTTGTAAAGTCTTCTATGTTAGTGTTTGAATATGTTTGGATTCGCTGTAGTGTGCCTCTCCTTTCCTGGTTTCCCCCTCAGTTCGTCACACATTAACCTGGATCAAAAAGAAACAACCAAAAAGTCCTGATGTTGCTGAAAAGGATTTACGATGCGAGCCTTAGCGCACAGGTTCATATTTGTACCTTTATGAGAAGATTATAATCCAAAACCACACCTAGATGCATATGTCAATAAAGAGAAATGGAAAATATATAATTTATGTAATTAAAATGGCATTACTCCAAAGCATGTGGTTTGTTGTGTGTTGAAAACAGCGGCTTCTCGATGGGAAATAACACAGCTGGGTTATTAACGAGGTATGTTGACCCTAGTTGGAGTTTTTAATAGACAGCGGCACGTCACTTCCTGTTGAAATGACGCCGACTTCCCACTTCATCACAGCTAATTATGCTAATGATGCTAACGTCAATCCCATAGACTGCGGCCCGTGGTCCTAGTTTAATTGGCCCTCAGCTAATTCAAAAAGTATAATTGAGTACGGCCCACACCTGAAACGTGTGCTTGTCTTATATTGTACTTCTTAAATATATATGTAAATATATTCTTTCACACACAGTGACGTCACGAGCTACCCACAATGCAACGCGAGCCATATATATATATAAATACGCCATTTTCCTGGAGGTGCAAATATCCTGGAGGTGCAAATATAAACAGCTAGCTAACGTAGCCAGGCAGAGCGCACTAGGTTTTTTTTCTGAATTAACGACCGAAGAAATCGCTGCATGTCTTCGGATTACATCTCTGGACTTGAGGGGTGTGCTCTAGGTCGTTACCAGCGTGAACTAGAGCTGTGTGGGTTGTCGGATTGCCCTTACAGACTGCCTGCAGATGTATGGAAAAACGACCCTCGAAAGTGGCCTTCGTCGATTTTGGCTGCATCTCCGTCTATCTTCTGGAAACACCAGGTGAATACCCCACTTGTCACAATAATATTATCATGCCATTGCATATATGTGGTATTTTAGAGTTGACTAGATATTGATTAAGGCAATAGACTATGATATTCTGCTTGCACCTCGCGTAAAATAGCGGATACCGGAAGTACGGTGTCGCCCTCGGCCCAATACCCGTATGTGTGTGTGAAAGAATATCAGACAGCAGTATTCATGTGTTAGTAAGCCCACTTTTCAAATAAATGTTGACATTTAAAGTTAAAAACCTTTTCTAACAAATCTTAGTTGATAAAAAAAAGTCCAATACCTTATTTCCATAACCAGCTTTAAATAGACCCTTCATATTTAATAATAAAATAATAATACATTTCATTTTAGGCGCTTTTCATGACACCCAAGGACACCGTACAGTTTGTTAAAAATGCTAAGAGGCAACAGAGCATGATAAAGCATGATACATTTCCCCTTATTATAAACAATCTGAGACTCCTGTTGTAAGGAATGAGCTGCAACACAATAAAGTAATCCCTCTGGAGAGCTGGCATTTTCAAATATCAAGAATAATTTATACATTTGATTGATTTTGCTAACTTATAACTTAACTTATGAGGCAATAAACCTCCCCTCTAGTGAGTGGACCAGCCCTTCGTATGTTTTCCTGTATTTAACCCTCAGTGAAAACAGTTTGGACCCCCCTGCTATAGACGGTATATATAAAGGTCAATCCTCAACCTAAGCAGTGTTAAAAGTCAAAGAGGTGACTGTAGAGGCTGCTGTATAATATAAAGCCCTGATGAGCCAAGGAAATATCAGTTTCAGTGTTAGCTGCTGCCTGCCACATCGATCCCCTATTGATTTTAAAATAGCTTATCGAGGCTGATCATAGGTTTCCAATATGCTTTTTGTGTTTCTATATTTGCTACGTTACTGGAGCTGCAGCGCGTCAACACAAAAGACTAAAGTCACAGCAGGATTTGGAAAAACTTGTAGTAATATAATAATAAACTCGCCTAGACTTGCTTTACACGATGTAATGAAGAAACACACATGACTCATACGTTTTGAAGGAAACTCAACCTGATAAACTGTCAAGATGAAGCTCCACCAGGTGCATGCTTAACTTCTGGAAGATTCTGGGTGGGTGTGGACAGTCCTGATACAAAGAGGAATCTTCTGGTTCAGGTAGAGATGACCAACACCTTGCTGGTCCTTGTTCCTCTCCTTACCAGTGTTGCCACTTTAAAACAGCAACAAACTAAATAATTAATCAAAAATAACTCTAGAATCGGGAATGTACAATAACAATACGTATAAAGCTGCAAACCAAAGTGTCTTGTGGCATAATGTGGCAACGTCTGTCTGTCACATGGAGTGAGAGACGAGAGAGAGCTCACTGACTGTGGGCGACTGTGACCGACTGTGACTGTGGCTGTGGCTGTGAGGGAGTGCAGTCGTCTTTCAACCAGAAGGTTGTGGGTTCGATCCCAGCCTGTGCAGTCAACATGTCGATGTATCCTTGGGCAAGATACTTAACCCTGAGTTGATGGCCAACGGTGTGTGGGTGTGTGTGAATGTTAGTTCCTAGAGTAAGGTACACTGCTCTGTATGAATGGGTGAACAACATGTAGTATGTAAAGCGCTTTGAGGGGTCTTAAAGACTGGATAAAGCGCTATATAAGTACAGTCCATTTACCATTTACTGACCTATATGAAGTCCCATTCAAAGTCCAGGAGGTTCTTCAGTGGCGTCTTCTTGGAGACAACCTTGCCCCGGATGGCCTTTGGTCCTCTCTCTGGGTTGATACCAATGAAGCGCCTGAAATCAGAACAATTTTAAGATCAGAGACTGAATGGAAAACTATTAGGAACACTATTTAGTGTAATTCCGCTGCTTGATTTTTCCTATCAGACCCTTCTATATCTTGGAACTATTTCATTTGTGGAAAATTGCCAGTGCATTACTACGCACTGGAGCCAGTTCACATATTACGCCTCTATTCAAGATTATCGGTGGCTTGATATGGGAATCAGCTCCACTGAATAGTAATACACATAATTAACAAAGAAAATATTTTTCAAGATATAGAGAGTTCGGATAAGAGCATCAAGCAGCAGAATTACTCAATATATGTTGTGTTCTCGTGTGAATGGTTCATGTTTTTTTTGTGTTGAGGCTTGAAATGTTGTTGTTACCTGACCCCATGTTCTGCTATTCATTTTTGCCTAACAATTGACCAGCTGGCAGGGAAATGTCTGACTGCCTGCCTGAGTTAATGTCTGTGTCAATACAAGTAACTAATGCCATCTTATGTTTAAAAAATCCAAACTATCCCTTTAAGTTTTGTGATCATTATAATATTAGTATCGAGAGAGACCCAGCTGCCAACTGGAGGAGGAGGGGCAGCAGGAGCAACAGCGTGCAGAGCGAAGTTTTTGCGACTATTGACAACTTACTGTTGTGCATGCGTAACATACAATATAACATCTTAATCGCTGGATTCTATCAAAGTACTTCATGGGTCCAAAGAAAACCATCGCTGCGGAGGAGGTCGAGGACATTAAAAAGTCGCTCGACTTCCTGGCGGAGGAAATTTCTGCTGTCAGGTTGCAGCAGAAAAACATTTTGGACCTTGTAAAAGAGGTTAAGGATCTGCGGATCCAGAATGCTGAGAAGGACAAGAGGATAACTTACCTGGAGAGCAGAGTGGAGGACCTTGAGCAATATACCAGGATGAACAATGTTATCGTTACCGGGCTCAACATAAAACCCCGGTCATATTCTCGTGCTGTGACCGTTAACAACAGGGGTGAGCCCGGGGAGCTTGATGTCAGCTCCACGGAGCAACAGGTGGCTGATTTCCTTCAGTCCAAGGGGATCGAACTGGGCTGTGAGAACATCGAGGCATGCCACCCCCTGCCAAGGAGTAACGCTGGCAACAAACCGGCTATTCTCATCAGGTTTGTGAACAGGAAACACAAAACGGCCTTACTCAAACAAGGAAGGAAGCTGAAAGGATCAGATGTCTACATCAACGAGCATCTGACCAAGTACAACGGCGACATAGCCAGAAAGGCTCGCTTCATGAAAAAACAGAAGAAAATTCAGAACACCCGGACAACAAACTGCAAAATATTTATAAAGCTAAACGGAACACCTGAGGAGGCCAAAGTACTGGTCATCAGAAACATGGAGGATCTGGATAAATACCAATAATCTTCATGTTCTGGACCACACATAAGGTAACAAGCACTTACACACAACCATGACTCACACTGAATGGAGGCAATCATCTTCAATAGGGGAAATATTAATATGTCTCAGATGCTCAAGGAACAAGACCAACTGTTGCTAAAAACATTTGAATACACTGAAAACAAAAGATCTGGATTATGAAATAGACCCGGACAATAATGTCTTCTCTTCTATCATCAACAACTGCTGTTATTACACTGATCAACAGTACAACCAGAGCATATCATCAGAGGGCAAGCTATCTATTATTCACTTCAACAGCAGAAGCATGTATGCAAACTTTAATCTCATCAAGGTATATTTAAATCAGTTTCAACAAACATTCAGCATCATTGCCATATCTGAAACTTGGATCACGGAGGACAAAGGCATAGACTTTGAGCTGGAGGGAACTCAGATACATAAATAGACAAAACAAGGGTGGTGGAGGAGTAGCCTTGTATGTGGACAATACTTTACAATTTAAGATGATGAATTATATGTCAACAGTGATTGATAATGTATTGGAATGTATCACGATTGAAATCTGCAAAGAAAAAACGAAAAATGTAATCATCAGTTGTATATATAGAGCACCCGGCTCTAGTATTGAGATTTTCAAGGACTGGATGGAGGAAATATTCTCAAAAGTGATTCATAAAACAGTTTTCATTTGTGGTGACTTCAATATTGACCTTCTAAATCCAAATAATCACAGCATGACAGAAGAATGTATCAACACAATGTACAGTATGAGTTTATATCCAAAAATGACTAGACCCAGCAGAATCACATCGCACTGTGCTCTCATAGACAATATATTCACAAATGACATAGAAAACAACACAGTAAGTGGACTCTTAATAAATGATATAAGTGACCACCTACCAGTATTTGCAGTTTATGACAGAAACTACAGTAATAACATGCCGGACAATGCTACTCAATACAGACGAGTTGGATCAGAGGAAGCAATGAACGCTTTAAAAAATGCCTAACTGGCAAAAAGATGGGATGATTTATACAAAGAACACAATATTGACAGTGCATATGATCAATTCCTGAGATTATTTTATCATTGTATAATACATACTGCCCAATTGTCAAATACAGGTGAAAAATGAAATATGCAGAATGTCCATGGATCACAAGGGGTTTACAAAATGCCTGTAAAAATAAAAATTCATTGTATAGAAATTTCATCCGAAATAAAACAAAAGAGACAGAGATTAGATATAAAACATATAAAAACAAATTAACAATTATAATAAGGACCTGCAAAAGTGAATACTATCGGAAAATACTAGACAAAACTAAAAACAACATTAAAGAAATATGGAGCATACTGAATAGTATTATAACAAATGGGTCTAGAAAAAGGAGTTATCCCACATACTTCATTGACGAGGATAAGGAAGAGGGAAATATGGATGTTGTATCCAACAGTTTCAATGATTTCTTTGTAAATGTTGGACCTGAATTAGCAGGCAAAATCCCTGATGGAGGAACATCAGAAAAAAAGCTGGAAAACTTAATAAAACGTAATCCTTTCTCAATGTTCCTCACAGCAGTGCATGAAAGAGAAGTAGTTGATATTGTAACGAAATGTAAAAACAAAAAATCTACCGATTGTGATGACATTGACATGACTGTATTAAAAAAGGTTATAGATGTTATTTCAAAACCATTCACACACATATGTAACTTATCATTCCAAACTGGTGCATTTCCTAACAAAATGAAAACAGCAAAAGTCATACCTTTGTTCAAAGCTGGGAACAAACATCACTTCTCAAACTACAGACCTGTCTCACTTCTACCACAATTCTCAAAAATTCTTGAAAAGCTTTTCAATAACAGACTGGACAATTTCATAGAAAAGCACAAACTTCTCACCGAAAGTCAATACGGATTCAGAGCCAATAGATCAACATCGATGGCTTTAATAGACTCACTTGAAGAAATAACTAGCTCAATTGACCAAAAGAAACATGCCATTGGAATATTCATTGACCTAAAAAAAGCATTTGACACAATTCATCATGACATATTAATAAAGAAACTGGAACGTTATGGAATCAGGGGTGTAGTTTTGGAATGGGTTAGGAGTTATTTAACCAACAGGCAACAGTTTGTGAAGCTGGGAGAGTGTTGTTCTTCATATTTGGACATTACATGCGGTGTCCCACAGGGGTCAGTATTGGGGCCGAAACTATTTATTATGTATATTAATGAAATATGCAATGTATCGACAGTACTCAAGTTTGTTTTGTTTGCTGATGACACTAATATCTTTTGTTCCTGGGACAATGTACAGCTACTATTGGAAGAGATCACAGCTGAAATATGCAAACTAAAGTTATGGCTAAACAGTAATAAGTTATCATTAAACTTGAATAAAACAACATTAATCATATTTGGACATAGCAATACACAAGCATCCATTAAGATAGATGGGATTTTCATTGAGAGAGTTAAAGAACATAAATTCCTTGGAATCACAATTGATGAGAAACTGAGCTGGAAACCACACATACAACATATTCATTCCAAAGTCTCAAGAAGTATTGCAATATTAAACAAGGCAAAACAGATTCTTGATGAAAATTCCCTCTACATTCTTTACTGTTCTTTGGTGTTACCTTATTTAAGTTACTGTGCAGAGGTTTGGGCCAGTAATTATAAAACGACAACACAATCCCTATTTATTCTACAAAAAAGAGCAATAAGACTTATTAAAACTGTCGGCTATAGGGATCATTCAAACCCATTATTCTTAGAGCTACAATTATTAAAACTGTCAGATCTTGCTGAATTCCAAATTGCACAAATCATGTTTAAGGCAAAAAACGTTCAATGACTTGGGAATATTCAGATATTGTTCAATGAAAGACAAGGGAATTATTATTTACGTGGTTCATTTATATTCACTAATGTTAGTGTGCGCACAACAAAGAGGAGTGTTTGTGTTTCTGTTTGTGGGGTGAAGATCTGGAACAACTTGAGTGAGGAGCTAAAGGGATGTCCAAACATCAAACTATTCAAAAAGAGGTATAAAGACACAATTCTCACGAGGTACAGGGATGACATCGCTAAACCATTACTGTTTATATTCTTGTTTTGTATTCAATTTATGAATTTGTGTTTGTATGAATTTGTGTATGTACATATGTATATATATATAGAGACCATTCTCCTAACTTCCCTGTATATATTATATGAATGATTATATAAATTAATCAAGATTATAAGTATACATTTATATTGTATGTTAACATATATTAAGATGTAAAAAAAAAAAAAAAAAGTTTATTGATATCAGACAATGATACTACAGATTATTCAATTATTGATTAAATATTTCGTTTTGTTATTGCATTCATTTGTATAGTACTGTATCATGTCTGTATCACCTTTTGTTTCATTTGTATTTTCTTTGGTTTTACACGCTCGAAAAAAATAAATAAACTAAACTAAGTGTGCAAAGTAATGATTTGTGGTTATTCAAGTTTCAAAGATTTTAATTGTAAATAAAAAAAACATAATGATTACAAGGATATGAAAGGAGTCTTACCTCTGAATGAACAACTGCTAACCAATCTTAAAGGTCCCATGTCATGCTTTTCTGGTTATCACCCGTCCCCTTGTGTTATGAAGGTTTTTCTGCATGTAAACGGTCTGCAGAGTCACAAACCCTCAAAGTACACCCTGTAGCGAGTAAAACTCTAACACAGAAAATACCTGTCTGTGCTGCTGCAGAACGCCTCGTTGGACATTTCTCTTTTTCCATTTGTTTCTTCCGGGAACCTTGTGACATAACGAGTACCCCATGAACCAATTGGTCCAAATGAACCAATCCGCGGAGCCGTTACGACTTCCTCATACACACACACTCAAGCGTGCAGCAGCACACCTTAATGTCACAAGCTTGACCTCGGCAAACCCCGGGGCTGAGTTAGCGAGCCCAAGCCTTGACCCATCAAGGCGGCCGCCACCAACGCTGTCCTCCGAGGCACAGCTCCTTGTGCCCCTACCATCAGCACCTGCGTTGCCACACCCTGCACCACACCCGCAGCTCCTCCTCCTCCGTGCCGGTGCCTCCACTACAGACGCTACCTTGCAGCACATCAACAGGTACTATTGGGCCAGCAACCGCTCAAAGACCAACAGCCCCAGATGATCTTGGGGTTAATAAACCCAACCAGGTGAAACTGGATCGTTTTCCAGGGAGATTGTTTTCAGGAAAGAAGCGCACTTGTGCCGCTGCATGGTACAACAACAGACCATGGCTTGAGTATTCGTTAAAAGCAGACACAGCCTTTTGTTTCCCCTGTAGACAGTTTAAAGTAAATACGTCTTCATCTGATGCGGCTTTTACTGTCAAAGGTTTTTGCGACTGGAAAACGCATTACAGACTGATAAAGGACTGCTAAGGCATGCCGCATCAAAAGAACACATTTCATGTGAGAGTTTGTGGAGAGAGAGAGACAGATACGCGAGGAAACAAATAAGGAAATTAGTACTTTGGTGCAGATCAGCTGGCACGGAACTGTTACGTGTCAGCTGTCGTTGATATTATAGTTTTTTTAGCTGTCAACCAACTCCCTCTCAGAGGTGACCACGATTCACTCATGTCAGAGTGCAGTGCATAGAAAATAAACCATGCCCCAGGCGGGCTAAACAGTTCATCGTCTCCGTCTCTACTATTTCTCTCCGAGTGCAACGATGAGGAAGCTGTCATCCTTAACCAGCGTGCCTTGCTCGTGATTTACCAGTGTTTGTGCTGCCACGCACACAATGTTTCAAAAGTGGTTTCGATGTTGCCCTTTATTTGTGTATGTATTTGCGATAAGTGTGCGTCTTTGCTGTTGGCCTTGCTGTTTGATATATATTGTGCCGCAGGCCCGCAGCACGTGACGGTTTTGTGTGCCCTCCCATGAAAATCATATGCCCTCCCTTTAGATTTGTTCTGGCGCCGGGTCTGGTGTAAGCACACACACAGACTCACAGCCAGGCAGCTCACACTGTCCGCTCCTCGCATCAGCGAGCCTCGCAACGTCCCACCAACACGGCACCCAGACCACAAAATCGTGTCTTTTCGGCTGTGCCGACACCTTCCGCCGCCGATTTCGACATGTAGAATCAGGAGGCTGTCGGCTAATTGCCGCCGGCCAAAGAAATCACTCTGATTGGCTGTTCAGCTTAGCGAATCAGTGCATGAGAAGCGAAACGGAAGTGAGGGACCCAAACAAACTATCAAGAAGGCAAATCTGAGATTTCTTTTAACTCCAGCTCTCGACACAGGTTCGGGAAAGCCCCATGAGCTTATCGCTGTAGAGTGAAAATGGAACGCACACGCTATTTGTTGTTTGTATATGTCACGCAGTCTGTCCTCTGGTTGTTGCCTCTCTTGAATGACGAATACACACTACCGACGCCTGCTGGTAAGGAGAGTTATTGCCACTTGCGCAGTTCGTACATGCAACTTGGCCATCGGCTGAAGTCTTTGCGGTGTGTTCCAGTGCGAAAAATGGCCAAGACGCAGGAGACGTGAGGCGACGTTCCGTCGGGACATGTTCTTTGGTGTCAGTTTGGTGTGTAAGGACCTTAAAGAGCCTGTGACAGCATCCCAACAACTGTTGTGCAATGAAATATTGGGCTACTAGTCATCTCGAACCGTCAGTTTAAAAAAGAAGATGCGATACCGTTCCGATAAATATCAATAATTTCGAACATCACGGGGAAATTCCTTCGAGTCATTTTGAAGTTTTGGGGGAAGCCGGAAGTGACGTCAATGCGGGAACGCTTCACTGTGCGGTGAGAGAGCGAAACACGGACAAAGTGTGTTGTCATGCGTAGAAATTGTGAATTACTGAGTTTAGGCACGTTAATAACGTTTTAATGAAGTTGACTACAGTATATTCATATTTGTCAGTGCTTTCATGTCAATTCGGCGAACATAAACATAAATGATCGTGGTGAAGATGATGATTAAATTAGGATTACAAATCGGTAGTGAGAGCTGCTGAATTTCCTCCCGTAGGATGTGATATAAAAACAAATCGATTATTTTTGTAGTTGTAAACTCAAGTGGATGAAACTACATTTATTAGTGCTTTCATGTCAATTCGGCGAACATATGATACATTAAATGATCGTGAGAATGATGATTAAAAATCGTTTGTTTGAGCCGGTCTGCATTTCCTGATGAGAAAACAAACCGATGCTTTTTGTAGTTGTAGTACACCAACATGGATTAAACGTGTGTTTTTTTTACCACAATGTTGGGGAAATTAATGGATAAAATGCACGGATTATTATTATTATTATTATTCCCACTCCGATCGGGACACTAGGTCCACCGTTTCCCCGCAGCGAGGCTCCCCCCGTTGACAGTTTACGTGGGCTGGGTGCAGTGGCGGACTGGCCATCGGGACGAATCCCGATGGGCCGGTACCGAAGTGGGCCGGTCGGATAAGTCACTAGTACATCCCCATAGGCGGCGCGTGAGGCTCAGGTTTGGGAAGGCTAAATAACTTCTTTTACCTGACGCTGCCCGCCTCCGGCGTCTATAGAAAAGAGATCAACTCAGTGTGCGGAGTTTAAATCTCTCAAGTTATATTACAGGATAAAGGAAATACAGTTTAAACTGCCGTATGCAGAGAAGACGCCGACGTGTCGCACTTATCATTCATATTAAATCATCAATCAGATCATCGATCATATAATATCATAATATATCATATATTTCCTTATCCGAGTCAGCTTCTCCAGCCGTATCTGGCCGTGCAACACTTACAGTGTCACATACTGTATGCAGAAGTATTATTTTAAGCAACACATTATGTTGACGAAACACTCAAGTCAAATGTAATTAAAGTCAGATCCACTCGTGTCTTAGACGTGAACGCGCTCTCAGCTGGTGAGAGAAACCCTGGCTTGATTTACCGAGTTAATAACCAGCGTCGTAGGACCGCTTAGCGAGATCTCGTTTGTTAGTTTGTTGTTAGTTTTTTTGTTACTCAAACATATCCAGGGTATGTTGAACTGGCTTCATAGTACAGGGCACAGGTGGCTAGCAGCGCTAATGTCAAAGACACAGACATTATACATTATATTTGTATTTTACCAGGATGCAGTGACACAAATATTTGGGGAGGCTTAGCCTTCCCCAGCCTACAGCACCCGCCGCCCCCGACATCCCCCACTCCCCCCGTTGACAATTTACTAGCGGTACCGAAGTGGGCCGGTCGAGACTCCCGGGATGATTTTTAGTCCCAGTCCACCACTGGCTACATGACCGTATGATCGCCCATATTGACCTGATTCCTAAACTTCTAACAGATACAACATAAACCGATCCTTCAGCCTCATATGAGCTCTCAGACACGTTCAAAATTAAACTGTCATCGCTGTCTGAGCTTGCTGCTGTGTGCACCATCGTGCGTTTACATGCAGATGCTGGGATCCTGAACGGTGCAGCTGGAGCGCTGTGCCCGCAATGACGTCACCCATAATTTGGCGGGACTTGAAGAATCCCCGAGAAGATCCAGAAAATGGTCAACATTGAAGGGCAGATTAATGGTTATCAAAGTACAAATATCCAAAATCAGTTCAGTAACGGTTTTCAAGGGGACAATATTTACTCAAATTGATGGGTTTGGATGATGGGGGAAACTCGTGTCACAGGCTCTTTAAGGGCAATGGGACCCTACTCAAGATGGCGCAGACAAATCAACTTCCGTTGATACCGAGGACCGAGGACCGAGGAGCGAGGAAATGAAAATAAGAGTGAAATATATTGTGAAATTATTAAGATTATTAATTTCTAAGAGAAATAGATAGGCCTACAGTTAAAATAATCTAGAGTTGTATTTATTTATTTTAATTTTATGCATAGATGAATTACATGAATTAAAGAAATGAGAGAGGACCATAGTCCAACTGGGCTCCAGTCCAGTTGGTGGCGGTAATGCACCTACAAGTTGGTTTGCCAACCGCCAATAAACACCAAAGAAGAAGAAGTGAAGTCCCTGGATCCATGTGGCGTCTCGTCGCTACGGTTCTCTCTCTCTGTGTTCCCGACAAAGTGTGTGTGAGCTCCAGCACTACTGATCCATCATCTGTGTGTCTGGAAAAACCTCCGAATGGACTCTGTGCTCTTTTTTATGGAGCGTTTACCTCGGACTATAGGAGCTAGCTTAGCATGCTAGCTGGAAACACGTTAGCAACACTAGTCATATTGAGAGTTTGATGGAGAGAGAAACGCTGTGTTTAACGGAGTTTGCAGGAAGAGGTGATCTAGTAAACATGAGTAAAGTCCAAATGCTGCTGTCGTTGAAGCAGCGATTCACTGCTGCTGCTGAAGAGATATTTGCTCTGTTTGAAAAAACAATAGCAGAGCACGAGGAGGAGCTGTCTCTTTCCAAAGAGGAGAACGAGAGACTCCAGAAACTACTGGACGCTGTTTTACAGCCTCGGCTTCGGATACACAGAGCAGGTCTGTTCCCTTTACTCTTAATTAACACTTTAGACTCTGTATTAACACTTTAGACCCTTTATCAGCACTTGTTACAGGTAGTAGATCCTGAAGTAAAAGTACAAACACCACAATGTGAAAATACTCCATTACAAGTTAAAGTACTGCATTCATATCTTATTTAATTATTATTAATAAAAGTATGTAAATATTATTAGTCATGGACGTGACGTGACTTAACATTAACCTTTCTGTTGGTTGCTTGTTAGCAGACCCTTCATGCGATGGCAGAGCGAACAGGTACAGGCAGGACCGAGACAATAATTCAGGCCGGAAATGATACACCCAGCCAGGCCACTACCAGTTTTGTTTTTGTGCCATTTTTCTGGATTGATTTGCCAATATTTACAGCGTTGCTGCCCATAGTGATAGCCCTATAGTTTAAAGCTACTACCCACAAATAAACATATGGACATGGGTTACTATTTAAAAAATGTTGGCGTCGCGGACTGATAAAAAATTAAAAAACGAAATGGGTCGCGAAATATACTTGGGCGGCCGTTAATATACCTGGGCGGCCCGCCCAAGTAAAGTCAATGTGTGGGAAACCCTGATACATGTAGGCACTAGTTGATCAAATGTGACATAGGCCTACATTGATAATTTAGTTTTAATGTGCTTATTTATTCACCTTTTCTTTTTAAATGTGTAAAAAGCAAATAAAAAAACACTTTGGATTAATTAAAATTGCGGGAGAATAATTCATAAAAGAAACAATGAATAAATATGTTCAATAATAAAGTAAACACATCTAAAATGTTACCTGATAAAGAATAGCGTCATTAAGCAATAATTAAGTAAGTAATTATAACATTAATATACATTAATGTAAAATCTCATCGATCAATTATTGCCAACATGTATTTATAATATATTCTTTATATATTAGGGCTGTACCCGAATATTCGTTCGTTGCAGTACTATTCGGGTTTCAGTTTTGATATTCGTTTTTTTTTTCTTTATTTATTGAAAACTCCAAAAGAGCTTGTGCCTCTTCGGGGGGTGCTAACACTTAACCATAAACGTTATCGTTTACTTGTCTTTATATGTAGATATTACTTTTTCGCTGTTAATCTCTGTCACGTTGTTTCCATAGCAACAACAACTTCCTGTCAACAGCGCTAACTCCTTCAAAAATAAAAGCATGTCCATACAAAATAGGAAGCCAAGCCAAATTACACTTAAGACATTTATACAACTGCAACGAAAGTAACACAATGCAATATCCTTTTCAATTTCAAAGAACACAAATTGGGTTGTATACATTAACAAATAACTATAAAACAACAATACTGTAGAACAGGGGTCGGCAACAGACGGTCCGGATCCGGACCCAGGCGCCGACCTATACGGACCCGGACCTATAATCAATACATTAATAGGGGCGATTCTATTTTAACCGCTGCCGACAGGGGGCGAAAGAGACGAGTGAGCGATACAGGGAGAGAAACACAGTTGAAGAGACGAGAGTGCGGCAGAGAGAAGCGGAGAGGAAAGTGAGTGAAGAGAATAATTAGCGATACAGGGAGAGAAGCGGAGAGGAGAGTGAACAGGCGTGTTAGCGGCAGACAGGGAGAGACAAATAATTACACATGGCGCTCTCCAAGAAGAGGAAAGTGGACAGTGAGAACCCTGAGTGGACAGACTCATTCATGTTCCTCCTGTCCACTGGGAGCACAGAACCAGTGTGTCTCATTTGTTCAGAGACCGTGGCGCTCATTAAAAGTGCCAAAACGCCACTATGAGACAAAACACAAAGTGTTTGACCAAACATTCCCTCTCAAGTCAGAACTGAGGTCACAAAAAATAAGCAGTCTCAGAGCCCAATATGATCAGTCCACCAGGATCAAAATTCAAACTAAATATCGTTCCAGGGCAGGCTAACCGAGGCTAACCAATGAGCACCTGCATGTGTGTATGAGAATGGCCCTGACACCATTTCAGCCCAGATTTATTCTCATGGCAGGACAAGCTCAATTCTCTCTAGGGCTGCACGATATTGGAAAAAACTGACATTGCGATTTCCCCCCCCCCCCCCCCCCCCCTGCGATATATATATTGCGATATGAAAACATACAGGAATTGAAGAAAAGACCGGTTTTTTTCCCGCAAACCATCCTTTCTTGAACTTTAATGCCATACAATTGGTATTGTATCTATATTTAACCGGATGAAGGATTTTAGTCACGGACGTCTGGATCTTAAGTTATCAGAGCAACAAGCTGAGCTAGCTCGGTTAGCAGCGCCGAACTGCCCTGGAGAAACACATGAAACTACTTTTATTCAGTATTTTTACCTTTTAATCACCGGGTCCGTTTGCTTTGGAGATTTGATTGTGATTGGTGGTTTGCTGTGCATGCAGAGCCTGCATGTCACTCACTCAAGTACCCCTGATATGAGAGCCGCGCAAGTTTTCCTTTTGTAGCAAGCAGCAGAATAATTGTAACATGACGTGTTTGAGTTAATTTGCCTACTTAATATCGCAAGTCCTAAAAAAAAAAAAAAAATCGCACTTCCACGCGATGTGATTATCGCGATTATCGTCACGACACGATATATCGTGCAGTCCTAATTCTCGCACTGAACAAAAAAAAAGTGAGTGATGCACAGCAATATAAGAGGGAAAGAAAGAGAAACTTTAAAGGTCCCATGTCATGGCCATTTCTACTGATCATAATTCCATTGTTGAGGTCTATTAAAATAGATTTATACTGTGCAATTTTACAAGCTCACATTGGTTTCTCATATAGCATCTCTGTATAGTATGTGTATTCACTCTCTGTCCTAAACGCCTTGTTGGAGCTCCTGCCCCCCCCCCCCTCCCTGTGCGCCCACTGTGCTCCGATTGGTCAGCTCGGCCACTCTGTTCTGATTAGTCAACCACCAGAGAGGCTCCGCCCATGTCTAACAGTGCTTTTTTCGGCTCTGAGCGTAACATCAGTCTTACAATGGCGGCGGTACAGCCGTATATGTTATACGCTAACTAACCGAACTGTACCTACAACTGTTGTTATTTAGGTGCACTTGTGGAAACTGCGCCGTGATGCCTACCGAAGTGGAAAACGTCTGTTGCAAAGAAATTAGAAAGGTAGCCTAGCTGACAGTTACAACATTATGTAGCCAGCTAGCTGAAAACACTAACAGTAGCACACAACATTATATGCCAAGATATACACCATACATACCCCACACCCTGCAGAACCTCCATAACATGTACAGATTCGATTATAGACCTTTGAGGCGTAGAACGGAAGAAGAGTAAGTTATTTTAACCTGTAATAAACTACTACTGTGTTTGATGAAAAATCAAATCATGGTTTGCTATATATGAATGATATGTTATAGGAGCCTTTCTTCAGGGAAGAAATGCTACTAAGTATTTCCATCAAACTTTATTTTTAGAAATTTTCAAAATGAACATGTGTAAATATACATATATACACACTTTTTATAACATACATTCCTCCCCTTATAGGCATTTTTGGCATCTTGCCTATCGCAGCTTTGTAAGCTGGTGCTGGGGCTTTTTAGGACGAGGCATCAGAGTGGTCATCCCGTCATGTGTTGTCCGCCAGATATGCCAGGAGTTTCCTGATCTGGCTGGACGAAATCAAATGCAAATCACAAAATATTAGAGAAACTTAGTTGTTTTACGTTCGTTAGCTTGCCAGCTAGATTAATATGCCAACCTACTATGAACAACAGCTAGTCTAGGCTAGCAAGAACATGTTTACAATTGCAATCTTATACGGGTATTCTGCTACGTTCGGTCATTCATTGTAGCTGGCATAAAAACAATGTTTTCCCTAGCATGTCTAGCTCTTGGTAGCCTTCTTGTTTAGCTCGGTAGCATACACGCTAGGAACGGTAGCACGCTAGGATCACCTTTTTTTGCTCCCGATCCAATTCCGATCATTTGATTTTGACAATCTGCCGATACCGATTTTTCCCGATCCGATCTTTATGCAATGCATTAAGAGAAAAAAAAGCATTCAAGTTGTCCCTTAAGGTTATTTTTGTATTTAAATTACAGTACCCAACCACCCATTCTATCCATAGAGCTTCTTTTTTTCACAGCAGCATTGGATCAGTTCAGTTGTGCAGAGCTTAGTGCAGAATTTTAGCCTTAAGACTAACTAGTCTAGTATTAATCCAATGAACAACAGCAGCTTAACATAACATGAATAAACAAAGTATTATATTTCCATCTTACTGGAGTAACACAATACAAATGCAAACAAAAACATGGATATAAAATTGCAAGGCACTGTTTTTTTTGTTGTGTTTTTTTAAAACGGTCAGCTCTTGAATGTGAGCTTCACTCTTACTTCTTACTCACTCTCACCCTCCGGCTTCACAATTAAGTGGAGGTTTTTTTTAAGGAAAATCTGCATCTCTACCCTGTCAGGTGAGAGCCGGTTCCTTTTCTCATCAAGGACGTTGGACACTGCACTAAAGAGTCTCTCACTGTCCACAGAGGTGCAGGGGGCACAGAGAAACCTGGTTGCAACAGCAGCCAGTGAGGGGAACCGTGAAGCATTATCTTTCCAGTAGTGTAGGGGATTGCTTTTCCTAGGGCTGGTTTGCTCTGAACCTGGAGATCAGCTGATGTACTCACGGACCGGGCCTCTAGCTGATTCTCGTTCAAGACGCTGCCCAGGCTGCTGCTTGCTTCTTGGCGTGGTGTCTTGCGCATAGGCTCTGCTGCCTCTGGCTCTTCACTGGCAGCCCTCTCTATCTTCGCCACCTCCATGATGAGGTTATCCGTGGCAAGCCTCAGATTGTCTGACTTTGTGAAGAATCTGAAAATAGATAAATGTAACAATTACCCACAACAAAGAAAAACATTACATTGCATTTAGCTGACGATTTTATCCAAAGCCACTTACAATAAGTGCATTCGACCAACAAGATACCCACTTGAAGAAAACAATCATATAGTACATCAGGTTTCATAGAGCTAAAACATTTCAAGTGCTACTCAACTGGCTTTAGGTAAGCCAGTCCTTTATTAGTATATAAGTGCTTTGTTAGCAATTCTTTGTTAGTAATTCTATCGCTCGAAGTGGAGTCAAAAGAGATGAGTTTTCAGTCTGCGCCAGAAGATGAGCAAGCTATCTGCTGTCCTGATTTCAATGGGGAGCTCATTCCACCATTTTGGAGCCAGGATAGCAAACCCATGTGTTTTTGCTGATGGGAACTTGGGTCCCCCTCGCAGTGCTGGTGCAGCGAGCCGTTTGGCCAATGCAGAGCGGAGTACACGTGCTGGGGTGTACAGTTTAACCATGTCCTGGATGTAGGAAAGGCCAGATCCATTCGCAGCATGGTACGCAAGTACCATTGTCTTGAAGTGGATTCTAGCAGTTACCGGAAGCCAGTGAAGGGAGCGGCGTGGTGTGGGAACATTTTGGAAGGTTGAAGACCAGACGAGCCGCTGCATTCTGGATGAGCTGCAGAGATCGGATGGCACATGCAGGTAGACCAGCCAGGAGGGAGTTGCAGTAGTCTAGGCGTGAGATGACGAGAGCCTGGACCAGAACCTGCGTTGCTTTCTGGGACAGCTGGGGACGTATCCTCCTGATGTTGTAAAGTGTGTATCTGCAGCAGCGGGTTGTAGCAGCGATGTTTGCAGTGAAGGACAGTTTGTTATCTAGGGTCACACCCAGATTCCTTGCAGTCGGAGTCGGGGAAACAATAGAGGTGCCGATGTTGATTGTTAGGTCAAGAGTGGGACAATCTTTTCCCGGAAGGAAAGCAGTTCAGTCTTGTCAAGGTTGAGCTTGAGGTGGTGAGCAGAGATCCACTGAGAGATGTCCGCTAGACAAGCAGAGATGCGTGCGACGACCTGGGTCTCTGAGCGGGGAAAGGACAGAATTAATTGGGTGTCATCAGCGTAGCAGTGGTATGAAAAACCATGCGGGCTAATGACAGATCCGAGCGAGTGTGTGTACAGGGAGAAGAGGAGGGGACCAAGAACAGAGCCCTGAGGGACCCCTGTAGTTAATTGACAAGGGTTGGACTCTGACCCTCTCCAAGTTACCCTCTAGGTGCAGTCTTTGAGGTATGAGGTGAGGGAAAGTGCAGAGCCTGAAACTCCAAGTTCTTGGAGAGTGCGAAGGAGGATCTGATGATTCACTGTGTCGAATGCAGCAGACAGGTCCAAAAGGATGATGACAGAGGAGAGGGAGGCTGCTTTAGCAGTGTGCAGTTCCTCAGAGACAGCAAGGAGGGCAGTTTCTGTTGAGACATAAGACAAGACACCACACAGCACAACAACTAAGTCAGGCAACTGCCTTACTTCTATAAAAATCTAACCATTAACAGACCTACATTTGAAGGAAAGAAAAATAGAAATTGGCTTGAATAATGAATACTGATTGGTTTGATATACATAATTCATAACGTAATAGATACGATTATAATAGCATTCAAATGGTACATTAATTTTCTGTACTTCCCTGTCTTTGTATCTTGGATCCACTAGAGTGGCGATGCTGTACAGTGGCTCCTCCTCTACCTCAGCAAAGCGAGTCTCCACTGCCTCTACGAGCGTGCTCGTATTGTTCTGACCCCCTGGTCAGTGGTCTTCTCCCGAGAGAGTACACGTTTGAGGGCTGTTTGAATGAATTAAATGAATGGATGGATGAATGGTTTATTTAGAATATAAAATAATTATAGTAAAATAAAACATTTCTATTCTTTTATTTAAAAGTATAGACAATTATTATTATTATAATAATAACCTGTTATTGCAGGTGTGACATCAGCTGCAGATGCAGTGGGATTGCTCACATCCCTCTTGAGTTCCTCAAATGGAGCTAACACCTCAGCCGTCTTCTCCATCAGGGTCCACTGGTTGGCTGTCAGTGTGGCTGGCAGGCTGTAGTCAGCTGCATACACAGAGAGAGCCCGCTTTTGCTCCAGGATGCTCTGCAGCATGTAGAGGCTGCTGTTCCATCTCATTTGCACGTCCTGCTGTAGACGCTTGACGTCCATCTTCAGATCCTTCTGGATATCTTCCAGCCGGGAATAGGCCAACGGGGAATGTTTGAAATGGCCAACAATTTTCCTCGCGGTGGCCAGTGGCTCTATGACGCTGCGCTTAAGCGCGTGTGCGACACAGTCCACACTCGTTGCTTCCATATCTTCCATGGCTTTCGACATATTTTGCGCGTTGTCCCGCAAAATGACATGGACCCGTGGCTTATCTATTCCCCAACTGTTAATCCCCCCCTTAAATGAAATGGAAACTATGATACATGTGTATTATCCTCGCAACTACAGTTAGGGATGTCCCGATCAGATTTTTTTGCTCCCGATCCGATTCCGATCATTTGATTTTGACAATCTGCCGATACCGATTTTTTTCCGATCTTTATGCAATGCATTAAGAGAAAAAAAAGGTAACAGATAACGGCTGGTCATCCAACGCGATGAGTTCAGCTATCTTGGCTGTTATTTGTTTGGCCTTTCCACTGTTCTGGGGCAGTTTCTCTTTCCTTTTAAAAGTCTCTGAAAGTGTCGGTTGTTTCAGTGCCGTTACCTGAGTGGCCGCTGTGTACTCGTCCTGTTGTTGTTGGTGTTTGTTTCTCAGGTAGCGTATTAGATTGGTCGTGTTGAACGTAGCTCTGTTCTTTCCACCACGCGGAACCTCCGCCTTGCAAACATTGCATCTGGCTGTTACACTGCCTTCGCTTTCAATTTTATAATACTTCCAAACTCCTGACATTTTCTCTGTCCCGAGTCCCAAGTCACCAGCTGAACGTAGCCTCTCGTTAGCTTACTGCTAGACACTGCGCACCCACTCTGTTGCCAGCTTTGAGAGAAATAAGCAACCAGGTCTGAAAACAAGCCCAAAAGAAGCAACACATACATGATGTTGTGTAATTTCAAACCAAAACTAAGGCCTCAGGATGACTTTAAGACGTGAACATGGTCATTTTTGTTTTGTAATATTAAATAAAATAAAAAAAAAATATTAAAAAAAAAAAAATCCAGATCCCCGATTTTTTTTCTCCCGATCTTTTGAAAATCACGTGATCGGCTCCAATCCCCGATCACGTGATCGGATCGGGACATCTCTAACTACAGTTGTTAAATGTCCACTTTTATGTACGGTTTGAGGGTGTGGTTCTGCAAGCCTCATCTGCATATTCACCTGTCGCGGCGCGCCCAGAGGCTTTTTTAGCGGGCGTGTCAACGGGATGCCGGGGGTTGGTTCTCACGGGAGGAGAAAGTGTGTGTGGAGAATGCTGGTATTCAGCGGGATATTGTAATTTCCACAGCATGTAAATATTTGGTTAAATGCAACGGGCAAGTTAAAGGTGACCTATCATGCAAAATGCACTTTTGTACGTCTTTTATACATGAATATGCGTCCCCGGTGTTCCAGGGAACTCACCAAGTGTCAGAAAACACAACCCTCTCTATTTTCCTCCATACCTAAATCTCTTAAAAAGGGGCTGCAACGGATCTGATACAGACTGATCCAGATTTGAACACTTCTCTGACGTCACAGAAGTGGCGCTACGGCTATTGGGCCAACTCCACCAATCAGGAGGAGACAGCCACGGACATTGCCGTTCGAAAGCGCTGGAGACGCTGTAGTACATATGCCAGGCCTGTAGATGGTGCTGTTCTCACAGAATCATCCCATGCAAGTGACAGTGTTAAATTGAGCGAAATGAGGAATGGCTAAAATGCATGATCTGTTTGGTATTTTGAAAAATAAAAAGTATAAATATGCTTTATATAGGTATGGTCCTATACTATATTATTCAAATATAGCATGATCGGTCCACTTTAATGAAAAACTGTCAATTTGTTTAAGGAGTAGATTGGGCGTTATCAATTCTGGTTTCGGGACATCTCTAATAAAAACCTTCATAACACACAAGGGGACGGGTAATAACCGGAAAAGCATGACATGGGACCTTTAAAACTGTTCAATTGTTATGATGTGTAAAGACTGATATTGTTCTATAATCGTCTGAAACTGTTAGGTCATGATGTGAAACGGTTAACAAAGAAAAAGGGAAACTCAAGCTGCTGCTACACTTCATTTTATTTATCTAAAATTAAGCACTTTTAAGATGCTCCTATTTTATTTTTGAATGCAGCCAGAGAGGAACATTACACATATCCACAGTATTTTACTGTAACCTATATCTCTATAGTTCAATAAATATTTATAATAATAAATATTGTTGTTTTTGAATTGTACTTTCTTTATTTGATTGGCAGTAGGGCTGAACGATTAATCGAATTTAAATCAAAATCGCAATTTGAAATGATGCGATTATCAAATCGCAAAACCTGCGATTTCTTTTTACTTTTTTTTTGTTTTGTTATTCTTGTGTGTCAGTCATCCACACCAATCAGAAGTGCTGTGTTCCACATGTACCAGCCATTGTTAACCAATCAGAAGTGGCCCATGATAGAAGATGATAGACAGATTGATCCAATCACCTGCCAAGTATTTTTGAAAGTGCCTGACCTTTCCTATTGGCTTCCAATGGAGCTCTCCTAGATGGTTTGGTGAAACAAACCATCTGAGTCAGGTTAGTAATGCTCCATCACATGTTCTACATCTATTACAGGGTGAATCTTAACCTCTTAAGCCCCACGGACCCGAGCTCGGGTCCAAAAATGCTATATATGTAGCAACAGTGCTATATCTGAAGTGTCATTCATGAAACTATTAATATTCCTAACCCATCTGACCGGAGGAAACTTGGCTAACTGACGATACGAAAAAAAAAAGTTTTTCGAAAAAGAAGTCTCACAAGAAGCCTCTAAATGAACCAAAAACGGGCAATTGCTATTTCTGCTCATAACTCACAAAAACGATCATTTATAATTCATATTTTCTGCACAAACAACACATATTCTGAAAGCTGAGATTCCACAGACTCCATGGGTATACACCCCATGACTACAGGCACAACATTAACTGAGCTAGCAGCCAGAACATAGCAAGTAAACAATATCAGTTTTCAAATCCATGACAATAATTAGGTCTTACCTTGGCTGTTTTGTGATCAAAATGTGTGTTCAAAGGAATAAAAACGCTGCTCAAGGTTAATCCAATGTCTCTCTAATCAATCCTTTCATTCACGGCGTAGGTGTGAGTAGGTCCAACGGTTAACAGTCCGTGGCTTCAGCTGCGGGAGATGCAGTTTACGCATAGCTCCCCCTCCGCAGGCGTAACGTATTTATGTATTTTGAAACTGCCACTCGATTTGATTGGCTCTAACGATTCAAAAAAGGTGTCAATTACCCAAATCGACCAATGGAACCGGTGCACCCTCCCTCCCCCCTCTCTCCCATCTATAACGCCAGGGCTACGGGCCGGCCCTGAGTTCATATGCAACTCTCAAATGTCTTTCTCTCTCTCCTCTCTTCTCTCTTCTCCCTTCTCTCTTCTCCCTTCTCTCTCTTCTCCCTCTCTCAATGTTGGTACGCAAATGCACCTTTTTTCAAATGACCCGGTGCTCTTTTTTTGGCGGAGGTGCGCATGCGCACCTGCGCACCAGTTATGTGCAGCCCTGTATATATCACACTAATTCATAAAGCAACTTAGACATTTTGATGTTCCGGACCTTTGCATGTGGAGATTTTCTCTAACTGGACCTCGTTGAATTTTAGTTGAATACCCCTGCTGTAGAATAACAAAATGAATGCCTTGAATAAACCGAAATGCACGTGTTGAAGCGGTTTCATTTTAATTTAATCGTTTATTTAGCACGGACAATGCACAGTAATGAACACTTAAAACATTAAAATGTATCAAGCGTAACAGTGCCAGATTTAGCTTTGAGCTGATTTCCATCCGCAGTCCCTCACTTAAAACATTTAAGAAAATTACATTTTACAAACATAGCAAAAACAAAATACATGATATGCAAAAATTGCAAGAGAGCAAGAGCAGCATACACAAGTATTTATGACATGGTTCGCTGCTGATTACTACGCACGCGGTCCGAATATTCGCTGCTGATTACTACCGAATATCCGGAGCCCGAAAAATAGTATTCGGGACAGCCCTAGTGTATATATACATATATATGTATATATACACAGAATATATATTTTGAGAGAGATATACACTAGTATTAGACGCAGTCAAAAGTTTGGACACATATTCTCATTCTAAGTTTTTTATTTATTTAAATTATTTCTCCTTTGTAGATTTATACTGAGGACATCAAAACTATGAAACAACACATATGGAATGATCTAGTAAACAAAAAAGTGTTAATACATCCAGAATATGATTTATATTTTTGCTGGCTACCGCAGAATGCTGTGGTAGCCATGCTGGTTAAGGGTGCCTTGAATTCTGAATAAATCACCAACAGTGACACCAGCAAAGCCCCACCCCCCTCTCACCTCCTCCTCCATGCTTCACGGTGGAACCACTCATGCAGAAACCATCCGCTCACCTTCTCTGCGTCTCACAAAGACGGAGGTTGGAACCAAAAATCTCTAATTTGGACCGATCAGACCAAAGTACAGATTTTCACTGTCTAATGTCCAATCCTTGTGTTTCTTGGCGCAAACAATTCTCTTTTTCTGGTTGTTCATCCTCAGTAGTCGATCTTTGCAGCAATTGGACCACGAAGGCCTGATTCACGCAATCTCCTCTGAACAGTGGATGTTAAGATTGTCTGCAGCGGCACACAGAGATCTGCCAGGAACGGAGCGTTCAAAAGTATAGAGAGACTCTACAAGGCTCGATGTGGACAAAGCTCGTTTTCCATTAGTGTTTTCGCGTAAGCGCGTTGTCACGAGCACTCTGTCCAAACGGCTGTCCAAAAGGTGTCATATTCTGTTGAAGAAATGCACAATTTTCGACTTCCTTAACTCGTAGCTCTGTTGCCCCAATTACGAGTAACGTTATCACATCAGGTTCGCAGAGGTGGGAGAAGTACTCAGATCTTGTAGTTAAGTAAAAAAGTACCAGATTGTAGGAATACTCTGTTACAGTAAAAGTCCTGCATTCAAAATGTTCCGTAAGTAAAAGTAGAAAAGTATTCTCATCAAAATATAGTGAAAGTAGCGACAGTAAAAGTAGTCATTGTGCAGATTGGTCCATTTCAGAATAATATATATGATATGTTTTATAATGATTGATCATGAAAGTGTTCTCAAAGCTGGTGAAGGTGCAGCTAGTTTGAAGGACTTTGTAGACTGCAGGGTAGCTTGTGGATTTACTCCAGGTGGAACTAAAGTCTGATTTAACACTTGGTTATATTTCACATCATTCATCCAGATCTGTGAAGTAACTAAAGGTATTAAATACATGTAGTGGAGTCAAAGTACACCATTTACATCTGAACTGTAGTGGAGTACAAGTACCTCAACATTTTACTCAAGTACAGTACAATATAATAACATAATTATATATATTTGATTTATTGCACATTTAAATAAAGCAATGTTAATTCGGTTAACAATTTGTTTAGTTTTTTCCTTTAAAAAATGACGAAAGTACCTACAAGAATACCTTTTTAAAGTACCGGATCGATAAGCAGTATGGATAAGAGTAGTAGTACCGTTAAAAACCATAACGATACCCATCCCTAGACACAAGTAAAGTGTTTAGAGAGTGAAATGTTGGTTTACGAATTTCAACACTTGATGCTGTCACCTTGATTCTAATTTCAGATTCTTGAATTTGACTAACTGAATTAGTTTAGAGAGAAAACATTTTGACTAAAAGTTGACAAAAATGTAATGATTTTTCATCGCTAAAACTGGACTAAAACTTTTTGAGTTTTTGTCGACTAAAACTATGAAGGACTAAAATGTGACTAAAACTAATAACCATTTTCGTCTAAAGACTAAGACTAAATCAAAAATAGCTGCCAAAATTAACACTGAAGTGATGATGGACGGCCTTTTCTCTTTACTGGGTTGAGTGGTTCTTGCCATAATATGGATTACAACAGCAGTCAAATAGGGCTTTCCACTGTGCACTAACTCTACCTCTGCACAACACAACTGATGATCTCAAACACATTAAGGCCCCGGCCACACGAGGACGATAACAGTCATATCTGCTACAGTTCACTATCAGATAGACGGTTCGGCCACACGAGGCCGACATGGAAACGCAGATAACGATAACGGGTCCCTAGGTGGGTAGATCTGCAAATGAAATGCTCTGGGGGGGCAAACTGCTCTGTGTTTACGCCTATACGATAATTTCCTGATAACGTTGAAGCAATAGCCCCGCCTCTCCCACCTCTCCTGCTCAGAGATCAGCTGCTGGGCTGTCAGAAGAGGGGGAGGAAAAGAGAGGCTCCGTTTTTTATTATTATATAGTCGTTATCAATTTGTTTTAAAGCTCAATAAATAACAAAGAAGACCTTTGACCGGCACTTTTCTAATTTTGTCAGGAAGATTTCAACTTTAACGGACATGTTGACCGGCGGAAAAAAATCTAACTGAAACTCTGCCGCACGGTCCCCCTTGTCCCTGGGTGTTTTTCATCTGCTGGTGGACTACCGGAGAGATTTACAGCAGGAGCAAACGCTTGCCTCTGGGAGGGAGTAAAAGAGCCAGAGCGTCCACAGCGGAGAATAAACAGAAGGACAACCATGCGTGGGAAGTCTTCTTCGCTGCTTTTGTGGCAGGAGTACAGCACCACTTACAGGCCCAGCATATGTACTACGTCTTCAGCGCTTTCGAGCGGTCTCGTGTGAACGGACACATTTCTTGTACCTATTACGTGTGGACGGAAGACTTTTTTGATATCGATTTCGGTCCACTTGCGTTATCGTCCTTGTGTGGCTCCAGCGTAAGAAGGCAAGTAATTCCAAACATTGACTCTTGACAAGGCACTCGTGTTAATTGAAAACCATTCCAGGTGACGACCTCATGAAGCGAGAGAAGCCAAGAGTGAGCAAAGCTGTCATCAAGGCAAAAGGGGGCTACTTTGAAGAATCTAAAATAAAAATCATATTTTTTTTTTTTTTTTTTTTTAACACTTTAGTGTTCTAATTTTTTTGTAGATAAATCCATATGTGTTCTTTCATAGTTTTGATGTCTTCAGTATTAATCTACAAAGTAGAAACTAATTCAAATAAACAAAAAACATTGAATGAGAAGATGTCCAAACTTTTGACTGGTACTGTATATAAAAAACACACATTTTAATATTTAGCAGGTGCCCTCATCTATAATCATGTAAGCGCAATTTGAACATGTACAGCAGTAAAATGCAACATACAAAATAATCCAGAAACATCTTAAATTAAACACTGACAGGGAACATTTTACTGCACCATCATTACTGTTACATAAGAAGGTGCCGTAAAATGTTCTGATGATACTTGCAGACTTTTACTTTAAGGTTTGAATGCAGGATTTTAAATTGTAACAGAATATCATTCTATACTGTAGGTGTAGTGTATCTGTGAACGATCCCAAATACAATTCCTTGTTTACATTGCAGCTAGTGCTAAACCAGAAGAAAAAAAACCTTTTTCATTTTTAACTGGAAGTGGAAAGGGGTTGGGCTACATGAGGTGAATTGAGACAACACAATAGGTGGGACTAAGAAAGATAATACGAAAGTATAAAAACAAAGGCATTAATTAGGGTTGCAAAAGGTCTCCCATTTTAACGGTGATTAGATTTTTTTTCTGACTGTGTGTTTCCTGTTTCCTGCAGACGTCCAGCTGCTGGTGGTGGTTAAAAAACAGGTTCTCCCTGAGCAGCAGGAGTGGGGCACCAGTCTGGAGCAGGAGGACCCAGAGCCCCCCCAACACATTAAGCACGAACAGGAGGAACTCAGGATCAGTCAGGAGGGAGAGCAGCTTCAGGAGCTGGAGGAGGCTGATATCACCAAGTCCACTTTCACTCCTGACCCTGTGAAGAGTGAAGATGATAAAGAGAAACCTCAGTCCTCACAGCCTCATCAAAGACAAACTGAACACATGGAAACAGAAGCTGATGTAGATGACTGTCGAGGACCAGAACCAGCCAGGAACTCAGATCCAGAGAGCAGTTTACACCCAAAGACTGGAGACTCTTCTGAACCTGACACTGGAGACTCTTCTGAACCTGACACTGAACACAGTGCTGATTCAAATGAGACCAAAGAACCTGTGTCAGACTCAAACTCACTGAAAAATAGACATGAATCTGTCAGTGATTCAAGCTGTAGTGCTGTAAAGAAACCACACAGCCGCTCAGTCGGTAAGAAAGCTTTTTCTTAAAATATAAATGTAAAGACACACGTGAGAGTCCACAAAGGAGAGGAAATATTATATATATAATTAGCATAATGTTCAAAACAGTAAAATATTCACTTCAATTTCAGTTTTTTTTACACCAAACTTAGTATACAGCATCGGTGGAGGGTCACACACATTACCCTAGCCTAGGAGATGAGCATGTTCAATCGATAAATATGGCCACCATTAATCAAAACGTGTTTGCAAAAAGGTGGGGCTTAGAAATAAATGCTCATAACTCATCAACAATGTATCCATATATCACAGATTTTGGTGGATAGCTTCAGTCTGTCTTGGGGAATAGGCACACCAAAGCATTTTCATTTTGGACTGTAGGGGGCGCCAAAAACACCACCAATTTATAACTCAAGAACGGATGGATGAATTTTTTTATTTAATTTTTTACACATACTCTGGGGGTGACTTCAAACTGAGATTTAAAGTGTCGCAACAAATGCAGAATGTGGGCGTGGCCTATACATTTTTTTCATTAAATGAGCTTCGGACGCAAAACTTGGGACACACGTCACAGCCCACGACCTTTTCGAGAATGTAAAAAAAACAACGTAATTTCTCAAACTGCTCACTAGCGCCCCCTATTGTGTGGTAGTCACATATAGTTTCTCAGAAGTTCACGAATTTTGGCACAGACATTCCTCATGGAGTTGTGGACATATTTGTAAATAGCTTCCATGTCGCCCCGCCCCCCAGGAAGTAGGCAATTTAAAAAAAAAAAAAAAGTTTTTCATGCATTTTAAGCACATTCTTGCAAACTCCTCCTAGGGGAATGATGGGAAAAATTCCAATCCAGGACAGGTTCAGCCCCTATCCAATACGATGCTAAATTGCGAAGAACATTTTTGATAGCTCAATCGTGGAGGTCGTAAGCTAACAGCGAATACACCATTTTTGACGATTTACATGTCACAAATTACTCCAAATTACTCCAAACTATTTGCATATAGTTTTTTCAATATTCACGAAAACCTGTATACATATTGCTCTTATGATTGCGGATACATTTCTAATTTGCTTTTGTTAGCCCCGACCCCCAGGAAGTTGACGATATTGAAGAATGTGCGTTTTTCATGCATTTTAAGCACATTTTTGCAAACTCCTCCTCGGGAAATGATCGGAAAAATTCCAATCCAGGACAAGTTCAGCGCATATCCAATGTCATGCTACTTTGCAAAGGAATAGTCCTTCACTCGAACGGGGAGCTCGTAGGTTAACAGAGAATGTACCATTTTTGACCATTTATATGTCACATACTACCTTAAGCTACTGAGACCCGCCTGTCTGCCCGGCACATCAACTCTCTCACACACACACACACACACACACACACACACACACACACACACACACACACACACACACACACCCATACACTCTACAAAACACTCCTACACATTGTACAACTAACACAAACAGCTCCTAAAGCATATAATAAATATCAGGGTACAGCCCTTGTATATTTTATTATGTGTAGCACTATATGGTTTCATGACAAATATCTCCTAAAGCATACAAATAAAGTGTGAAATGTAGGCCTGTTACATATATTATTGAGCAATATATATTATACACACTGTTCTGCTTTCTGCACTGACCTCAGCAGCTGTTCTCACTGTAAACATCGCGTCACAATGAAAGCAGTATTGCTTGTATTGTATTAAAAAAAAAATAGCCTAACATCCAGGGGAGATGTGATTAGTGAGTAAACAAACGGTAAAGGGCAGAAAGCCTGATGCACATTTCATCATCTTAAATAACTTATAATCACAACGGGAACAGTTTGCAGAGCTGTGCTTCGTTGACATAAGTCCAGCCATGCGTCACGCCTCTTTTAAACATCACTGTTGGCTGACATCGACTCCGGAGAATACATCAGTGTACCCTCGGTTATAGCTCCTCCAGAGAGACTCCTCTCTCCTCTCAATCAGTGTATCCTCGGTTACGGCTCCTCCAGACAGCCTCCTCGATAATCAATCCTCGACGAGCCTTTAGAGAAATTAGTTTTCCTTTGAGACGGCACGCCGACATACGTTTCCAGGTCGCTGCCGGAGGACCTGGGAGTCTGGGACGCGAAATTTAGACAAATGACAAACGGCTCATTTCGGAGGACTCGCACGCGTCTGCTTGACGCTGCACTTCTGTGACCGCAGTTTTAATTTTTATTCAGTTTTGGCACAACGCTCTGGAGGAATGTAACAGGAGTTGACAGGGGTCTCTACCCGCGTTACGAGTGCCTATTTTGGGACACTTTTTAAAAAACTTTCCCCCGTTTTGGCCCGGTTCTATTCATTTAAATTTGTATTCATTTCTGCGATCTCCCAGTTCCTACTGGAGACACTCCCTGGTCCCGGGGTGTCCCCAAGCCCTCTGATGGCCGGGCACTATGAATTGCGACCGAACTGCACTGTCTGACCCAGTGGTGCTACGACGGGTCCCACGTTGGGGTGTAGGTGGAGCCCCCCACCTCCGGTGTATATATCATAACGAATTAAAAACGCATATGCACTCGATCTGAGAATGGATTTTAATCAAATTCTATGTGTCTGTTACAGCCAAGATCCCATCCAAATGCCTGCTGTGCTGGAAGTCCTACAAGGATCTCAGTAAGCACCTCAAGCTCAATCACAAGGTGCGTAATCCAGAGGAGAGGAGCATCCTTCTAAAAATGGTAAATGGCAGGATCTATATAAGGACCCAACCCTGTAACTTCTCTGGGTGTGATTACCATGGGACAAGACTGGACCGCCATCTGGTCAAGGAACACACGGAGCTCTCCCAGAAGGAGGCAGGCGTGGCCCTTCGTAATATAAAGCACAAAGTTGCACTGCAGATGCTCCGGGACCTCCGGCGGAGAAACCCCGAAATTGGAATGATTTCCACTTTGGATGAAGACGATGGAACATTGGAGGAGTTCTTGGGACACCCTGAACCACTCTCCCCAGAGGAATTCTGGGAAAAAGAGGACTGTCGGGAGTGGGGGCAGAATTATACTCTCAAAAGTGAGACTAAGTCCCTGCGCCGCAAGCCGCAGAGGGTGCTAAAGAGAAAGCGGCAGAGGAGCAAGGAAAAGGCTGTTTCCATTGGGGAGGAGGAGGAACAGGAACATGTGTATATAAAGGAACTGAACCAAGATGCAACCCCAAGTTCCTCCCGCAGCAGAAACCAAATTCCCTCATTCAGCAACACCCCAGTTGCCTCCTGCAGCAGAACCCCCCCAGTTCCCTCCTCCAGCACCCCCAATTCCCTTGCATCTTGCCTCAATAAGCCGAAAGCTGCATGCAAGACCCCGGCTGGAGAAACGTCCTCACCCACGTCCTCTCCCACATTCTCCCCCTGGTCCTCTGGGTCGGGACAGGGGAATATCATGCAGAGAATAACGCTCCCGAACATCATGGGTAAGGGTGTTGAATTCGTGACGAATGCAGTTTCTGTAACATACGAGGTGTTGTTATTAAAGCATTATATTATGTCTCCTCACAGAGGAATACCTAACGGCTTACCGGGAGCATCATGAGGGCATCGATCCTAACATAAGGCAGAGCGAAAATGCGCAGTCGAATGTCAACCGGGTCAAGGCCTTCCTGATGTACATGGCCCATGGTAATACCCGGCTGTCAGATTGGGTCTTCATTAATGATGTTAAGAGGATCCGTGGGTGAGTAACAGCAACTACTGTCCACAGTCTCAGCATCATTGTATGTGTTCTCCACATTGACGCTCAATGTACTGATGCGTTTTCTTTTACCAACAGCTATTCCCGGAGCATAATAAAGTCGGACAAGGCAGTCACAACTGCAGACCTACAAAATGTGGCACAATTTGTAAGGTACATGATGGACACACCATGCCGGGGGAGCAAGCTCACTATGCCTGAAATGCGCACTATCCTCCGAGAGGCGAAGGCCGGCCTGATTGCCCTGAAGAAGTCGTTGCTTCTCCGCCAAATTTGAGGTGAAGCGGACCAAAAATAGAGGGTCTGCCGAGCCAGGCGGACATCATCTCCTGCATAACTGCAGCTGAAAGGCGCATCCTGAACCCAAAACACTGCTCATCCATACCTCATCCTGTCTGAAGATCTGATCAGTGTGAGAGGAGGAGAGGAACAGGAACTTCCTGATAATCCAGAGAGGCTTGATCTTTACGCCTCAGTACTGGGATCTGAGGGCTTTAACTCAGGGACTCACAGCTGGGATGTCCAGGTTGGAGACAATACATGCTGGGAACTGGGTGTGTTAGCAGAGTCTGTCCAGAGGAAGGGAAGCATACTGTCTGGATTATGGAGAATACAGTGTATTGAAGGTGAATACTCAGCAGGGTCACCATCAGGTCCAGAAAATCTTCTCCGTCTGCAGAAGGAACTGCAGAGGGTTAGAGTGAATCTGGACTGGAACAGAGGAAAGCTGTCGTTCCTTGATCCTGACACACAAATACACACCTTCACTGAGAGACTGTTTCCATTCATTAGCAATTACGATCTACACACACTTAAAGGAGATATGTCATGACCATTTCCACTGATCATAATTCCATTGTTGAGGTATACTAAAATAGATTTATACTGTGCAATTTGCCAAACTCACATTGGTTGTAAAGTATGTGTATTCACTGTCTGTCCTAAACGGCTTGTTCGAGCTCCTGCCCCCCCTCCCTTTGAGCCCAGTGTGCTCTGATTGGTCGAGAAGCTGACAGGCTCGTTGCTGCTCGCAGACACACACACTGCTGCGGGAGCAGACAGGCTTGGCTATACAGCTAGAACAAGCGAAATTCATCCTGAGCACACAAACACTCACAGCCGAAGTAAAAACAATAAGTGTGGCTTGATATTGAGTAAGAAAAAGGTTTATAACGCTGTGAGCATGGGTCTGCGGAGAGCATTTCTCCGCCATCCCAACGTAGTCCGAAAAACGTTTACCCATTTAAACAGTCGTGGTAGATACCTTGTTTGTTTTAAACATCATAAATACACAAACAACAATGAATACTTACAGGTTGTGTACTCGAATCTCCCGCTGGTCCAAACAAAGCAGGAGTAGTGTGTGTGTTGCATGTAGCAGCCGCATGTGTGCAAACTGCCCCGCCCCCTCGCACACAGACGGGGAGAGAGAGATCTCTCGTCAGGATTGGAAAGATCGAAAATACTAAAAATAATCATAGATGCATTTTTGCAGTCTTTTTGCATATTAGATAACGGAGTTGACGACACCAAAACTGCAATATAATGTTTGTGTAGTATAATAAATATGACATATCGTTCTTCAGTGACCTACGCTGCACATATCCGGCATGAATCGCTGAAAGGTTTGGGAAGCTTTGTTTCGTGAAAGGCTGGCAGAGGGCGCCCAGAACCATAGCTCTGGGCGTGGCAACTGGGTATCCCTAGTACGTAGCGATACCCAGGAAGTAAACAATGGAAAATGAGAAATCTCCAACGAGGCGTTTTGGGGAGGTATCTTCTGTGTGAGTTTCACTCGCTACAGGGTGTACTTTGAGGGGTTTTGACTCTGCAGACCGTTTACATGCAGAAAAACCTTCAAGGGGTTAGGGTAATAACCGGAAAAGCATGACATGTCTCCTTTAAGTGCAAGTCTACCAGTGCATGTCTCTGTGACTAGAACAACAGATAAAGATGATGATGACAGATTTATTTGCTTAATATTGAATACCTTTCTGCTAATTCTTGTTTTAGTGTCTGTTCCTTTTTCCCAAACAGTTTCCAGTGAAGGCTTCTCAGATGGTTGTTAGCCAGGTTAACCATTAAAGAGAGAACTGGAGGATTTCCCCAGAAATATGTCAAACTGTTCCTTTAATGTTTGGTCAGTAGGCCTGCTGATATATTTATGTGTTGGAGTTTATCAGGTCAGTGTGATTTTGATGTTGGGGTTATGGCTTTTCTTGTGTCATGTTTTGTTAAGAAAATAAATGAAAAATACAAATAATAAGTGTCTTTTATTTTGGCCAAAACAGTGAACAATTTACTTTTTACAGCTGAGGTTAAACCTCCAAAATTAACAAAAATAATCATTTTTGTAGACATGCAGCATAAAGGCATAATATAACAGTTCAAGGAGGTAAGGGAGGTATGATAATAACAAATTACAATACAATAAGTAATGATCCCACACAGAAACATAAAGGAACACAATAAAACCTATAAAATACTTTTTTACTGTTGGTACTTTAACTATATGTTGATGCTTCTACTTTTACTTGAGTAACATTTTGAATGAAAGACTTACGTATTCCTACACACAGGTACTTCTACTTTTACTCAAGTACAGTACAAGACCTGAGTTCTTCTTCCGCCTCTGCTCCTGAGTCACATTAAAATTAAAGTTCTCACCTTGTTGAACACATCCTCAAACTGTGCGTCCATCACACAGCCAAGGCTCCTCAGCACCTGAGTGTCAATAATGAACATAATCAGAGGTGGGAAGTAACTAAGTAGATTTACTCAAGTACTGTACTTAAAGGTGGGGTAGGTAAGTTTCAGAAACCGGCTCGAGATACACTTTTTGTTATATTCCATGGAATGCTCTTAACATCCCGATAGCAATGAATATCTTAAGTGCTTTGACAAAAAATCCATAAAAAAAATTCATATGTGGAAGCCGTAGTACTGTAAAAAACACGACCAATCCGTTTAGCCGGCCCGGCTAAAATAACTGGATGGCCTACCTGCCTGTCAGCCTTCCACCGGGGCACAAACTTATCTCGTGCCCTCATTGGTCATGTGCGCGTTCGTGTGTGTTGGAGGAGGGGCTCTGTGAGGAAGTGGCAGATTTTCTCCGGTTGTGTATTTTCAAATTCTAGCGATCTCGAGCCGGTTTCTCAAACTTACCTACCCCACCTTTAAGTATCATTTAGATTTACTTTATTATCTCCCTTTTATGCTACTTTGTACTTCTTTTTTTCTACAGTTCAGAGGTAACTGGTGTACTTTTACTCCACTAAATGTATTTAACACCTCTAGTTACTTTACAGATGTGGATGAATGATGTGAAATATAACCAAGTGTTGAATCAGACTTTAGTTCCACCTGGAGTAAATCCACAAGCTACCCTGCAGTACACAAAGTCATTAAAACTAGCTGCACCTTTACCAGCTTTGAGAACACTTTGATGATCAATAATTATAAACCATATCATATGTATTATTCTGAAATGGACCATTACTTTTTGTATACAAAAAATTAATAGGCCTATATGTGCTTGAATAAAAAAACGGTTTCCTCACTGAATGACGGTGCAGTCTGAACTATCGTGATATGTTTACTCATTGAATGATAGTCCAGACTGAACTATCACGATATTATGAACTGTTTACTCACTGAATGATAGTCCAGACTGAACTATCACGATATTATGAACTGTTTACTCACTACTTCATAGTCCCGTGTGAACTGCTGCTCGGAGACGAAGCGGACATGGAGCTTGTATTCCTCCAGAAATATGTTATCAGTGGTGAAACTGTTACAGATATAAAACTGACGATCCTTGTTTGTCATGTTAACCCGTGTGTAATCTAATATATTGATAAAAACGTGCAAACGAATGCAAAAATAACCAACTGACAAGCTCAACGGCTGTTTTTAACCAGCAGCAGGCAACAGATAGTACACTTCCGGTTTCCAAAAATAAAAGGCACGTTTGTAAATACAGACCTGAGTTTTTTCAACTGGGAAATAATTAATAAATAAAATTGATAAATATAAAATAATCTAGAGTTTTATTTATTTTTATTTTCCTGCATAGTCTCTTGTCCGCACTCCAGTCCAGTTGGTGGCGGTAATGCACCTACAAGTTGGTTTGCCAACTGCCAATAAACACCAAAGAAGAAGAAGTGAAGTTCCCAGCTCTTTCTGATCTGGATCGAGGAGGCGTCTCCTCGCTACGGTTCTCTCTCTCTGTTCCTGATAAAGTGTGTGTGAGCTCCAGCCCTACTGATCCATCATCTGTGTGTCTGGATAAACCTCCGAATGGACTCAGTGCTCTTTTTTCTGGAGCGTTTACCTCGGACTATAGGAGCTAGCTTAGCATGCTAGCTGGAAACACGTTAGCAACACTAGTCAGATTGAGAGTTTGATGGAGAGAGAAACGCTGTGTTTAACGGAGTTTGCAGGAAAAGGTGATCTAGTAAACATGAGTAAAGTCCAAATGCTGCTGTCGTTGAAGCAGCGACTCACTGCTGCTGCTGAAGAGATATTTGCTCTGTTTGAAAAAACGACAGCAGAGCACGAGGAGGAGCTGTCTATTTCCAAAGAGGAGAACAAGAGACTCCAAAAACTACTGGACGCTGTTTTACAGCCTCAGCTTCGGATACACAGAGCAGGTCTGTTCCCTTTACTCTTAATGAACACTTTAAAGCAGGGGTGTCCAAAGTACGGCCCGGGGGCCAAATGCGGCCCGATGGCCATTTTGAATTTGCCCTCAGCAAATTCAAAAAGTATCATGAAATATGGCCCACAAATGAAACTTTTGCTTTTATTATATTGTACTTCTTAAATATATATGTACAAATATATTACACAGTAGTATTCATGTGTTAATAAGCCCACTTTTAAAATAAATTCAGTCAATTCATGTTAACATTTTCTAACAAATCTTAGTTGATAAAAAAAGCCTAATAACTTATTTACATAACAAGCTTGAAATATACCCTTCATATTTAATCTTCTTATAATCACTCTGAGACTTCTGTGTTAACCTCTTAAGCCCGATGGTCCCCCCAGTGGATCCCTCCCACCGTTTTTTTACGTTTTTTTATGTCTCAGGGCTTCTTATCATTTATGAAACTATTAATGTTCCATACCCTTTTAACGCTAAGAAACTCAGCTAACTGACAATGTGAACCATTTTTAGCTAAAAGAAACACAAGAGTAATACCAAGCTTTTGAATTAGCATGGAGCGAAAAAATGCTAACTAATGCTAACGGACTTTTGCACAGCACTCACGGTAGAAATGCCCTTATTACTTATCGTAACTGCACAAACAAGATATCCGATTAAAGCTGAGACTCCACAGATTCCACACATGTAATGTCATCACTGTACGACCCCGAATTGCGGAGCTATCAGCCAGAAAAGAGAAAGTAAACAACATCCGGTTTCAAAAATATTACAATAATTTCGTCTTACCTTTTTTTGATTTGTGATCAAAAGTTGTGTTCAACGGAATAAAAACGCCACTCAAGGTTAATCCAATGTCTTTGTGTCACGTAGAATTTTTTACTGATAATCCATCATCATATTTATGGCAATATACTGGGTATAAAGTTTTGCCGATTCTCTTGGATGTAATGGTTAAGAAAAAGGTGTAAATCACCCAAATCGACCAATGGGTTCCAGAGATATGGTCCTGCGTAAAGTATAAAGAATGCCAGCCAGCGTAAGCACATTACGCAGCAGACTTTACTTATTGTTTACTACGTAAGGAAGCAGGAATTGCAGGACCCAGAGCGCACGGAGCACAGAGCGGACAGCAGATAACGGAATTGCAGTTTTATTGCTTATAGATTATCAGAACATTTCAAAGGGGACACAGCCACATTGGATATTAACCTATGGATTAACTACATCATCGTTTTTATCGTTTTAATGCCATTGAAGACCAGTTTAGACCAGACAAAGAGGAAGGTAAGCCATGTTAGCCTAGTGCATGTTAGTACCTAGCGCCACTTGTTTTGATGTACGTTTTTGTTGATAACCTCGCGAGTTTGTATCTTTCAGTGTTGAGGTGGGCACCGTTAGATTCTGTGTCTTTACGATCATAAACAATGTGTTGGATGTGCAGCTAGGATAAGTAATAAGGGAGCTAGGAGTGCTTTTCGGTGCAGTAATAGGTTAGCATTTTTCGCTCGGGGCTAATTCAGAGGCTCACTGTTAGCATTGTGTGTTTTTTTTTGAAAAAATAAATGAAAAAGATCAGTTAAATGAGTTTTTTCCCGTTATATGGATATAAAATATTCATAGTTTATTTAAGCAATCATACACGAGAGGCCGTTCTTGTTATTAACGTCACAGGCGTACGGACCTCGGCGCAAGCGCCTCGGTCCTGCCGCAGTACTGTCGTACCAATAATGACGTTCAAGAACGGCCTCAAGTGTATGATTGCGATTCTATTACACAAACTATCATTGTAATCAACAATATCGTAAAATAATTTCATAATGTGGGCTAATTTGCTCCCAAACCTACGCTTTTTGCTTGAGTTAATCTCCGTCAGAAAGTAGTTCCTAGAAAGTAGTTCCCATGGTAACGATAGCCGATCAATCGAACACTCCTGCTACCCCGCTTACAGTTATTGATATAATTATAGTAAATAATATATTATTAACCAATTTATTGAAAACAATTTATTGATAACTAATTATTGAATTAGGCTATTTAAATATCTGAGTAATCACTGTGTGGGATTAGCGGAACAAATCAAATCAGGCTGTCCATGGTGCTGAAACATTTTGGGTTCAGAATGAAGGTGGATGTTCATGCTGCCATTAAAAGTGCAATTCTTGAAACAGCTCTCCATGAACTCCATGCCAGACTTTTTTGCAGGTGGTGCTGTGGTGTTCACGGGTAGGACTACGTTATAGGAAGAGCTTTCCTCCAGTGGCCGTTTCATGGCGTGTCCCGGACCGGCAAAAAGCGCGTTGCTCCACATCTTTCTGTTGTCTAGAGATGGAGATAGATAGCTGCGAAGCGATGACTCGTTTTTATGTCCGCTAACGGACATGATTTCTCTGGCCTCCAACCCTGCTTCCGCCAGCCGCTGTATGCAGGTGCTTCTGACGCAAATCTTTCGTTGGTTTTGTGGTCTGTGTCCATGTCCAACCATTCATCAATACTGAGGCCCCCCAACAAATCAAAATTAACTTTAAAATCTGACATTTTGTAGCTACCGATTTCCAACGAGAGACAATGTATAACAGTGTAACGGTAAAACGTCGCTATGGAAACCACACGATGTAGGCTCATGGAAGTAGTTTCGGTAGGCTAGTGGCGTGTGTAGGCCACTGGATACTTTGTGATTAGGCACGTTCTATTTGATCGTTGTTTGATCGTGGAATCAAACACGCCTATTGACCAGAGAGCTTGCTCAAACCTATGTGTTATAGAATAAATATTAAGGTTCCTTAGACGTTGTTTCCTGCAAATGACGCGATTTCGGGTCCGTGGGGCCTAAGAGGATAACAGAGTATGTTTTTTTTGTAAAAAATAAATAAAAATTCACAACAGTTGTATTTGGATGGAATGAATACCTATAGTGATAATTCAAAGTAATACAATGATTTTTACAGTGAAAAAGTTCAAATGGAACTGATGGTTCCCAAATTACCCAGAGGTGAGTCCTCCTGGACTTTATTTTTCTAAACCTCTCTAAAAAGGTCAAATTTCACTTGCTTTGCATCAATCTTGATACAGGGTACTTATTATATGTTATAGTTTGGATTCCTAAAGCTTTTAGTCTACTAACCCATCATTCAAGGGTGGTTTTCACTATAAGTAATGGGTTTTTTTTAGGCGGACATTAGAATTTACATGTTTTTACTATGTTCCATCTGAATTTACTTTAAAATAAAAACATCTATATTGATTCTGACACTTCTACATCCAACTCACAGATGTAACCTTGCTTTGAAAAAAGATTATTAATTTACCCCTTTTAGAAGTGAAGATATAGTCTTTGTTGTGTTAGTGGCATTTTCGAGCCTGAAACCTGAAAAACAGGCTCAGGGCTTAAGAGGTTAAGGGATGAGCTTCCAACAAGATAAATGAAACCCTATAGAGAGCTGTGATGTAGGTTCATGTGAGCACTGCAGCAGTCCGCCCAAAATGCTCATTGTTTGAGACGTGTCATAACACGTTAACTTGCCCAGCCCTACTATTCATTCGTTCATTAACACTTAAGGCGAGACACGGCAGGCAAAAACACCGTTTTTCAAGTACTGGTCAATTTTGAGATTTTGTGCTATTTTGATTCTATAACAGGGCTCGACATTATAATTGGCCCGCTGGCCCGGAAGCACTATTTAGACACCCCGGGCCAGCATAACGTACTTTCCACTTGCCCGCTCGGGCCACTAAAAATATTGCTTTCAAAAAAATGTCCTGTGGTATTGGTATTTTGACTAGCAATTTAGTTAAATTGTTTCGTTTATCAACGCTACAACATAGCATTCCGTGAGTCGGTTGTCGTTGTTGGGTGAAAAGCAAACAGCTGTTTGCTGCGGAGCACAGCGCGAGCAGGCTCCCGTGAGCGGGAGCGCGCTCCTTCACTACAGACTATCGCGCCACCTAACCAGTCGCCAAAATGTTTTTAATACCAGCGGTAGCCGGGCAAAAAACAATCTTCAAATAAGAGAGGAAGTTTCAGCCAGCTTGATCGATGGAGTTGGCATCTATAGAGTGGTGCAGTGACGCGTCCTAAAACCCTTTTATAATCTATCGATTAGATTTATGATTAGAAAATTATAAAAGTAGGGTAGACATGTGGAGATTATCCGGCTGAACAAAACGTGCATTTATCAAACAGGTTTGTTTTCCACAGACCTTATTTCCAGCTATTTTCCAAAACCTGTGGAGAAATGCCATTGCTTTTTGTCGAGGGAACCAGCAGCTTACTTCCTGGTTTTAGGACGCGTCACTGGCTGCACCTCTCAATATGATGCCAATATAAACAAGGTCTTCTGTCGGCTCTGTACATCAATGCCGACCTATGCTGACAAGTAAGTGAAGAGTAGACAATATAAAGGTATTGGCGAAATGTCCCAGCAGTTTAGGATAATGAAGGTTCTAATCAAATCAATTACATAGCCATTACATGTCTAACTCCTAATGACAGGAAGGCAGAAAGTGCATTATACAAATAATAATACTCATAATAGCAGAATTTTTTTAACAATATCATTATTTTTAATAAACCAAATATGAACAATTGAGGAAAATGAGGAAGAACTGATGATTCAAATGTTGTAGTACAAGTAGTAATGTAGTTAGTGCATACATTACTATTGCAACAAATGTGTTAATCGTCTTCATTATTAGTCGATTTTTTTTTTGGTGGACGAAAGCTCCGGGCCAGTGGTTACAATGGTGGGGCCAGTGATAATACAATTCCACCGGCCCGGAGGGCCAGTGGCATTTTACCCTTAATGTCTACCCCTGTATAACATGTTTTCTTTCAGGCTTTTGGAAGGAAAACGTACAAAATACACATTTAAGTGTTTATTTTACTATAGTTTGTCTATTTGTGTCTGTAGATTTCTCCTAAATTCACCAAAAGTTAGCATTCTAACGCAACATAAAGTACCGCGACCGCTGTGTGCACCATGTCATCAGAGATATCGTTGGAAAGCTGTGTCTCTCCTGCACAATCTCATCGGATCCAAATATGGTCATTTCCTTTGTATCAGCAACCAATCGTGAAAGCACAAAGGGGTCTTAAACCAAGAAACAAAATCTCATTGGCTGGTGTCAATTTCTGACAACGTGATTCGTTCAGATGCGTCACGTGGTGTGCTAAAACACTTCCTGGTTAGCTTTCCGCTAGAAATTGAAATCTCAAAATAGCAAAAGAACGGCGAAAAAAACGTTCACAGAGAAGAAAACAACAATTGTCACTTTCACGAAGCAAGGTTATACAAAAAACAAATGTCCCGAACATGAAATACCTTCACGGAGTGCGTCGAGGCGCAAGCTATCATCCAAAGAACAGGAGGGTTTAGCTAGCGCCTCACTGCAATCTTTAAAGGTCGTTTTCTCAAAATGAGTTTTTTCTCCTACTCTGAGTTCGAAATTTCAACTTCAGTAGCACGTAGATACACCAAACCTTCCAGTTATATTCCTATCAATATTATGAAGGCTTTTACAGAAGGGTTTGTTCATATATCATTCATAGCCTGAATTATACAACATTGTATACCTAAAAACATGGCGAAAATTGATATTTTAGGGCTGTTGACAGTATTTTCTGATTTATGGAGTGATAAAAAGAGATATCCAAAATCCCTTCTGTAAAAGCCTTAGATACTAATATGACTACAAAATGAAACAATAATTTTGAACCTGGCTTTATCCAAAGTTCAGATTTCGATTCCTGAAATGTGTTAAAATATGTGCATATTTAATGAGATAATGGATAATTTGCATATTTAAACATGCTATTTCAGAAAACTTGTAATACAAAAAACAATTGCCTTATTGTAAGTAATTAACTGGAGAAATTTCTAGCTGATACCTTTAAGTTAAAAAAATTACCCTATTCACCTGGGGTGTCTCGCCTTAAGCTGAAAAAGAATTTGAAAACATTACATATAAGGAATTAATACATTAATTATCATGCAATTATATTGACCAGAAAGTATAAAAACAAAGGCATTAATTAGGGCTGCAAAATGTCTCCCATTTTAATGGGGATTAGATTTTTAAATGCTAACACTTAACAGTTTTTTCTGACTGTGTGTTTCTTGTTTCCTGCAGACGTCCAGCTGCTGGTGGTGGTTAAAGAAGTTCTTCTCCCTGACCAGCAGGAGTGGAGCACCAGTCTGGACCAGGAGGACCCAGAGCCCCCCCGACACATGAAGCAGGAACAGGAGGAACTTGGGATCAGTCATGAGGGAGAGCAGCTTCAGGAGCTGGAGGAGGCTGATATCACCAAGTCCACTTTCACTTCTGACCCTGTGAAGAGTGAAGATGATAAAGAGAAACCTCAGTCCTCACAGCCTCATCAAAGACAAACGGAACACATGGAAACAGAAGCTGATGGAGATGACTGTCGAGGACCAGAACCAGCCAGGAACTCAGATCCAGAGAGCAGTTTACAACCAAAGTCTGAGGACAACACTGGAGACTCTTCTGAACCTGACACTGAAGACAGTGCTGATTGGAAAGAGACCAGAGAACCTGCGTCAGGCTCAAAATCACTGAAAAATAGACATGAATCTGTCAGTGATCCAGGACGTAGTGCTGAAGATAAGCCATTCAGCTGCTCAGTCTGTAAGAAAGCTTTTTCACTGAGTGGAAATTTAAAGGCACACATGCGAATCCACACAGGAGAGAAACCATACAGCTGCTCAGTTTGTGAGAAAGCTTTTTCACAGAATATACATTTAAAGGACCACATGATAACCCACACAGGAGAGAAACCATTCAGCTGCTCAGTCTGTAAGAAAGCTTTTTCACAGAATAGAAATTTAAAGACACACATGAGACTCCACACAGGAGAGGAAATATACAGCTGCAATGTTTGTGACAGAAGATTTAAATGGCATGGTGTTTTCAAAAGACACAAGTGTGTTGGTCGTCAGTCCTCACAGCTTAATGAAATTCAAACTGAGGATAACCGAGAGGCAGAGCCTCCAATCAGCAGCTCAGCTGAACACATGGAAACAGAAGTTGATGGAGAGGACAATGAATAAGGCTTATGACAGTTCACACATGAAAAAAATCTGTCTGATTAACATTGTTGCACAACATTCATATAAGACTTAAATGATCTCCATCTTTATCAACATAAGTCGACAATATGTTTAATGTTTTTGTCATGCTGATTTTCTGATTTAAATGTTAACCACTGACTGTTTTAAAAAAAGCATAACATTTCATTCTATTGCTTTGCAAATGATTTGCAGGTATACCTGCCTATAAAAGCAAATGAGGAATCTATGATTGCCTTGCTTAGCCGTCCGAAAGACATACAATCATGGATGGAAATCAACTTATTGACTCTCAACGAAAACAAGACAGAGATTTTAATATTTGGACAATGTGAACTCCTGGATGGCTTTTAATAGTGTACTCGGCCCCTTAGCCTCCTACAGCCCTCTCTCTGTCAGAAATCTTGGAGTCAACTTTGACAACTGTTTTAAATTTGACAAACAAATAAGCTCAGTTGTCAAGACAAGCTTCTTCCAGCTGAGGCTTCTGGGGAAGGTACAATTCTATCTTCCTAGTAAGGAATTTGAACAGCTAATCCACCTATTTATAACGTCTCGTTTAGACTAGGGATGGGAACGATTAATCGAATATTCGAAATTATTCAGGTATTCGAATGAGTTATTAATTAATTTATTAATTATTTATTTTTTTGGGACGGATGCCTAAGTTGATTACATATTATCAAATTGAATAATTCAATGTATATATATGACTGTGCCATAGCTAAATGTGTTGGGTGACTGTCTAAAAGTGTGTTTTGCTCCGCTCACCGGTCTCTCACAGAGGGCAGAGCTGCATCTCTCTCTCGCGTCCGGTTATACTTCACTCGCGTTTATGTCCAAATCCATCAGATCTAGCTAGTTCTAGCTAATGATATGGCTGCTGCCCCTCCCTACACGCAGATCACGCAGACTCAAACCTCATCTTATTCCCAAATGCGGCGCAACTGCGCTCCGCAGCCGTTGCGAGGTTCCGGCGCTAACAGTTCATGAGCGTGCTCCCCCGTCCCCCCTGTCAACACTCGTTCCAGCTGAGAGGGTCTTCTCTACAGCTGGCCTGATTGTGAATCGCCTCCGCACATGAAAGCTGTAGGCCTATAGCTGTCAAACTGTGATCACCAGTTCAATAAATGTGACAAATTCGACTTGGTTTCTACACTTATTTGAACATGAATTTATTTATTTCCAAAAGTTATAGAAAAAAAAAATTGGGAATTTTTTTTACCCCATTTTTTTTTTATAGGATATGTACATTTCGGTTAACCGTTTTTTGGGGGGTCGAATATTCGAATATACATTTGCTTTCAAATTCCCATCCCTAGTTTAGACTATTGTAACTCCCTGTATATTGGTGTTGATAAGTGTTTGATCCGTCGCCTGCAGCTGGTCCAAAATGCGGCTGCACGCCTTCTTACTGGGAAGAGACGTTATGACCACATCACACCCGTTTTGGCAGATCTTCATTGGCTTCCTTCCTGAGTTGTTGCACCCCCATGCTCCAGCTAGAGCATTGCGATCAGCTCAGCAAAATATGTTGGTGGTTCCTCGGTGCAGGAAAAAAACCAGAGCTAACAGGGCTTTCAGTGTTGCAGCTCCCAGACTGTGGAACAGCCTCCCAGCACATATCCGAGTCTATTGAACTTTTTAAATCTCAGCTAAAAACTCACCTCTTTGCACTGGCGTTTAATACTAGTTGAACATTACATTTTTACATTTGTATGTGTTTTTATATGTTTCTAGTTATTGTGCTTTTTATCATGTTTTTAATTATTGTACTCCCATTGTGTTATTTTATATTGTAGTTATTGCCTGTACAGCACTTTGGTCAACTGCAGGTTGTTTTAAATGTGCTATATAAATTAGAGATGTCCCGATCCGATCACGTGATCGGGGATCGGAGCCGATCACGTGATTTTCAAAAGATCGGGATCGGGAGAAAAAAAATCGGGGATCGGGAATTATTTATTTTTTAATAAAAAATTTTTTTTAATTTAATGTTACAAAACAAAAATGACCATGTTCACGTCTTAAAGTCATCCTGAGGCCTTAGTTTTGGTTTGAAATGACACAACATCATGTATGTGTTGCTTCTTTTGGGCTTGTTTTCAGACCTGGTTGCTTATTTCTCTCAAAGCTGGCAACAGAGTGGGCGCGCAGTGTCTAGCAGTAAGCTAACGACAGGCTACGTTCAGCTGGTGACTCGGGACTCGGGACAAAGAAAATGTCAGGAGTTTGGAAGTATTATAAAATTGAAAGCGAAGGCAGTGTAACAGCCAGATGCAATGTTTGCAAGGCGGAGGTTCCGCGTGGTGGAAAGAACAGAGCTACGTTCAACACGACCAATCTAATACGCCACCTGAGAAACAAACACCAACAACAACAGGACGAGTACACAGCGGCCACTCAGGTAACGGCACTAAAACAACCGACACTTTTAAAAGGAAAGAGAAACTGCCCCAGAACAGTGAAAAGGCCAAACAAATAACAGCCAAAATAGCTGAACTCAAGCGTTGGATGACCAGCCGTTATCTGTTACCTTTTTTTTCTCTTAATGCATTGCATAAAGATCGGATCGGGAAAAATCGGTATCGGCAGATTGTCAAAATCAAATGATCGGAATCGGATCTGGAGCAAAAAAATGTGATCGGGACATCCCTAATATAAATACATAAAGATTGAGATTGAACTATTTTATTTTGGATTGAGGGCTCCAAGTTTCCATATAGGATGATTTGATGTATAGTTCTTGATTTCTAAATGTTTTTGTATCATTGCTATCCTGTTAATGAGCCCTGTTTTACATAAATGTACCCGTTATCTGATTGTTTTTGCTTCTGTAACTGTAAGGGAATACATTTGCCTATTTTGTATCCTGATGACCTAATGCCGTTACATGTGATACGTTGCTCCCTAAGCCTGATTTCACCCACCTGCAACCGATTAGCTAATAATCACAAATGTTCATTTCTTTGACCCCTTGACTCGACTATTTCTTTTTTAATAATCGTTACATTACATTACATTTAGCTGACGCTTTTATCCAAAGCGACTTACAATAAGTGCGTTCGACCAACAAGATACAAACTTGAAGAAAACAGAATCATAAAGTACATCAGGCTTCAAAGAGCAAAAACATTTCAAGTGCTACTCAACTGGCTTTAGATAAGCCAGTCCTTGGTTAGTATATAAGTGCTTTGTTAATAATTCTATCGCTTGAAGTGGAGTCGAAAGAGATGAGTTTTCAGTCTGCGCCGGAAGGTGTGTAAGCTATCTGCTGTCCTGATGTCAATGGGGAGCTCATTCCACCATCTTGGAGCCAGGATAGCAAACCCACGTGTTTTTGCTGAGGGGAACTTGGATCCCCTTCGCAGTGAGGGTGCAGCGAGCTGTTTGGCTGATGCAGAGCGGAGTGCACGTGCTGGGGTGTACGGTTTAACCATGTCCTGGATGTAGGAAGGGCCAGATCCATTCGCAGCATGGTACGCAAGTACCAGTGTCTTGAAGTGGATTCTAGCAATTACCGGAAGCCAGTGAAGGGAGCGGAGGAGCGGCGTGGTGTGGGAACATTTTGGAAGGTTGAAGACCAGACGAGCCGCTGCATTCTGGATGAGCTGCAGAGGTCGGATGGCACATGCAGGTAGACCAGCTAGGAGGGAGTTGCAGTAGTCTAGGCGTGAGATGATGAGAGCCTGGACCAGAACCTGCGTCGCTTTCTGGGTCAGCTGGGGACGTATCCTCCTGATGTTGTAAAGAGTGTATCTGCAGCAGTGGGTTGTAGCAGCTATGTTTGCAGTGAAGGACAGGTTGTTATCTAGGGTCACACCCAGATTCCTTGCAGTCTGAGTCGGGGAAACAACAGAGTTGTCGATGTTGATTGTTAGGTCAAGAGTGGGACAATCTTTTCCCGGAAGGAAAAGCAGTTCAGTCATGTCAAGGTTGAGCTTGAGGTGATGAGCAGACATCCACTGAGAGATGTCCGCTTGACAAGCAGAGATGAATCACTACTACTACTTCTTCTTCTTCTAGACTACAATGCTACTTGGTAAGCTTGGTAAGTTGTGGCAACTACTTTCCACCTTGCGCCAGGAACATTGGTGGGGTGAATGCTGGCTATTACATCCTGGGGGACAATGCCTATCCCTTGCAAAACTGGCTCTTAAAACCCTTCCCTGACACTGGACGGCTGACCGAAGAACATGTGACATACAACAAGAAAATTTGCAGAGCACGGGTAGTGGTAGAAAACGCCTTTGGTAGACTGAAGGGAAGGTGGCGTTGCCTCATCAAAAGAAATGACTGTGATGTGAAACTTGTGAAATCAATGGTGCTGACATGCTGTGCTCTGCATAACCTCTGCGAGGGTCATGGAGAGACCTATGATGATGGGTGGGATGCATCAGCAGCAGCAGAGCCAGGGGTAGCAGTGGCACAAGGTGCAGAGGAGGAGGGCAGGGACATACGAGAGGGTCTGATGCGCTACCTGAATACCTAGAATGTATAATGTAATACCTAAATATTCATTGTATTGTATTGAACACAAATACATCTCTTTTTTTTCACATACATGTGTTTGTCAAATGATTTAAACAAAAAACATGTTATCAGAATTGACTATTTCGTAAATATTTGAATTTCAAGCATCAGTACTTATTGCCCCATAATAATAACAATCTAATACATTAAGCAAATATCAAAGCAAACTATAAACATAAATACAGCAAAACTATATTCATAAATGCAAGTGTAAAAAATTGTAAACATGGATGGAGGCTAAAGTATCCACAGCATACCATAATATATGATTATGATGGTTTGTCTGAAAGACACAGCCTCAAGGTTCAAGGTTTTTTATTTTGTCATATGAACATAGCCACAGTGTAGTTATGACACATCTTAGGTCACAGGCTCCTTCAACAGAGCAACACAATAACAGATAAACAGAAATATAGTGCAAGTAAATATTAAGCGCTGTGCACCGCTCTCTTTGTATAGGTTTTTTCTTTTGTTCTCTCTTCTCTTTGAAATATATAAGCAATGTGTTTGAGGGTATTACAATTGAGCAATTTTTACTACATGTATTATTTATTTATCATGTATTCTTAATACCATTACAACATATGTAATGTTATGTTTCAGAGGAGGACCTCAAGCTAGCAAACTCAATTTCAAACAGTATGCAGAGTTGTCCTGCAAAAGAGTTAAAATGTATTATTTAACCAAATATTTATTCTCTTATTTGCTTTAATTGCAACAGGTGATAAAGGTTTCACTGTGATAAGTATTCTCTTAAATCCATAAACCCCTGTACAGCGCTTTGTGGACGATGATGGTGTTTATGATATTTCTGACTGCAGAGGGACGCCTAGATGATGCCATCTTTCTGTATGATCGCTGTTGGGTGCAATTATTTATCAACAAGCGATAAGTCAAAGAAGTACTTTATTGAACCCAATTTGGGAAGTGTTTTGTTGCAGCAGCATAAAAAAGGCATGGCATTGATTGTAAAAATAAACATTTTAAAGATAAAAATAAACAAGAAAGTACAAATGTAAATAAACAATATAATCTCAGCCAGAGGTTACTTGTTGTATCACAGAGGCGGAGGAGACGGGGCACGTCGGCTGCCCATTCCCCCTAGCATCTGGCCAAGAGTGCGCAGGAAGGCTAAATGAAAGGTCTCTGCTTGAGCGATCTCCTCCCTTCTCAAGGCTGCTTCCAACTCCCTCGCCTCCCCCAAGATCCGGTTCAAGTGCTGCTCCTGCTGGGCCCGGTCTTCCTTCTGCTGGGCCAGGTTCTGCTCCTGGTGTTCCTTCTGCTGGGCCAGTTGCCATTCTTGCTGTTCCTTCTGCTGGGCCAGGTTCTGTACCTGGTGTTCATTCTGCTGGGCCAGTTGCCGTTCCTGCTGTTCCTTCTGCTGGGCCAGTTGCCGTTCCTGCTGTTCCTTCTGCTGGGCCAGATCCTCTCCTCCTCGTTTCCTCTTGCCTGGGTGACAAGATAATTATAGCAATAAGAATTAGCAATAAGAATGAAAAACACAGGACAGGTACAGGTCACACAAGGATATAAGAATAACATGTATAAACAGAACAACAGTAAGGATGAACTAAAGAAAGTTCTGGCCCTAGATGTTTACAATGATTGTGAATTTCCTGCCTGTTGATAATGAATATAAATATATGTATATGATAGGAAGTCACACACAATTGTACTAGCTGCTTACTAGCTAGTTACTTTACTTGTAACAGAGCATTCCCACACAGTGGTAAAGCTTATTTTACTTACTGACGATGGATGATCTAAAGTTTAAAAAAAGTCACAATTCCAGCCTATTTCTTACCTAGAACCACACGCAGCAGTGTCGAGGTGGCATTCGGCGTTGGTGTCTGTGCTCGTGTTGTGATTTGTTACGTGTGTGGTCGAATTGGTCGAGTTGGAGTTTGTTCTGTTGGAGTTGATGCGGAGGACGTTGTTTGGGACTGTTCCTCCTCGCTAGTCCCAATGTAATCATCTAGAACAGAAACATGACTTTTTAATTCCAAACTACTGCAGCACAATACTATAAATAGCAATAACAACTATAGAAAAGAAAAACTGAACGTAAACAATGGCACATATGGTGTTAGCAAACATTAGCTCTAGCTAATGCTATCTGCCTTAGCTAGCTAGCTAGCCTTCGTGGCTCCATAAAAGCATGGGTTGTCGAACATAAATGTAAGGATAAAATAGACTTCTTTGTTAGAAGTGAGCTTTAGAACAGATAGGGACACAACGCTTTCAAGCAAATAACCAGTAGCGTGGCGTGGGGAAAAAATTGGGGGAAGCCAATAATACGTCCTTTCTTTTGGGTCGGGGGTGTGGTGGTCAATGTAATAACGTAACCAGATGAGTGATTACAGCACCCGCTATCATTTTACACACATTTATATCATACAGATGCAGGACTTACACACGCCTGTTATCTAACCGACATGTCCGCACGCACTCTCCAGCCGAAACTCTAATAAGCATTCATTCACAAACTAAATCAGGAGACCTTTAACGTTTTACATCCGATTCGCTCCTTTTCCCCTCGCTGTACACAGCTCCAGTTTGGGCATTGGCCTGTCATCAGATTGTATTTGTTGTTGCTGCTGTAGCGGAAGTTTAGTACAATTATTTTTGATTAAATACTCCAAATCTCCACCCTCCATAATTGCACTTGCTTCAGTTGCTTGCTACTTTCTAACGGCGGTGAGAGTGGTGCAGTGACGCTATCTATCTTCTATCGATTAGATTTATGATTCGAAAATTATAAAAGTAGGGTAGACATGTGGATATTATCCGACTGAACAAAATGTGCATTTATCTAACAGGTTCGTTTTCCACTGAGCTTATTTCGAGATATTTTCCAAAATCCTATGGAGAAATCCCATTGCTTTTTTGTCGAGGGAAACATGAGGGAAACTGAGCGCAGCTTACTTCCGGATTTTAGGACACGTCACTGCAACACTAAGTTGATGCGATTTGATTGGATTGTGAGGCAAGGGAAGCCAGCCGCCTCTGGCTTCCCTTGGCATGGCCCTGACTAATAACAGGTTGGCAGGGGCATGACGTGAGCCTTGTCTGATTGGTCAATCCCTCCATTTTTTTTCACCAAGGGAAGCCAATTTCGGCTGACCTCCTCTCCCAACAGTGAGTGCAATCTACTGTTTCACCATAACATCCAGAGGGGCGCTGTTTCACTCTTTGTATAATACTCAATGAGAATGGGGGAGAGATGGACCGGCAGCAACACACAACAAAGAATTTCCGAAACTAAACGAAGTGTTTTCATTTATTTATTAAAATTATAACTACAATCCGAAAACACAGGGGAAGCCTGGCTTCCCTTGGCCTCCAGGAGAAAACGCCACTGAAAATAACAGAGCGTTATCAAAAACTTACCATGCAGAGACTCCAGTAATGCCGTTGCAGAGTCCAGGCCTCCCTCCCTCCCAACGCTAGCCGGTCTATGGCCGTAAATGGTGTCCATTAGCTCAAACCACTTCCAGCTTTTCCTTCTGGCACCACTCGTGTTGTTGTTATCTTTGACGAAGCGATATTCACTCTTCATCTTTTTGAGCTTTTCCCTACACTGCACGACAGTCCTTGAGTAACCGCTTGTGGACATCAGTGTAGTGACCTCCTGAAACACTTTTATATTGCGAGTTGTCCCATCGAGCTCCCACTGGATCTTATCATCTGCAATGTGATGAAGGAACGTCGTCACTTCCTCGACCGACCACGGCATGCTTTTCTTTGCCATTTTTGTAGCTCCTCTGTTAACAAAAATGCTGTTTACAAAAATGCTGGCTGCAAGCTTCGCTATATATATGCGACGCTAGGGATTATCTCGCGCGCCGATTGTGACGATTCTCTCTCACCAATCAGCAGTCGAGAGTGTTGACGTCACATACTCAGCCTGGTTGTTCCCTTGCCCTAGAACCACGATTTTATGGGGCGAGAAAAACTGTGAATTAGGACCCGCTAGCAGGTACTATAGGCCAAGTGGAAACGCAACCAAAAACGGGCCGCTGACGTCACAGCTCTCTTAAACCGGGCTCCGCGCTGCAGTGGAAACGCGCCAAAAGTGGCATTTCCACAAAATCATTTTTTTAGGCAGAAATTGTACTTGGATGAATTTCCAAAACATATACCTCATTCATTAAGAATCCGAACATCTACCATAATCCCACTTCCCAACGTCCTAGAAACTCGGGGAGGGTACTGTCGGATGCGCGGTACATGAAAATGGGGGTGGGGGTACAAACTGAGCAAGAAGCAAACAAAGCTTCCTATGAAAAGTTATGAATAAGTAGCACAATCTGACAATTTCGCTTGACGATCATAGAATATTCATAAAAAATCAAGTATTTGAGTGACGCATTTGATATTCATAGCAAATATTCCCTTTTATATGTAGTACACTGTTGTAACGTTTCAGGGCTCCAGATAATATGGTTATCTCATATAAAATAAGAATAATTAAATCAATCAATATTTTTTTGTTAGGCAGAAATTGTACTTTGAGAAAAAAATGAAGTGGCCTGTTCACATCATATACACAGTACATTGTAGTAATGTGTTTGAAGTGGACTGTCCACTCCAAATACACAAGACACTGCGGTATTGTATGTGAAGTGGACATTGACGTGTACATATTCTAAGTGCTTTTATAGAGTCAACAAGTGTGAATGGCGCCCAAACTGTGTAGGTGTGATCCAATCGGCCCCACGTGTCCCTGCAACAAGTTTGGAGACCCCTCGTCTCCATTTCCACACCAATGAATCAGAGGGGGGCCTACATAGTTCAAGTATCAGCTTCCTGTGATACAGAGGACACTCTAGTCATGTTTTTGAAGTGGACTGTCCACTTCAAAAACATGACTGCTTCATCTAGGGTATTTGAAGTGGCCTGTTCACATCATATACACAGTACATTGTAGTAATGTGTTTAAAGTGGACTGTCCACTCCAAATACACAAGACACTGCGGTAATGTATTTGAAGTGGACTTGGAAATGTACATATGCTAAGTGTTTTTAGAGTCAACAAGTGTGAATGGCCCCCAAACTGTGTAGGTGTCCCTGCAACACGTTTGGAGACCCTGCAACAGGGATGTGCACAGGTACGGGCTAATGTTGCCCGGGCAACGGCCCGTTTGGCCTTTTTGGCTGACCTGCCCCTCTGGAGAGAGCGAGAGTTTGTTTTTCTTTTTTCTGTTGTGGCCAATCAACATGATAAGCCCACAATTAGTCTCGCTACGGGAAACACACTTTGTCAGCGCTGTCATCTGCCGGTGCGTTAAGACCACCTCAGTGTCGGATTTTGGAAACTTGATTTTGAGTTGTCTCATGGCAGTTAGGGTATAAGGGACAAACCAGGGGACTTTACTTCCTCTTGATACCGTCGGTTATTTACAAAAAAACACCTAAATATAGCCTACTTGTTGTTATTGTGCTTCTGTCTTTCTGTGTCTTTTCATCTGTAAACTCCCTCATCGGGGCCGCTCGCTCTCTTTTCTTGATCACCCTCTCACGGGTGAACAGTTCAAAGTCCCGCTTCATTGTAGGATTTCTGCCATGTCTCCACTTTAGTTTGACCATCTCTGTTATTAAGTTATGGAATACTAAATAAATAAGTAATTAGATACCTTACCGTTACTGCGCTCATAAAGAATGATAAGAATAAGAATAATGCGTATTGAACTGGTTTCATAATTAGTGAGTTTATTTAAAGGTGGGGTAGGTAATTTTGGAGAAACCGGCTCGAGTGTGCTAGAATTTGAAAATACACAACCGGTGTCAGTACCATATGTGTTCGCCCTACCATATGTGTTCGGGGTCCGTCGCTTAACAATGACGTCACGCATTGTGATTGGCTGTACGGTAATCGCACGCTGATTGGTGTAACTGGGGCGCTGACTAGGGTATACCGGCGGATAACCATGGATGTATAATAACCCGGATAATGTAATTAAACATGGGATAACGGGTCACAACCGTAAGCGACATGTTATCATTCAGGAAACGACAGCAAAGCATCTGGGGTGTTTTCTGGCATTTATTCTGAGAATGAACACAACATTCTCTTTACATCCGCGTTGCATGTCACATCTCCACATAACTGCTCACGTCACTGTCACTAGTATTTATTTATACATACTAGGGCTGTACCCGAATATCCGAATATTCGTTCGTTGGAGTACTATTCAGGTTTCAATTTCGTTATTTGTATATTCGTTTTGTTTGTTTTTTTCCCGTTTTTTTTCAAATTGAATTTATTGAAAACTCCAATATCAACGTAAGAGCTTGTGCCTCTTCGGGGGGTGCTAACACTTAACCATAAACGTTATTGTTTATTTTCTCCGTCTTTAGATATTACTTTTCTCCGTTAATCTCCGTCACGTTGTTTCCAAAGCAACAACAACTTCCTGTCAACAGCACTACCTCTCCTTCAAAATAAAAGCATGTCCATAAATAGGAAGCCAAGCCAAATTACACTTTGGAGATTTCTCATTTTCCATTGTTTACTTCCTGGGTATCGCTAGTACGTAGGGATACCTATGTATGGCCGCACCCTCTGCCAGCCTTTCACGAAACAAAGCTTCCCAATCCTTTCAGCGATTCATGCCGGATATGTACAGCGTAGGGCACTGAAGAACGATATGTCATATTAGTATGCTACACAAACATTATATTGCAGTTTTGGTGTCGTCAACTCCGTTATCTAATATGCAAAAAGACTGCAAAAATGCATCTATGATTATTTTTTGTATTTTCGTCTCTTTCCAATCCTGACGAGAGATCTCTCTCTCCCCGTCTGTGTGCGAGGGGGCGGGGCAGTTTGCACACATGCGGCTGCTACATGCAACACACACACACACACACACACACACACACACACACACACACACACACACACACACACACACACACACACACACACACACACCAGAGATGGGGACTCGAGTCGCACTTAAGTCGCACACACAGAGACTTCAGACTTGACTTGGACTCCTGCTCAAAAGACTTCGGACTCGACTTGGACTCGTGTTTTGGGACTCGTGAACAATCATTGTGTTTTCTATGTTTGACGTATTAAAGGTGGGGTAGGTAAGTTTGAGAAACCAGCTCGAGATCGCTAGAATTTGAAAATACACAACCGGAGAAAATCTGCCACTTCCTCACAGAGCCCCTCCTCCAACACACACGAACGCACACATGACCAATGAGGGCACGAGATAAGTTTGTGCCCCGATGGGAGGCTGACAGGCAGGTAGGCCATCCAGTTATTTTAGCCGGGCCGGCTATCGGGATGTTAAGAGCATTCCATGGAATATAACAAAAAGTGTATCTCGAGCCGGTTTCTCAAACTTACCTACCCCACCTTTAACATTAACATCATGGTAACACCATGGCGACCGGCGGCACACCTGCAGCTGTACTGCTTGTAATTAGGTTCAACGATAAAAACTTCGAACAAAACGCCGGCGGCACCAACAAAAGGAGCGCACACTGCAAAGTCTGCAATATTAAAATCAAGGATGCTGGTGCAACAACGTCAAATTTCATCAGGCACTTGAAAACTCACCCGGAGAGGTCAGTCACATTAACGCATATGGACGGTTAGCAAACATGTTTAGCTCAGCATCAGCTATGTAATGTTAACTTAGCTTGCTACTAGCTTTGTAACTGAATATTTGAAAAGATGAGTGAATGTTTGCTTGTCACACTTGTTTGCGTTGAGTGGCGTTGACATCCAACTCTTGACATGACATAAAAAAGGTCGGTAACGTTAATCATTACGTTCCGCTGCCACCATCTACTGGCTAACGTTAAACGTAGAAAAATACATAGTTACATACATGAATACATCTGTCGGTTTATAGGCAGGTTACAGGTTTATTGTTGACCACGTAACGTTAATGTTACAGGTTTATCAGGTTACCATTACACTGGGTTTGAGTGAGAGGATAGAGGAATATGTTTATTTATAGTAGACTTAAAAGATGTCATTAGAGACCCAGTGTAATTAAACAATACGGTTGCAGAGGTCAAATTTTAACATTTTTGTCCACTGGCCAAATGGCTAGCCTAGTGAATGTTGAAATTTTACCAGCCACTCAATAGATTGCCATTGTTATTTTTGGCTGGTGCGTGCAACATACAGTACCAGCACTTGATGATTTACCAGCATTTGGCTGGTAAATGGTGTTAATGGTAGATATCTCTTTTGGAACAGGTCATGTTTTAATATCACCAGTTCAGTGTATTTCAGATAATATTGCAGCAATAGTTTTTTAGTTGCAAATGGCACAGAACAAATGTTTACTTTGAAGTACTTTTAACACAGTTTCCCTGCGGGGGATTAATAAAGTATTTGTGATACTGATTTCTGATTCTGAAGTGTTTTGCTTATAAGTTGTTTGCATTTAGCTAAAGTGTGATGTTTTTCCTCATATTGCAATAGCCTGTTTAAAGTGATCATATAACAAACAACTAATCAGTACTGATACTGTATGCTAATAGATATAGGAGTGATAATAATACAGTAAATGCTTTGAATTTCTTAGATATAGCTGTGCAGTATTCTTAACAGACTGGATAGCAGCAGACAATAGAAGGTTTATTACAACCAGAAGAGACATGAGACTTTTATTTTTTAGAGACTTGAGACTTGACTTGGACTCGTGACCAAAGACTTGAGACATGATCAAGTCTCACCCAACAAAGACTTGAGACTTGATCAAGTCTCACCCCACAAAGACTTGAGATTTGGACTCGTGACCAAAGACTTGACACACACACACACACACACACACACACACACACACACACACACACACACACACACACACACACACACACACACACACACACACACACACACACACACACACACACACACACACACACACACACACACACACACACACACACACACCTCCTGCTTTGTTTGGACCAGCGGGAGATTCGAGTACACAACCTGTAAGTATTCATTGTTGTTTGTGTATTTATGATGTTTGAACTGATAAATTGGGTCAAAGTTATGGACCTTGGAAAATATTTCCCCAACAATGATGACATATATTGAATACCTTTCTGCTAATTCTTGTTTTAGTGTCTGTTCCTTTTTCCCCAAACAGTTTCCAGTGAAGGCTTCTCAGATGGTTGTTAGCCAGGTTAACCATTAAAGAGAGAACTGGAGGATTTCCCCAGAAATATGTCAAACTGTTCCTTTAATGTTTGGTCAGTAGGCCTGCTGATATATTTATGTGTTGGAGTTTATCAGGTCAGTGTGATTTTGATGTTGGGGTTATGGCTTTTCTTGTGTCATGTTTTGTTAAGAAAATAAATGAAAAATACAAATAATAAGTGTCTTTATTTTGGCCAAAACAGTGAACAATTTACTTTTTACAGCTGAGGTTAAACTTCCAAAATTAACACAAATAATCATTTTTGTAGACATGCAGCATAAAGGCATAATATAACAGTTCAAGGAGGTAAGGGAGGTATGATAATAACAAATTACAATACAATAAGTAATGATCCCACACAGAAACATAAAGGAACACAATAAAACCTATAAAATACTTTTTTACTGTTGGTACTTTAACTATATGTTGATGCTTCTACTTTTACTTGAGTAACATTTTGAATGAAAGACTTGTACTTGTAACAGAGTATTCCTACACACAGGTACTTCTACTTTTACTCAAGTACAAGACCTGAGTTCTTCTTCCGCCTCTGCTCCTGAGTCACATCAAACATTAAAATTAAAGTTCTCACCTTGTTGAACACATCCTCAAACTGTGCGTCCATCACACAGCCAAGCCTCCTCAGCACCTGAGTGTCAATAATGAACATAATCAGAGGTGGGAAGTAACTAAGTAGATTTACTCAAGTACTGTACTTAAGTATCATTTAGAGTTACTTGATTATCTCCCTTTTATGCTACTTTGTACTTCTTTTTTTCTACAGTTCAGATGTAACTGGTGTACTTTTACTCCACTAAATGTATTTAACACCTTTAGTTACTTTACAGATCGGGATGAATGATGTTCATAATATACATCAACGACATTTGCAGAGTATCAAATATATTGAAATTTATTTTATTTGCAGATGACACTAATATTTTTTGTTCCGGTGACAATTTGAAAGAGCTAATGGAAGTGATAACAGCAGAAATGATTAAAGTAAAACATTGGTTTGACACAAACAAATTATCATTAAATATAAGCAAAACAAAGATTATGTTATTTGGAAAACACAAAACAAATCCTCAGATACAATTAATACTAGATAACATACACATAGAAAGAGTATATGAACACATAGAAAGAGTATATGAACACATAGAAAGAGTATATGAAATTAAGTTCCTTGGTGTGGTTTTAGAGCATCAGCTGGAAACCTCATATCACTCATGTAAAAGCAAAACTGGCTAAAACTATCGCAATATTGGGAAAAGCCAGATACATTCTGGACTACAACTCATTGCATACTCTATATAACACACTAATATTGCCATATCTGATTTACTGTGTGGAGATTTGGGGAAACACGTACAAAACCAACCTACAGCCGTTATGCACATTACAAAAAAGGGCTATAAGAGTTATCAATAATGTTGGATATCTTGAACACACTAATGTATTATTTTTGAAGTCACACATATTGAAGTTCATTGATCTGGTTAAATTTAAAACGGCACAAATCATGTACAGAGCAAGACATAATCTACTTCCTAGGAAATTAAAAACATTGTTCATAGACAGAGGGTGGGTATAATTTGAGAGGAAATCTACATTTTAAACAACTCAAGGTCAGAACAACTCTGAGAAGTATGAGTTTAACAATCTGTGGGGTGATTTTATGGAATGGTTTGGAGCAGGAGTTAAAACAAAGCACAAGCATAATTCAGTTTAAAAGGATGTACAGAAACACTTTTTTGGAAAACTATATGAATGAAGAAAGGTGATTGAAGATGAGAAATGATTGTATATGTATGTATAAATATAAATGTATGTAGGAATAACTTGCATAATGATTTAAAGGACAATCACTGATCAAGTAAGGGGTGGGAATTAATAAGCATTTGCTTCCTCCTACTCCCTTTCGGACACATATGATTTATTATTATTATTAATATGAAAACTTTTTTTTGTTTTTTTGTTGAATATACAAATATTATCATGAATGTGGATAAATACTGTATTATAACAATACGGTATTCTGTTTTTTCACATTTGTTATTTGTTATTTTTTAATCTGTTCGAAATAAAGACTGAAATAAAAATGTGAAATATAACCAAGTGTTGAATCAGACTTTAGTTCCACCTGGAGTAAATTCACAAGCTACCCTGCAGTACACAAAGTCATTAAAACTAGCTGCACCTTTACCAGCTTTGAGAACACTTTCATGATCAATAATTATAAACCATATCATATGTATTATTCTGAAATGGACCATTACTTTTTGTATACAAAAAATTAATATATGTGCTTGAATAAAAAAACGGTTTCCTCACTGAATGACGGTGCAGTCTGAACTATCGTGATATGTTTACTCATTGAATGATAGTCCAGACTGAACTATCACGATATTATGAACTGTTTACTCACTACTTCATAGTCCCGTGTGAACTGCTGCTCGGAGACGAAGCGGACATGGAGCTTGTATTCCTCCAGAAATATGTTATCAGTGGTGAAACTGTTACAGATATGAAACTGACGATCCTTGTTTGTCATGTTAACCCGTGTGTAATCTAATATATTGATAAAAACGTGCAAACAAATGCAAAAATAACCAACTGACAAGCTCAACGGCTGTTTTTAACCAGCAACAGACTTCCGGTTTCAGGTTTTCAAAATAAAAGGCACGTTTCTAAATGCAGACCTGAATTTTTTCAACAGGGAAATAATTAATAAAGAAAATTGATAAATATAAAATAATCTAGAGTTTTATTTATTTTTATTTTCCTGCATAGTCTCTTGTCCGCACTCCAGTCCAGTTGGTGGCGGTAATGCACCTACAAGTTGGTTTGCCAACTGCCAATAAACACCAAAGAAGAAGAAGTGAAGTTCGCTGCTCTTTCTGATCTGGATCGAGGAGGCGTCTCGTCGCTACGGTTCTCTCTCTCTGTGTTCTAGATAAAGTGTGTGTGAGCGCCAGCTCTCCTGATCCATCATCTGTGTGTCTGGATAAACCTCCGAATGGACTCAGTGCTCTTTTTTCTGGAGCGTTTACCTCGGACTATAGGAGCTAGCTTAGCATGCTAGCTGGAAACACGTTGGCAACACTAGTCAGATTGAGAGTTTGATGGAGAGAGAAACATTGTGTTTAACGGAGTTTGCAGGAAAAGGTGATCTAGTAAACATGAGTAAAGTCCAAATGCTGCTGTCGTTGAAGCAGCGACTCACTGCTGCTGCTGAAGAGATATTTGCTCTGTTTGAAAAAACGATAGCAGAGCACGAGGAGGAGCTGTCTATTTCCAAAGAGGAGAACAAGAGACTCCAGAAACTACTGGACGCTGTTTTACAGCCTCAGCTTCGGATACACAGAGCAGGTCGGTTCCCTTTACTCTTAATGAACACTTTAAAGCAGGGGTGTCCAAAGTACGGCCCGATGGCCATTTTGAATTGGCCCTCAGCAAATTGAGAAAGTATAATGAAATATGGCCCACAAATGAAACTTGTGCTTTTCTTATATTGTACTTCTTACAAATATATTACACAGTAGCATTAATGTGTTAATATGGTGGCCCTGAAGTGCAAGACACCACAGCATTTCACAAAACACCACAGCATTTCACATTGGACGGAAAGGGTATTCCTTAGGGAGAACACTTCTTGTTTGTGATTGGACAGAGCCAGCCATAGAAGCACTGCTGTGATTGGTTGTTTTTGCTGCCAGTCAAGAAATGACGCTGCGTGATTGGCCCAACACATCAGCCGTTAGCTGTTAGCACACACTCAGAGCTCACAGCTCCTCATATCTGTTCAGAAACTGGACAAAAGTTAAGCATATACAAAACACAGACTGTCTGTCATTTCGAATACAGTCGCTGCTTTATTTATGTCTGTATGACGTTGTTGTGAGTGTGGACGGAGCAGATACAGGTTAGTTTAGCCTGATCGATCCGATTCCGATGGAGATACGGCCCGCCCCCTCTCCAGCGTCTTGTTTGAAAGACAGGAGTAAACACAGAATTAATGCTTTATTAATTCATGGTTTTTAAGGGGCTTATCTCCATGTAAATACTATGGTAGACCACTCAATATTCGCATCGCTCGAGTTTCACTGCGGGTGTCAGCTGTGTTTGCTCCTGTCATTCAAATAAGAGGCGCTGGAGAGGGGGCGGGGCGTATCTCCATGTAAATCCTATGGGAGATACTACTACAACAAAATGAACATATTTGACTGTGATTTAATTGTAATACACGTTTCAAAGTGATGCCGAAGTAACTACATACTGATAACGGTTAGTAAAAACCATGAATTAACGCTTTGACAAGTCTGCAGATAAGACGGCAGGCGAAAAGCTTTTAAAATGCGTGTTTTCTGAATGGAATCGGATCGATCAGGCTAAACTAACCTGTAGCTGCTCCGTCCACACTCACAACAACGTCATACAGACATAAATAAAGCAGCGACTGTATTCGCCATGACACAGACAGTCTGTGGTTTGTACTTGTTTAAGTTGTGTCCAGTTTCTGAACAGATATGAGGAGCTGTGAGCTCTGAGTGTGTGCTAACGGCTGATGTGTTGGGACATATTTCGCTGTCGGGTGTTGACCAATCACGAAGCGTCATTTCTTGACTGGCAGCAAAAACAACCAATCACAGCAGTGCTTCTCTGGCTGGCTCTGTCCAATCACAAACAAGAAGTGTTCTCCCTAAAGGAATACCGTTTCCGTCCAATGTGAAATGCTGTGGTGTTTTCTGAAATGCTGTGGTGTCTTGCACTTCAGGGCCACCGTATGTTAATAAGCCCACTTTTAAAATAAATTCAGTCAATTCATGTTAATATTTTCTAACAAATCTTAGTTGATAAAAAAAGCCTAATAAGCTTGAAATAGACCCTTCATATTTAATCTTCTTATAATCACTCTGAGACTTCTGTGTTAAGGGATGAGCTTCCAACAAGATAAATGAAACCCTATAGAGAGCTGTGATGTAGGTTCATGTGAGCACTGCAGCAGTCTAAAGCCCGCCCAAAATGCTCTCATTGGTTGAGACGTGTCATAACACATTAACTTGCCCAGCCCTACTATTCATTCGTTCATTAACACGAACGCTGAAAAAGAATTTCTTTGACTTAAAGACAAGTGAAAACATTACATATAAGGAATCAATACATTAATTATCATGCAATTATATTGACCAGAAAGTATAAAAACAAAGGCATTAATTAGGGCTGCAAAATGTCTCCCATTGTAATGGCGATTTGATTTTTAAATGCTAAAACTTAACAGTTTTTTCTGACTGTGTGTTTCCTGTTTCCTCCAGATCTCCAGCTGCTGGTGGTGGTTAAAGAAGAGCTTCTCCCTGACCAGCAGGAGTGGAGCACCAGTCTGGACCAGGAGGACCCAGAGCCCCCCCCACACATTAAGCAGGAACAGGAGGAACTCAGGATCAGTCAGGAGGGAGAGCAGCTTCAGGAGCTGGAGGAGGCTGATATCACCAAGTCCACTTTCACTCCTGACCCTGTGAAGAGTGAAGATGATAAAGAGAAACCTCAGTCCTCACAGCCTCATCAAAGACAAACTGAACACCTGGAAACAGAAGCTGATGGAGATGACTGTCGAGGACCAGAACCAGACAGGAACTCAGATCCAGAGAGCAGTTTACAACCAAAGACTGAGGACGACACTGGAGACTCTTCTGAACCTGACACTGAACACAGTGCTGATTGGAAAGAGACCAGAGAGACTGCATCAGGCTCAAACTCACTGAAAAATAGACATGAATCCGTCAGTGATCCACGACGTAGGGCTGGAAAGAAACAATTTGGCTGCTCAGTCTGTAAGAAAGCTTTTGCACGGAGTGGACATTTAAAGCAACACATGCGAATCCACACAGGAGAGAAACCATACAGCTGCTCAGTTTGTGAGAGAGCTTTTTCACAGAATATACATTTAAAGGACCACATGATAATCCACACAGGAGAGAAACCATTCAGCTGCTCAGTCTGTAAGAAAGCTTTTTCACAGAATAGAAATGTAAAGACACACATGAGAATCCACACAGGAGAGGAAATATACAGCTGCAATGTTTGTGATAAAAGATTTAAATGGCATGGTGTTTTCAAAAGACACAAGTGTGTTGGTCGTCAGTCCTCACAGCTTAATGAAATTCAAACTGAGGATAACGGAGAGGCATAGCCTCCAATCAGCAGCTCAGCTGAACACATGGAAACAGAAGCTGATGGAGAGGACAATGAATAAGTCTTATGACAGTTCACACATGAGAAAAATCTGTCTGATTAACATTGTTGCACAACATTCATATAAGACTTAAATGATCAACATAAGTCAACAATATGTTTAATGTTTTTGTCATGCTGATTTTCTGATTTAAACGTTAACCACTGACTGTTTTTAAAAAAGCATAACATTTCGTACTATTGCTTTGCAGATGATTTGCATGTATACCTGCCTATAAAAGCAAATAAGGAATCTATGATTGCCTTGCTTAGCTGTCTGAAAGACAGAAAATCATGGATGGAAACCAACTTCTTGACTCTCAACGAAAACAAGACAGAGATTTTAATATTTGGACAATGTGAACTCCTGGATGGCTTTTAATAGTGTACTCGGCCCCTTAGCCTCCTACAGCCGTCCCTCTGTCAGAAATCTTGGAGTCATCTTTGACAACTGTTTTAAATTTGACAAACAAATAAGCTCTGTTGTCAAGACAAGTTTCTTCCAGCTGAGGCTTCTGGGGAAGGTACAATTCTATCTTCCTAGTAAGGAATTTGAACAGCTAACCCACCTATTTATAACGTCTCGTTTAGACTATTGTAACTCCCTGTATATTGGTGTTGATAAGTGTTTGATCCGTCGCCTGCAGCTGGTCCAAAATTCGGCTGCACGCCTTCTTACTGGGAAGAGACGTTATGACCACATCACACCCGTTTTGGCATATCTTCATTGGCTTCCTTCCTGAGTTGTTTCACCCCCATGCTCCAGCTAGAGCATTGCGATCAGCTCAGCAAAATATGTTGGTGGTTCCTCGGTGCAGGAAAAAAACCTGAGGTGACAGGGCTTTCAGTGTTGCAGCTCCCAGACTGTGGAACAGCCTCCCAGCACATATCCGGACTGCTGAGTCTATTGAACTTTTTAAATCTCAGCTAAAAACTCACCTCTTTGCACTGGCGTTTAATACTAGTTGAACATTACATTTTTACATTTGTATGTGTTTTTATATGTTTCTAGTTATTGTGCTTTTTATCATGTTTTTAATTATTGTACTCCCATTGTGTTATTTTATATTGTAGTTATTGCCTGTACAGCACTTTGGTCAACTGCAGGTTGTTTTAAATGTGCTATATAAATAAATAAAGATTGAACCATTTTATTTTGGATAGAGGGCTCCAAGTTTCCATATAGGATGATTTGATGTATAGTTCTTGATTTCTAAATGTTTTTGTATCATTGCTATCCTGTTAATGAGCCCTTTTTTACATAAATGTACCCGTTATCTGATTGTTTTTGATTCTGTAACTGTAAGGGAATACATTTGCCTATTTTGTATCCTGATGACCTAATGCCGTTACATGTAATACGTTTTTGGTTGTGTTTCCACTTAGCGTAGTGCCGGCTAGCAGGTACTATTTCACAGTTTTCTGGCCCCATAAAATCGAGGTTCTTTCCGGGCCAACAACCAGGGTGAGTATGCTAAACTAGAGAGAGAATCGCTGGCAAGGGGGCTACAACTACAACAAGATGAACATATTTTACCGTGATTTAATTGTAATACACGTTTCTTAATGATGCCGAAGTAACAACATACTGATACCGGTTAGTAAAAACCATGAATTAATGCTTTGACAAGTCTGCAGACAGACGGCAGGCGAAAAACCTTTTAAAATGTGTGTTGTCTAAATGGAGATCGGCTAAGCTAACGCAGTGTGCTCCGACCGTCCACACTCACAACAACGGCCTACAGACTAGTGGACTAAACGGCGGATAAACTGTGGCGCGCTTACACTAATTGCGCCGCATAAGCGTATAATATTGCGCCGCATTTACGGTCCAGATGAGGAGGTGAGGCCCCCTCATAACTGCATGAACCCGTATGGCACACTACAACTCAGACTGGCTTACCTGTACGTCAATCAAGTGACGCCGGGCGCCGTACATAATGGCAGCCCACTGCTCCTAACACTAGGATGGGTCAAATGCAGAGAAACCGTTTCGTTACATAGTACCTGTACTACGTAATGACAATAAGTTGAATCTTCTTCTTCTTCAAATGCCATAGTAAGGATGGGTGATAGGCTAACTTTAAAAAATGCCATGCGATCTACCCACACTACCCTTGCGATCGACCGGTCGGGTTTTGGGCACCCCTGCTGTAGATACTACCCCAGTTCCTAAACTGCAATGGGAATGCGCCATAAAGTGAGCCAGTCCTAACGAGGCCTAGCCATACCGAGCGTGCTCTCTGCAGGAGGGGGTCTCTACTCAAAGATTGTTTATGAAATGAGAGCTTCACTCTGTTTGTGTTGTCCAAACGACGCCAACAGAGCGATACGTCTTCTTTCCAGCAGATGGCATAAATGTTACATCATCCAGTTCAACTGTCATCCACATATTAATGATTCAAAAAAGCAATGTGTAAGATTTGGCTAGTAATTGACTATTTCAACAGAATGTGAAAAAAAGAGATAGTGGATGGATCCAGAGGAGAACCAGAAGATAGTCAGTATAGAGCCCTCAGGTTTCCATCCATCCATCCATCTTTTCCCGCTTATCCGTGGTCGGGTCGCGGGGGTAGCAGTTCCAGCAGAGAGCCTCAAACTTTATTTTCCCTTGCCACATCAACCAGCTCTGACTGGGGGATCCCAAGGCGCTCCCAGGCCAGCGAAGAGATATAATCCCTCCACCTGGTCCTAGGTCTACCCCTTGGTCTCTTCCCAGCTGGACGTGCCTGGAACACCTCCTTAGGGAGGCGCCCAGGTGGCATCCTTACTAGGTGCCAGAACCACCTCAACTGGCTCCTTTCGACGCGAAGGAGGAGCGGTTCAACTCCGAGTCCCTCCCGGATGACTGAACTTCTCATCTTATCCCTAAGGGAGACGCCAGCCACCCTGCGGAGAAAACCCATCTTGGCCGCTTGTATCCACGATCTCGTTCTTTTGGTCATGACCCATCCTTCATGACCATAGGTAAGGGTAGGAACGAAAATGGCCCGGTAGACCGAGAGCTTTGCCTTCTGGCTCAGCTCTCTTTTCGTCACAACGGGGCGGTAAAGCGACTGCAGTACCGCTCCCGCTGCTCCGATTCTCCGGTCCATCTCACGCTCCATTGTTCCCTCACTCGAGAACAAGACCCTGAGATACTTGAACTCCTTCACTTGGGGTAAGGACTCATTCCCTACTTGGAACTGGACAGTCAATCAGTTTCCTGCTGAGAACCATGGCCTCAGATTTGGAGGTGCTGATCCTCATCCCAGCCGCTTCACACTCTGTTGCGAACCGATCCAGTGAGTGCTGAAGGTCGCAGACCTGTGAATCCATTAGAACCACATCATCTGCAAAAAGCAGTGGTACACTCCTTAGTCCACCGAACTGCAGACCCCATCCACCACGACTACGCCTCGAAATCCTATCCATGTATATTACAAACAGGATTGGTGACAAAGCGCAGCCCTGGCGGAGGCCAACCCTCACCGGAAATGGGTCTGACTTACTGCCGAGGACCCGGACACAGCTCTCGCTTTGGGAGTACAGAGATTGGATGGCCCTGAGTAGAGACCCCCTCACCCCATACTCCTGCAACACCTCCCACAGTAACTCCCTGGGAACTCAGTCATACGCCTTCTCCAAGTCTACAAAACACATGTAGACCGGATAAGCATACTCCCAGGCCCCCTCCAGGATCCTTGCGAGAGTACAAAGCTGATCCGTTGTTCCACGACCAGGATGGAATCCGCATTGTTCCTCCTCAATCTGAAGTTCGACAATCGGCCTGACCCTCCTTTCGAGTACCTTAGAGTAAACTTTCCCGGGGAGGCTGAGTAGTGTGATACCTCTGTAATTGGCACACACCCTCTGATCCCCCTTTTTGAAAAGGGGAACCACCACCCCGGTCTGCCACTCCTTCGGTACTGTTTCCGACTTCCATTCAACGTTGATGAGACGTGTCAACCATGACAGTCGCTCAACACCCAGAGCTTTCAGCATTTCTGGGCGGATCTCACCCCCCCCCCCCCCCCCCCGGGGCTTTGCCACTGTGGAGTTGTTTGACGACCTCAGTGACCTACCCCCGGGAGATTGGTGTTGATCCCCCGTCATACTCCAGCTCTGCCTCTAACATAGAGGGCGGTGTTGTCGGGTTCAGGAGTTCCTCAAAGTGTTCCTTCCAATGCCCTAACACTCCATCAGTTGAGGTCAACAACGTCCCACCCTTACTGTACACAGCTTGGACGGTTCCCTGCTTCCCCCTCCTGAGGTGTCGGACAGTTTTCCAGAACAACTTTGGTGCTGCCCGAAAGTCCTTTTCCATGTCTTTTGAACACCGCCCACTCTGGTTCAATGTCCCCAACCTCCACAGGAATGCCCGAAAAGCACCGCCGGAGGTGTGAGTTGAAGGCCTCCTGAACTTGGGCCTCCTCCAGACGTTCCCAGTTCATCCAAACTACACGTTTGGGCTTACCAGGTCTGTCCAGAGGCTTCCCCGGCCACTCGACCACCAGATGGTGATCAGTTGACAACTCCGCCCCTCTCTTTACCCGAGTGTCCAAAACATACGGCCTCAAGTCCGATGATACGATAACGAAATCGATCATGGACCTTCTGCCTAGGGTGCTCTGGTACCAAGTACACTTATGAGCAGGGCTGCACATAACTGGTGCGCAGGTGCGCATGCGCACCTCCGGCAAAAAATGAGCACCGGGTCATTTGAAAAAAGGCTCATTTGCGTACCAACATTGAGAGAGGGAGAGGAGAGAGAAGAGAGAGAAGGGAGAAGAGAAAAGAGAGGAGAGAGAGAGAGAAAGATATTTGCGAGTTGCATATGAATTCAGGGCCGGCCCGTGGCACTGGCGTTATAGATGTTCGCCTAGGGCGCCAGATCTGGGGAAGTGCTGCGCTGACAGCTCTGGGAGGGAAAAAAACATTTTTGACCGTTGGTGCTCATCCTAATTTTCGGCCTTGATGTAACAATATTCATAATTAAGTAAATGTAACACCCTTTTCATCCCGGTTACACGTTTCATTTGCCCTGTACGATGGGCGCTGTAAGTGATGAAAATGGGGGATGTTGGCTTATCTGGCACCCGCAGCTCATAGCCAAAGTGAGAGCGTGGGGACGAGCGAGGGAGAAAGGGAGGGTGCACCGGTACGCGCTGTTGTTATTAGCATCTGGTGCTAGCTGCTCTAACGAAAGAAGAAGATGTTTCTACAATGATGTGGAGGGAGAGTCCTCTCCAGTCAGACTGAGAGGCTGATACTACAGCTCAATGAGGTAAAGGACTCTGAGTGTTTAGATAGTTCACTTTAGTCTACGTGATCTCAGTGGGTCTCAAACGTTTTGATCACAATTTATGTAAACACATATTTCCAAGGCACTCCTTTATAATTATTGGGATAAAACAGGTTTGAAATCATTCCAATGTATACTATAGGACAGTAAACCAGACATATCGTTTTAAACTGGAGAGATAAAAAAGAAAAAATGCATAAATAAATGTTAAGGTAAAATAAGATATGAATGAACAACACAAATAAAATAAGTTACATTCATTTGTTATTGGCTATGGTAGGTTATTGGTTATGTTCACATACTTATTTGATTACATCCACTTGTCTAAGATGACAACAGAGATTTTCGACCCAAAACCAGCTGTTGACTTGTGGATGCAAGCAGCTAATCGCAGACTCAACCAGAGAGAAAGTAGTAGGCCTACATCATCAGCTACCATGTCTGACAGAGAGGAAGACAGTGAGGAGAACAGTGAGGAGGGTAGTGATGACAGCTTGTAGGATTACTGGTAGTGCTAATGTTGTCTTGTGTTCACCTCTGCATGTGTGTTCAGTGCCGTGTGTCTGGCAAATAAAGACCCCCTCAAAAGTTACGGTTTATTTCATTTTAAGGATGAGCACCAAGCAACATCTCCAGGTGCTCCTTTGAGAACCAGGGCAAAAAAGTTATGTGCACCCCTGCTTATGAGCATCCTTATGTTCGAACATGGTGTTTGTTATGGCCAATCCATGACTAGCACAGAAGTCCAGTAACAAACCACCACTCCGGTTCAGATCAGTGGGGTCGTTCCTCCCAATCACGCCCCTCCAAGTGTCTCCATCATTGCCCACATGTGCGTTGAAGTCTCCCAGCAAGATTAAAGTGTCCCCTTCAGGAGCCCCATACAGGACTCTTTCCAGGGTCTCCAAGAAGGCCAAATACTCTGAACTGCTGTTTGGTGCATAAGCACACACAGAGGCGCGGGGAGGTATTTTGAGTGCGGGTGCTGAGGTGCTGGACTCCAGTGAACACTTTTACGTGTACTATAGAGCACGCACAAAAGCACTCTCCACACACAAACACACAGTACACCCGCGACTGTTACCACGAAGGCTCGATAATCAGCTCACGGCATATAGGCAGGGGTAAAGTGCTATGATTGGGGAGCGGTCCTCACCTCCTCTAGGGGGGTCCGGGGGGATGCTCCCCCGGGATTTTTTTTTTAAAATATTGAAGTTAAAAGCATCAATCTGGTGCACTTTGAGAGCAACATTAAGAGAACTATGGATACATCTCTCAACACCCAGATGAAACACAACTGTAAGCAGATGTTCTTTTTCTTTATGGATATTTTACAAATCACTCCACTTTCAAACTGTATTCTTGTTTTACTGCCATATAGTATTTCATAACTGTTTTTCCTTTATTCTCTTATTTTTTTTATAACGATAATGATCATATGAAGGTGTGCCAAGGAAATAATCTTTTGAATAATTTGTGACCAAACCGTTTGAGACCCACGGAGATAACTTAGACTAAAGTTAACTATCTAAACACTCAGAGAGTCCTTTAGCTCACCTGAGCCTCTCAGTCTGAGAGGAGAGGACTGTCCTTCAGCTTGTTGTGGAACCAACAGCTCCGTATGTCCGTTAGTGCAGCTAGCTAACCAGATGCTAACAACACGGTCCCTGCTGCTGGCACCGGTCCCTCTCTCCCTCTGTCACACACCCTAAATGCGCTATTTCCCCCCCCACACACACACACACACACACACACACACACACACACACACACACACACACACACACACACACACACACACACACACACACACACACACACACACACACACACACACACACACACACACACACACACACACACACACACACACACACACACACACACAGCCGAGCTTGAATGACACAAGCACACTTTTATTTCCATGCAACTCTCTGATTGGTCTGGTGTCTTGCCTCTGTTGCATTCATTGAACACGGGAAATTACAGCTCTGTCATCCTCTCTCGTGTCTTGATGAGGTTCACGTAAAGCACGGATAATGTATTATATTATGGAGGTAGAATTGTCCGGGGCTACAGAAACAACATTCGGGGTAGGCCAAAATATAATTTTACCAACAATGTGGAATTTATTGGCTACATATTACACAGATTATGCACAGCGAGAGCAGCAATAACCGTCAAATAATAATTCAGACAGGGGAGCTCCGCACCCCCTGCCTGCCGCTAGGGGGTGCTGCAGCGCCCTCAGCACCCCCCTTCCCGCGCCAATGAGCACACACAACAGTCAGAGTTTTCCCCCCCATAACCCGCAGGCGTAGGGAGGCGACCCTCTCGTCCACTGGGATGAACTCCAACAACGAAGCATCCAACCGGGGGCTTGCGACTATCCCCAGACCCGCCCGGCGCCTCACACCTTGAGCAACTCCGGAGAAGAATAGAGCCCAACCCCTATCCAGAAAGGAAAAATGGCGTCAAATGGACAGAATTAACATTGAAACTGATGACGAAATGGCTTAATGCGTCTCAATGGACATGATACTCCAATTGCCTATCAGTTTAGTGCACCCAAAGTGACAAGAAAAGTATTAATTTGGACACAAGTGTAATACGTTCAAATTCCAATAGATGGAGATCCAACATCATTTATGAAAATGTATAAAACTGTTTTTAAGTCTGAAAACAATGATATTATGGCTGATAAATAGGTTAATATGGTAAACAAGGGTGCACGACCCCCAAACTTTTTGGGTGTGTTCCAACGGGTACATATTGCAAATATACCAAGTTTGATGGACCTGTGATGTCTGTAAATATTTTAATTAAAGGGGACCTATCATGCAAAATGCACTTTTGTACGTCTTTTATACATGAATATGTGTCCCCGGTGTTCCAGGGAACTCAACAAGTGTCAGAAAACACAACCCTCTCTCTTTTCCTCCATACCCACATCTCTAAAAACGGGGCTGCAACGGATCTGATACAGACTGATCCAGATTTGAATTATTTTGTACGTCACAGAAGTGGTGCTCCGCTTAGTGGTCAATTCTCCACCTATCAGTTGTTCCCTCTCTGGGTACAGTCTGCCTCTATTTACACCACTTTTCCCCACTTTTCAAACACTTATTCCTGGGTGTAATAACCAGGTTCTGCATGTGGATCTCTGGGTCAACTCTGTCTCAGTAACAGTTCCCCCCCCCCCCGACCTTTAAACATTAATTTACCCATTTTAAGAACCCTTTCTCCGCGTGGAAATGGTGTGTTTGTGCCCTGGTTGTCTTTGTACTGAATTAAAACAGTTTTCCCGACATTAAACAGTAACATTAACCATGTTTTGAAGACTTTTCCTGCATTATAAAGTCATTTTATTAATTGTATTTACTATGTCTCCATCTGGAGGAAGTTTTGTGAATTACACTACAATCCCAAAAATGTAATGTTTTCTTTCTCTGTGAGGGAATAGTCTAAGGACCACAATGCAGCCTGGTTCTCTGGGTACTCTATGTCCATATTTAAGAGAGTTTCCCTTCATTTTAATCACTATTTCTGCCTTGGAAAGTGAGGGTCTCTCCACACTTTTCCCCTAAAATGATTTTAAATCATTATTTTTACATTTAAATGCATGTATTTTATCATTAATATGGTTCCCTAAAACAATGCACATAGTATGGAGCTCATTGGGGTCCTGCATATGCTTTAATCAGGAGTTTTAACACTTTTTTCCATGAAAATGATTTTTAATCACTATCATGGGGCTATATAAATCCAATCCCGTGTAATTTGGAGCACAATTGTACCTTTTACTATTTAAATGTATTTGTATTATATATTTTTGGGCTAGGAAAGTGACATTTCTGGGTGACTTTGTCAGTTTATGGAGCTTAGCCCACAAATCCTGGAGGTTCCAGGCCAAATATGGGAGCTCATAGGCGGCCGGCCAGGCGCACCCACCCGTGGAAAGAAGACAAAAGTGAAGAAAATGGTTAATTATATCTTAAAATAATCAAAAATGAAGTTTAAAGAAATTGTCGAAAAAATGACTAATTGCCAACGGAGAAGGGGCTCCAAAAAGCTCAACCCTTTGTGGCTTCGGGCCCTTTTCCCCCCTACTCCGTTGTAAGTGTCAACGGAGAAGGGGGGAAGTGTCTGTGGCTTCATTTCCCCTTCTCTGTCGACAATATTCATCCATACATTTTGGACTACAGTCTGCACTGGACTGCAGGCAGGCCATTCCATCCTCTCCACTCCCAAACTTTGGAGGAAGTCTCTGATAATCGTCGCTTTGTGGGGGGAGCTTTGTCATCTTGGAGGATGGAGTTTGGTCCCAGACTGTTGAGATATGGGATCGCCACTGGTTGCATAATTTCAGTGAAGGGCAGTCATGGCAGGCTCATGGCAGCCGTACGAGACCAGATATTGGCTGCTGTGTGGCTTTGGCAGAGGAGATTTGTCAACTTTTTTATGACAGCAACCCACATACTCAGCTTCATGAAGCATTGTTACAACAAGTAAATAATCTACCAAACACAGATTTACTATTTTTATTAGTTTTAGTAATAACTTAATAAATAACTACATCTGAAAGCATAAATCTAGGGAAATTCATTGCAAGCTGTGTCCAACTATTGTATAATTTGCTTTAAAAATGATTTTCGGTAACAATAACACATGGCTGTGCATTGATACTGTTTGCATGTACGTGGACACACAAATACTTTGTAGGCACACACACTGACTTTTCTGTGTTTGCCTAAAATGAACTCATTAATGTATTCGATTATAGATCATTATTCATCCATCAAAGAATACAAAAACCCAGTCTATTATCTGAATTTGGCTATTTGATATTCTGAAAGCCTGTTTTGAATTGAGATCGGAGAAAGACCCACTGGCCCGGAACCTGCCATGTGACTATATCAGCACTGATTTCAGCCTGTCACTCATTATTTCAGCCAGGAATCGAGAGGGGGTGCGGCCTGGAGGAGGAACATGAGAGCAGACCGAGATCGCTGAAGTTGTCATGTCTCCTTAACAAGCAAATAAGAGGTTCATATTGTGAAAGCAGAGACTCTATTTGCTTATAATCAACACACGCTTTTGAAACAAATCCGTGTTTGTTGCCACATTTGACTGTTTTTGATGAAGCAGGTCACATTCTGGTGAGAATGTAGGCTGCCTTTAACTCTTGGATTTTTTTATGGGCTTTTTGAACGGCTAAGGCTCCGTTTTGTGTGTTGAAATGTTGTCGTTAATTGTATTCCTTAAGGCACTGTCACTGCCTCGTACTGGAGCTAATAAAACATGCCGGCTCGTCTCCTTTAAGCACAAACGTGTTTTTACGTTCTCATCTCTCATAAAATGTTCTTACCTTTGGCATCAATTTTTGGTACTAATTCCCTATTACTAAGCTAGAGTGACGCTGCTGGAAACAATTTATATAGAGACACTTTGGGGCGCATTAAACAAAAATTTGATTCATTGTGTCTATCTGAACGCTCTCAGTTTGTACGTGTCAACAATGAATCTTCCACGCAAACCAAAGTTAGCCATGGAGTGCCACAGGGTTCAGTGCTCGGACCTATTTTGTTCACATTATATATGCTTCCGTTAGGCAATATTATAAGGAATCATTCTGTACATTTTCATTGTTATGCGGATGATACTCAACTATATTTATCAATCAAGCCTGATGAAACTAATCATCTAAATAAAATTCAAGACTGCCTCAAGGACTTAAATACGTGGATGACCTTAAACTTTTTGATGTTAAAAACGACCAAAAGTTATTGGACTTGGCCCGAAGAATCTACGAAACAAATTATCTAAACTAACTATGGATGGCATTAATTTGGCCTCCAGTGAGACTGTAAGGAATCTTGGTGTTATATTTGATCAGGATTTATCCTTTAACGCCCACATAAAATCAATCTCAAGGACCGCCTACTTCCATCTATGTAACATTGCAAAAATCAGGCATATCTTGCCTCAAAACGATGCAGAGAAACTAATCCATGCATTTGTTACTTCAAGGCTGGATTATTGTAACTCCTTATTATCAGGGTGTACCAAGAAGTCAGTCAAGTCACTTCAGCTGATTCAAAATGCTGCAGCTCGTGTACTAACCAGAGTTAGGAAAAGGGACCACATTACTCCTGTTCTGGCTGCCTTACACTGGCTCCCTATAGAACACAGGATAGAATTTAAAATTCTTAGGCAGGGATGGCAAACATACGGCCCGCGGGCCGGGAGGCATTCCAGCTTCGCCCACGGAGCTGAAGGACTTTGCTAAGTAGGCTATGAGAGGAGGGGAAAAAAACTGCTATTTAAAATCCGTCCACTAGTGGGCGCACTACCGCACCGGGACCAGTGAGAGCGCAGTCAGACTGTAAAACAAGTAATGAGTAAGAGTAGTGATTGCAGTCAATAACCTCTGACACCCTCATCCCCAAATGTCTCTGTCAAAAAAGAGAAAAGTGGACACGGGGTGCCGAGTTTTCCAAGTAAAATTGACCGCATCCTATTTTTTTACAGAGGTAAATGGAAAACCTGTATGCTTGGTGTGTTTGCAGCAAGTTGCTGTGCCCAAAGAATATAATATTCACCGCCATTATGAGACTCACCATGGAGAGAAATACGACTGCTTGCAAGGACAACGGAGAAAAGAGAAGATAAATGACCTGCTATCAGGTCTAAAGAAACAACAGGCCGTTTTTACCCGGAGCCGAGATATAAGTGACGCAGCAGTGAAAGCCAGCTATCTCATCGCTAACGAAATAGCATCAGCCTCAAAGCCATACTCTGAGGGTGAGTTGGTGAAAACATGCATGCTGAAGGCTGCAGAAATTGTGTGTCCTGAGAAGCGACAGGCTTTTGCCAACATTAGTCTAACGAGGAATACAGTGAAGGATAGGATTGCCGATCTTTCAGCAGATTTGGATAGCCAGAAAAAAACAAAAGTCAAGTCATTCGTAGTATTTTCAGTTGCAATCGATGAGAGCACTGACATTACAGATGTTGCTCAACTGGCCATATTCATTTGTGGTGTTGATGAGACTTTGACGGTCACCGAAGAGTTCCTTGAGTTGGTTCCTATGACAGACACCACTAAAGCAGATGACATTTTTAGCGCTCTCGTTTAAGCACTGGACAGGGTCGGAGTGGACTGGACCCGTGCTGTCAGTCTGGCTACAGACGGCGCACCATCAATGATCGGGGAAAAAGCAGGTGTTGCGACGAAATTCAGGGATAAAGTACAAGCAGCAAATGGAGGAGATCGTTTTTTTGGACATTCCACTGTATTTTGCACCAGGAGGCATTGTGTTGCAAGATGTTAAAAATGTGTGTGTGTGTGTGTGTGTGTGCATGTGTGTGTGTGTGTGTGTGTGCATGGACATGTCCATTATAATCACAGGTATTTCCATAATAGCCTGTTGGAACAGAGCCTGTGAAGTATGGAAGGTGGAAAAACAAACAGAGAAAGGGCTCATTGTGTCACACACATTCCCAAAAAAGTATTAAGTGACAACGCCTAGACCTGGACGTGGATCAAACACAATATGAAGCACTTGAAACTCATTAACCTGTCATTTATCCAAATGATCTATTCTGTGAGAATATCAGAAGCGATAATCAGTTTAGTGGCCTTTTATTATAGAAATCCTCTATAAGGGTTACTTAACAAGTCTTATAAAGTGTGCTTATATTTGAGATTTACTGAAATGTGGTTACAAATGTATATAGTTTGATGGACCGATGCCAAATAATAAAAAGATAATTATTTTTCTGATAAACTACTTATTTTAAGAATGAGGAATAAAGCTGTAATTATGCCAATGTTTATCATAATTACGTTTTATTCATGTGAAGATAAGTTACGTTTATTGTGTTAGTTTGATAAAAGTTTGCAATTAACCTCTTAGGCCCTGAGCCTGTTTTTCAGGTTTCAGGCTCGAAAATGCCACTAACACAACAAAGACTATATCTTCACTTCTAAAAGGGGTAAATTAATAATCCTTTCTCTCAAAGCAAGGTTACATCTGTGAGTTGGATGTAGAAGTGTCAGAATCAATATAGATGTTTTTATTTTAAAGTAAATTCAGATGGAACATAGTAAAAACATGTAAATTCTAATGTCCGCCTAAAGAAAAAACATTACTTATAGTAAAAACCACCCTTGAATGATGGGTTAGTAGACTAAAAGCTTTAGGAATCCAAACTATAACATATAATAAGTACCCTGTATCAAGATTGATGCAAAACAAATGAAATTTGACCTTTTTAGAGAGATTTAGAAAAATAAAGTCCAGGCGGACTCACCTCTGGGTAATTTGGGAACCATCAGTTCCATTTGAACTTTTTCACTGTAAAAATCATTTTATTACTTTGAATTTTCACTATAGGTATTCATTCCATCCAAATACAACTGTTGTGAATTATTTATTTATTTTCAAAAAAAACACACAATGCTAACAGTGAGCCTCTGAATTAGCCCAGAGCGAAAAATGCTAACCTATTACTGCACCGAAAATCACTCCTAGCTCCCTTATTACTTATCCTAGCTGCACATCCAACACATCGTTTATGATCGTAAAGACACAGAATCTAACGTTGCCCACCTCAACACTGAAAGATACAAACTTGCGATGTTATCAACAAAAACGTACATCAAAACAAGTGGCGCTAGGTACTAGCATGCGCTAGGCTAACATGACTCACCTTCCTCTTTGTCTGGTCTAAACTGGTCTTCAATGGCATTAAAACGATAAAAACGATGATGTAGTTAATCCATAGGTTAATATCCAATGTGGCTGTGTCCCCTTTGAAATGTTCTGATAATCTATAAGCAATAAAACTGCAATTCCGTTATCTGCTGTCCGCTCTGTGCTCCCTACGCTCTGGGTTCTGCTGCAATGCCTGCTTTTACGTAGTAAACAATAAATGAAGTCGGCTGCGTAATGTACTTAAACTGGCTGGCATTCTTTATACTTTACGCAGGACCATATCTCTGGAACCCATTGGTCGATTCGTGTGATTTACACCTTTTTCTTAACCATCAGAACCAATAGAATCGATGGGCAGTTCCCAAATCCACGTAAACATTACCATAGCGGACGTAATAGAGAAGCGAACAAAGCATATCTGAAAGTGCACGCCTGGACGGCAAAACTTTATACCCAGTATATTGCCATAAATATGATGAAGGATTATCAGTCAAAATTTCTACGTGACACAGAGACATTGGATTAACCTTGAGCGGCGTTTTTATTCCGGTGAACACAACTTTTGATCACAAATCAAAAAAGGTAAAACGAAATTATTGTAATATTTTTTAAACCGGATGTTGTTTACTTTCTCTTTTCTGGCTGATAGCTCCAGGAATTCGGGGTCCTACAGTGATGATATTACATGTCTGGAATCTGTGGAGTCTCAGCTTTAATCGGATATCTTGTTTGTGCAGTTAAGATAGTAAAAAGGGCATTTCTACCGTGAGTGCTGTGCAAAATACCGTTAGCATTAGTTAGCATTTTTTCTCTCCATGCAAAGGCTTGGTATTACTCTTGTGTTTCTTTTAGCTAAAAATGGTTCACATTGTCAGTTAGCTGAGTTTCTTACCGTTAAAAGGGTATGGAACATTAATAGTTTCATAAATGTTAAGAAGCCCTGAGACATAGTCTCATAAAAAAACGGTGGGAGGGGTCTCCTGGGGGGACCCTCGGGCTTAAGAGGTTAAAAAGAAAACGGTCTTTCGAACTGTTACTTTTTAAATGTTAGCCAGTCTGCAGGATAACCACATCAGTGTGTATTTCAATAGAGGTGAAAAACACACACAGAAATATTGGAAGAACCGGACCATGTTGGCACATTTAGTCAATAACAGATTAATCAAATAGATCTGATGACAATCTTTAGGTGTATTCATTGTGAAACAGTCCTGAGAATTACACGGTGTCTCTTACATTGTATTCAGTCAGTGTGCGTTGAACTAGTTAACTGTGATTAAAATCATCACAACCACAAAGCAAGTGTTGTATTCACAGAAATCTGAATCAATCAGCTTATGTGCATATGACATTAAAACCTTTGAATCTTGAACCTATCATTGTGTTGTGTTCAGGAAGACGAGAAACAATTAGTTATTTATGCAAAATACATATAGACAAAACGTCACAAATTACCCGTCATGCCTGCCTGTCGGGAGCAAAAGTACCTGTACGCGTAGAGCATGCCCAGTTAAATGAATGGAGAGAGAAAATAACTCTAGATTGTGCTTTTAGCGCATTTTACCACTTGTAAACTTCATGACAAACAAACAAGTGCTATAAGAGTGTTCAAACTCCGTATTTGATTTAGCTATAAAAAAAAATCTGCTGATTTACAGACGTCTCTTTACCAATGTAAGTTTATGGGAGAAAGTATTTTTTAGTCCAACGTCACAGACTTACACAAAGTTGTAGTACCGTCGTTTGGCCACTAGTAAAATTAGCTTCAACGTCCGGCAAACTTGGTCCATCCGGGGGGCTGGTGATAGTCAGCGGCCATGTTTGTTTTGTTAAAAAAATACTTGATAGTCGGTGACCATGTTTGTTTGGGTCCAAGAACACGTTACACTTGGCCTCTATTTTTTATTTTGGTAAGACAACACATGACAGTTGGCACCTATGCTTTCTTGTTAAAAGAACACGTGGCAGTCTCAGACTGGTTTGTTTTTGCCGTGACAGTTGGCGGACAACTTCATAAAATTCATTCATAAGTTATTATTGAGGCATTATTATAAACAATATTAAAGGTGGGGTAGGTAAGTTTCAGAAACCGGCTCGAGATACACTTTTTGTTATATTCCATGGAATGCTCTTAAAATCCCGATAGCAATGAATATCTTAAGTGCTTTGACAAAAAATACATAAAAAATGTCATCTGTGGAAGCCGTAGTACTGTAAAAAGCTCGACCAATCATCTGAGCCGCCCCGGCTAAAGTAACTGGATGGCCTACCTGCCTGTCAGCCTTCCATCTGTGCAAAAACTTATCTCGTGCCCTCATTGGTCATGTGCACGTTTGTGTGTGTTGGAGGAGGGGCTCTGTAAGGAAGTGGCAGATTTTTTCCGGTTGTGTATTTTCAAATTCTAGCGATCTCGAGCCGGTTTCTCCAAAATAACCTACCCCACCTTTAAGTGTGCCCTATGTTTGTGCAGGTTGGAGGGGGCAAAGGTTGAATCGTGGTGGACTTTTGGGCAGGGGACCTGACACCTTCAATAAGCCACTTTGTTGTCTAAACCAGATGTTACAGCCTTTCCCCAAAAACCCTAGCACCCCACATAAATGTAGAGCTTTAATCGTCTAAAATAAACAAAAACGTACTTTTCCTTCAGATTATTACGCTTTTTCTAGTTTTACATGTTGACTTTGCAGACCACCATGACTGTCTGGAATGGGAACAGTTCTACCACTTTACCCTGAGTGCAAAGAAAAGCACAGCTAACACTCACCTCAACGTTTCCTTCTATGGTAAAAATGTGATGCAGGAGGTCTGAAAGAGAGGAGTGGGCACGTTGCAACAATGCACAGTTTTTCTAAAATCTGCAGCAGCAGGAGAGAAACGCAAGAGACAAAACTACTTTAAGGTCACTCAAAACTGAGATGTTGTAAAACATTTTCAAGGCGACTCACTCATTTTCAAGGGTGGGGATGTTGGGAAACTCAGTGTTGATGTTATTTAGGGTGTGTTTTTGGCTTTGCTAGAATCAGAGTTCTTCCTTTTAAGTTGTCAATAATAAGGCGACTCATCGTGCAAATGTGACAAATTAAACATGGGTTACAAGTAGCAAGATAAAGTTCTTTTTATAAAGAAACAATGAATATAATAAAAATCATCTTTAATTGCGGCCCTGAAACAAACAGAAGACCCTGACCACTTCTGACCAACAGCCACCAACCGACATTTTCTGAGCATTTAAGAAAGAACAACCTAATCTTTCTTTTCATCTTCTAATGAATTTCCGAATGAAAATAATCGTTAGTCACATCCCTAATGGTTCTACTTTGAGTTCCTTTTTAGTTCTGCAGGTTATTAAAGATGACAGAGACACACCTGGGTTTGCCCTAACCCTAACCTCAACGTTTCCTTCTATGGTAAAAATGTGATGCAGGAGGTCTGAAAGAGAGGAGTGGGCACGTTGCAACAATGCACAGTTTTTCTAAAATCTGCAGCAGCAGGAGAGAAACGCAAGAGACAAAACTGAAACGATATACTTTTTTGTTTGTACTTGATATAGGGGAAATGCAAACCTGAACAAACTTTTTTTACTGCTTTATTTAGATCTTAAGTATGTTGTATGTTGCACTTCTGGAGAAGAATAGGCGTAATATTTTTCATTGAAAAAAAAACGATGCTGTAACTGTATTGCATACGACAAAGGCCTTTCACTATTTTGTGATGTTTTAACATAAATAAGGAACTCTATTTAAAAAGGTAGAGTCTGGGTTTCCGTGAGAAGTGCAGACGGCGTTTGACGAGCGATGATAGTTTGATGTGCAAATAAAAAGTGAGGAAGAGAAAGCCCTGAGGCTATCAAGGGGAAAAAAACAGAATTCAGGTGCTGCCTCACCCTGAAGAGGAGTAGGAATCCATCAGTGACGTGCGGTGAGGTTCATGATGGTGAGGCACTGACTCTTTCAGAGTCAGATTTACAAATATTATATTTTGACCTTAATCGAAATGTTATTTTCAAAAGCTTTTTTAGTCTGATGCTTCGATTCATTTTAAACAGACCGTTCAACAAAAGGATACCCAAAATCTAAATATTGGATTGTTCTTTCTTAGTAAGATCCCATGTTCATTACAATTGTGGTCTTACCTTGACTTGAAGATGAAGTCCATGCTTTCCTTCTGGACAACAATCTTTATTACTTTTTTGTAAAAGTCCTCCTTATCTCCCTCTAGTTTCAAAAGTCTAGTTTGTTGTTTTCGTCTACCGTCCCTGCGTAGAATAACAGTAGCAACAAGAACCTGTGGGCTCACTTGCTCCCCCTTCAGTGCGGCAGAGGTTATGGCTGCCTCCCCTGGTGCTTTTCTCATTGCCTAAATATCATACGTGAAATAAGTTATTTAGAGACTATGGATGGCGAGGATAAATGTAATAAAGGGATCTACAAACATTACATTGGTGACATACAGTGAGATGGTGCAGGCATGCGCTTAGGGCCCGCTTTCCAGCCAGTTTCTGTGGGGTGACGCATTCTGAGGTGAGGCAGAGCTCATCTGTGCCTCACCTCACCACACAGTAACTGGCTTGAGCGCGCTCACAAAATAAGTGTCCGCGCTACATTAGTGCCCGTGCTCCAGCCAGTTACTGTGGGCTTCTGTGAGGCAGAGCTCGTCCCTGCCTCACTCCTCATCGCTCCCATGTAGCCTAGTTGTAGCGGAGCTCGGCCAATTTGCTGATTTTGACTATAAAAAGCGATTGGAATCAAACAGAAATCACATTTACAACACAGATCAGTGGAGACATTTTATTATTATTACTATTTAGTTTTTCTTTAGTTGTTTTTCCGTTACATTGGAGTATGACAGGTGAGGCTCTGCCTCCCCTGCCTCCCCTGACTGCACGTCGCTGGAATCCATGCTTATTAACTTAGTTATATATCAAATTGTAATTAATGTTTAAGGAATGTTATCTAATCTTTAACAGAAACCTGCTGCTGTAATTAACCTGATTGCATTAGGGTACTTGTACTTACCTTTTCTTCAACTATCGGCAGTAATTAATGAGCTTGAGCCTTACCAGTTTGGAAACACAAATGCGTCAATTATCATACAATACATATAATACTGCAGAATACTCCTACTTTTTTGTACATATTTATATCAAAAATAAATATGTGATCTGCTAATATGTTTTTATTTAAGTAAAGTTTTAAATGCAAAGTAGAAAGCGCTAAGTTACCATTAAATGGTGGTGCTAGCTAACCTGGAAAATATGCTGCTTTATCGTCTATTTTACTGTAATCTGAACAATAATGTATTAAATGAACATCATGCTGTATTGAAGAAAAATGTAAAATAAAGATTGAGAAAAAAGTGTATCAATGAGATAAATCAAGACAGAAGTGTGCCAATTTTCTCATAGACTTCTATACAATTTGAAAAAACATTCTGCTACAGGTTGTGCCTATGGACGGTTATGAGAATGGTTGATCTCCACACAATGTTGGGACTATCTCACCAGATATATAAATTATTAGATATTGCCAGATATTGCTTATGCTGTTTAATAATATGACTAAAGCAACATTTCTACCACAATACATTTGGCTTCTGTATCTCTGCACCCTTAAATCATATTAACAGGACATTTTCTTGTTAATAAGTTAATAAGATAGGACAATAATAATAAGATACTACGTTAAAAGATACATGCACAAAATAAGGATGTGCAAAAATATAATGAACCTACACTTAGACAGGTGATTTTGTAACTTAGCTTTTCCTCTGCTTCTTTTGGCCTCCATACACAACCCGTTGGTGTTTAAGGTCACTCAAAACTGAGATGTTGTAAAACCTTTTCAAGGGTGGGGATGTTGGGAAACTCAGTGTTGATGTTATTTAGGGTGTGTTTTTGGCTTTGCTAGAATCAGAGTTCTTCCTTTTAAATTGTCAATAATAAGGCGACTCATCGTGCAAATGTGACAAATTAAACATAGGTTACAAGTAGCAAGATAAAGTTCTTTTTATAAAGAAACAATGAATATAATAAAAATCATCTTTAATTGCGGCCCTGAAACAAACAGAAGACCCTGACCACTTCTGACCAACAGCCACCAACCGACATTTTCTGAGCATTTAAGAAAGAACAACCTAATCTTTCTTTTCATCTTCTAATGAATTTCCGAATGAAAATAATCGTTAGTCATAGCCCTAATGGTTCTACTTTGAATTCCTTTTTAGTTCTGCAGGTTATTAAAGATGACAGAGACACACCTGGGTTTGCCTTTAGGCGAACACTCTTGTTTCAGGTTGGTGCTGCAGGCTGATGATTCATGTATGGAGGAGGGATAGTGAGCTGGAGCAGGTTGAGTGGGCCGAGCAGGTTTCCGTGAAGCGTAGGAGGACAGGAATGAATTGTGTGTGTGTGTGTGTGTGTGATGTTACAAAAGCTATCATTCATTGAGCGGGGCGGACGTCATATTCTTGTCACCGTATGTTCAGAAACTGCCGATGATTTGTGGGTTTTGTATTCTTGGCATGTTGATCTGACAGTGAAGAGAACAACAAAAGCTCCTGGGAACGCAGAGAGTGTGCGAAACCTTTACTCTCAGAAAGCAATCACTCTCTCCTTTCCCATGGCATAGGTCTATTACAGTCAGGTATTGCTGCTCTTAAGGAGGGGCAGCTCTGGCTCCTTGTTGTTCATGACAGAGCACAAGCTGATCTGAGATAGTTTATTGTTTGTGGACATCTGGGAGTCCTTATCTGGTGCGTAGGTCCCACTGGCGTACATTCTTGGGCCATGGACGACAGTTTTAGTTACATTTAGTGCCCTGTTTGTTTAGTCTTGTTAATGAAGAATGTTGATTATACACTCTGAACTGTTTAAAACCTCCGTCTATGGAAGAGATCGTCAGAATTGGTCGGGTAATCTCTTTCTTGTGGGAGAGAAACTCCCTCTGGAGGGAACACAGGGCTTTTAGCCTTTGCAGAACATTGACATGCACAAATATAAAGGAACACACTACAGGAAAGGGAAAACCCCAACAAACATAAAAGGGCTTCTTTAAATGTCTAGAGGAAAACTAAAAAGAAGCACATAAAACTTTATTTTTTAGATGCCCATTGTTGATAGGCTATCGATGTGCTTGTTACTGAATAGAAAGATCCCAGAGCCAAAACATTTAACAAAACATCTAAAGTGTAAAATCAGTTGATAATCGTTAAGAATATCAATGTGTTTTCCTTTTCTCGAGATGCGATTTGTTTTCTTATTTTACAAACAAAAACTCAGCATATTGTAGTCAAGATGGTCAGAGGTACGTTTTTCCCTTACTCTGGTTGCTAAGATAAGTAACTTTTAGCGATTCTTTAAGTATGATTCCAAGAAAAGCAGAAATACAAACTCAAGTAAATATTTCAATAAAACCTTAAGTGGAAGATTGTTTTTGCAGCAGCCAGTTTATTTTTAGGAAAACTTAACACACTAGGAGAAAACTCACTGTATATAAGAACAATACAAGCGCAGAGTTTTTCTTAATAAGGTCCTGTGGTGGTCCACATGAAGGTCCGGGACTTTTTCATTCTATAAAGAGCTGCAGAACTAAGTTCTTAAACTTTGAAGTGAGTCTCCGACAATCAGAATGACTTTTTGGTTATACACCAAAAACAATATAAGACAAACTCAAAAGATTGTAATGTTTTGTTTGACATCAAATATGTCAGTTAATACCCCACGGCTTAATTTCAAAAGCTTCTATGTGTCTTCAAAGCTGTGGTTGCATTAAGTGCCTTAATGAGACAAACCTCTTCACACTGTACATTAAAGGTCACCTATTGTGCAAAATGCACTTTTTGATGTCTTTTATACATAAATACAGTGGAGGAAATAAGTATTTGATCCCCTGCAGATTTTGTAAGTTTGCCCACTTACAAATAAATTAACAGTCTATAATTGTAATGGTAGGTTTATTTTAACAGTGAGAGTAAGAATATCAAAAAGAAAATCTAGAAATTGACATTATACATAAAAAAAAAACCCTCTTAGGTAGTTGGTCTCCAGGTTTGTGCACATCTCAGGAAGGATGTTGGTCCACTCCTCTGTGAAGATCCTCTCTAAATCCTTAAGGTTTTGAGGCTGATGCATCTGCAAGCTTCAGCTCCCTCCACAGATCTTCTATGGCAGGGGTGGGGAACCTTTTTCCTCTCAAGGGCCATTTCAATTTTTAAAATATCCTCAGAGGGCCATTTTCTATGGTGTGGCCTGCTGGGGCAGCAGCATCTCGGCTGCTGACAGGAAGAGACTGAACAGACTGGTAAGGAAGGCCAGCTCTGTCCTGGGGAGTCCTCTGGACACTGTGGAGGAGGTGGGAGACAGGAGTCCTCTGGACACTGTGGAGGTGGTGGGAGACAGGAGAATGGTAGCCAAGCTGTCATGCTGGAAAATATGTCCCACCCTCTCCAGGACACCCTGTCCTCACTGTGCAGTTCCTTCAGCGACAGGCTGCTGAACCCCACCTGTCACACGGAGAGATACCGCAGGTCCTTCCTTCCTGCAGCGGTCAGACTTTACAACCAGCACAGCCCCTAGTTGACGCCCCGCCCCCACACACACCACAACACAGACTATAACACCCCTTGCTGCTAAATACCAACAAATGATGTGCAATATATAAATGCCATTAATAACTGTGTAATATATACCTGGCTGCTAAATCCTAAGAACTGTTACAGGATGTGTCTTTTTTATTTATTTTTTATTATGTAACTTTTGTTGTTGTTGTATTATATCATAACTTAGTACTTTTCTTTAATGCATGTCACATATTTAACATATGTAACATTAAGCTGTCTGTGGCTCTTTTTCCTGCTGTAACTACGCAAATTTCCCCTCCGTGGGACTAATAAAGGTATTCTGATTCTGATTCTGATTCTTCCTCCAAACACGGCGTGTCAAGTGGATGCGAAATATCAACATTTGTGTCTCATCTGACCACGTCACCTTCTCCCAAGCCTTCTCTGAATCATTCAGATGTTCCTTGGCACATTTCAGACGGGCCTTTCATGAGCCTTCTTGAGCAGGGGACCTTGAGGGCGCTGCAGGATTTGATCCATTATTGTGTGTTGTGTTGCCAATAGTTTTCTTGATGACTGTGGTCCCAGCTGCCTTGAGATCTGTGGGGGAAACTTCTGAAGCAATTGGAGTCAGGACTCAGAGAGACACGAGGAGAGCTGGAGCTTTGATGGCAAACACTGACGGTTTATTTGGAGCTTCGGCCGGAGAATTCACAAAACAAGTCCAAGAGCCAGAGGTTCTGACTTCACGGGAGAGTTGCCACGTAAATTCTGAAGAACTCTACCCCGGACCCATGTGTTTCACTAGTTCAGAGAGAATAATCAACATGCTACATAACAAGATATAATCATAACACCTCTATCAGCTGACGCCAATGGAACAGGGAGACAAAACACTGAGAGCACAGCAGCCAAGTGTACAGGTGCGTGTGCTCAGTCAGGACACTATGAACTGATAAACTGGGTCAAAGTTATGGACCTTGGAAAATATTTCCACAACAAGATCAATAATAAGTTCCCCCTGTGTAGTTCTTGGCTGATACCTCACCTTTCTCATGATCATTGACCCATTTGCAGCTTATTTACCTGCAGCTTTCTTGATGTTCTGTGTTTCCATTCTCATGGCTGACTGCACTTATTGGAAGTATCTAAAGCGTCAGCCAAGCATTTACGAAAACTACAATGGCCTTCTTCTGTAGAAACAAGGTGGTGCAGCATGTCAGACTCTATAGATATGAAGGGACTGCAACACATCTGGTCTTAGTATCCTGTTTCCCCATGCATGTAAAACAAGTATCGCACATAATTAGAAATAAAGAAAAGACAATAAAATAAAGAGTTATACAATATAAACATCTCAAAATAGAAGATAAAACAGAACTAAAAGAGTGAAAATATAAAAGTTGACCGTGGAAAAAATATGTAAATTATCTGACAAATAAAACTCTATTGACTGCCTAAATTACAGCTAACACAATATAGAAGTATGGTATTATTTACATTTAGTAATTACAATGACATATTAAATTAAATATAGATGTTAAATGTACAGTGAGGTATACAACACTTCCCACACTTCTGACTTATTGCAACTATTTCTCTGTTATAATACACTACTCCGTCTGTAAGAGAAACTACATGTAATTAAATAACAAGGCTACATCGAGCCCTTTTGATGATTCTTCGGAGGAATTTTTTTATACGGTCCCTCTACTGCCTTTGTAAGCCCTTCTTCATCCCCAGTCAGTGAAAGCTCCACTGCAGTGCCAGTCAGACACTTTAAATCTGTTGATTAGTCTTCTCACATGTTGAAGCCTCAATAAGTCCTTTCTCCCTCCCTCCAACATCACTAGAAGTCTTAATTGAAGGGGTTATTTTTCAAAATGTCCTTCTGGAGGATCATACCCTCGGACCTCCCTAGTATGGTCACCATCTTCAACAGCCCCACCTAATATATTTTTCGCCAGCCGCCACCTGGTACTCTTTCTCCCGGTACTCTTTCTCCTGGTACTCTTTCCCCTGGTATTCTTTCCCCTGGTACTCTTTCTCCTGGTACTCTTTCTGCTGGTACTCTTGCACGCCCTCGCTGCACCCTCGCTGCGAGGGGGACCCAAGTTCCCATCAGCAAAAACACGTGGGTTTGCTATCCTGGCTCCAAAATGGTGGAATGAGCTCCCCATTGAAATCAGGACAGCAGAAAGCTTACACACCTTCCGGCGCAGACTGAAAACTCCTCTCTTTCGACACCAATTCGAGCGATAGAACTATTAACAAAGCACTGCTAACAGAGCACTTATATACTAATAAAGGACTGGCTTATCTAAAGCCAGTTGAGTAGCACTTGAAATGTTTTGCTCTATGAAACCTGATGTACTTGTACTATGATTCTGTTTTCTTCAAGTTTGTATTTTGTTGGTCGAACGCACTTATTGTAAGTCGCTTTGAATAAAAGCGTCAGCTAAATGCAATGTAATGTAATGTAATGTACTCTTTCTCCTGGTACTCTTTCTCCTGGTACTCTTTCACCTGGTCGGAAGTAAATCGTTCAACACTTTACATATACAAGACAAGAAACTGTCTTTTTTGCGAAAAGCTTTTAAGTTAATAACCATTATGCATTTAATGTATCTATATGGCCTTTGATTCAAAAACAGAGCAGCACTCCTTTCATGTCAGGTGTTTGCTTTGGAAGCAGAGATGTTCCCCCTTTCAAAGCCAAAAGATAAAAAGTAACACACCTCTTCAACAAACACGTTCCACATTGTCTAAATTGATGTTAAATTAAATGTTAAGAAAGTTGGTGTGGCACTTACCTGTCAGTTTCCCGTGCAGCAGCTGTACATGATGCAAGCCTGCAGCAGAATTCCACGCAGTCACACCCAACATTCAAGTCATTAAAAATACATTTTTGACATTGCTCCAGGATGCATTTATATGAACAGAGCCATCCGTTTATGTACCTGTCATGTGATCGCTGTTATTACATTAATACATGTCGTTACAAGAAGTAAAACTTGGAGTGATGCAATACGTTTCAATTGTATGAGTCCTTCTCGTCCCATAATGCAGTACAAAAACAACTTTTAATAGACTTTTCAAGTTTGATTAACCTGTTAAGCCCGGCAGCCCCGCCCACGAAACTGGATCTCAGGGCTTCTTAACATTTAACAACCTATTAATGTGTCACACCCACTTAACGGGAAGAAACTCAGCTAACTGACGATATGAACCATTTTTACCGAAACAAAACACAAGTCTAACGCCGAGCCTCTGAATTAGCCCTGAGCAAAAAAATGCTAACGCACTTAGCACAGAACTCACAGTGGAAATACTGTATTACTTATCGGATCTGCACAAACATGATATCAGATATATAGAATTCCACAGATTCTAGAGGTATAAGTATCTCAGGGCAGCAAAGGCAAACCCAGACAACATGCCGCCTTGCTTTACGGAGCCAAAACGGAAAATATGTCTTACCTTTGCTGTTGTTCTGATCAAAAGTTGTGTTCAATGGCATTAAAACGATAAAAACGATTCTGAAGGTTAATCCAATGTCTCTGTGTCCCTTTGAAATGATTAATGATAATCCATCATCATATTTATGGCTATAACCTAATTTTCAGTTTTCAGAGCGTATAGCTTTCGGTTTGGGCAAGCTGCGTGCGCATCACTCTCATTCCTCAATGGTAATGTTTAGATGGATGTTAGGAACTTCCCTTTCGATTCTATTGGCTCTAACGGTTCAAAAGAGATCTCAATCATCAAAATCGACCGAGGGGGGCCAGAGATATGGTAAATCCTCCCAAATGACCCCAGAAGTGTTTTTTTTTTCTAAACCTTTCTAAAAAGGTCAAATGTCACTTGTTTTGCATCAATCTTGATACAGGGTACTTATTATATGTTATAGTTTGGATTCCTAAAGCTTTTTGTCTACTATCCCATCATTCAAGGGTGGTTTTCACTATAAGTAATGTTTTTTTTGTGACTGAAACTATAATTTACAGTTTTTTACTATGTTCAATCTGAATTTACTTTTAAAATAAAAACATCTATATTGAATCTGATCCGATCTGATACAGAGGGTGAAAAGAGGTGCTGCAGCACAGGCAGTATGAGAAAAATAAAGAGCGTTTTGATCATTAAAGCATGGAGACATGTCACAGTAGAGACACTACATACAAATAGGAACCTCAAAATGAGCATTATAGGGCCCTTTAATATATAATATATATTTTATACACTACTATAAAAATACTTACTTTACAAATTCTGCAAGGCGGTGCAGCCCCGCAAACTGCGCCTTAGCAAACGAATGTACAAGTTTGTTTCTGCTGAAAGAGGTGTCGACCAGCTAGGGCCACAAGAAAATCGGCGAAATCGAGTGTGAGGATTACAAAATAAATTAAAAACATCTAATTTTGACAATAAAAACTGACCAATAGACGCGGTAGAGCCTTTGCTTGGCACTTCCGGGTATTTCTCCACTGGTTAACATGGGTTAACAATACCGTGTAACTGTCACGTTTTGAAGGGACAAAACCGTGACATATTCACGTCTCCCAGCATGGTAAATCGTCACATGTTCACGTCTTGCCGTGATACCGGGTTGCGCCCTGTAGCTCTATTGATGTTGAGTTGGCACGATGGCAATGCAGGTGGATGTAAAGTGTGATGGGTGGGTATCCAAGACACACCCAAAGCTATTAGCATTCCTGCCAAGTTAAACAAGGAGAGGTGTCTCCTCCTCCGAAGACTTGGCACAAGCTCGCCATCCTCACTCCTCCTCCGACCTCCTCAAACTGTATAAAAAAATGCAGCCGCTCTGAGCTCTTCACTTTCTCCTCTGAATTTGAAGCAGATAGATATTCCTCCTTCACTTGCAGGCACAATGTCGTTTGGCTTTGCTCACAGTGCTAGAAGCCAGTCTGGTGGGTCTCGGGGTTACACCAGTGGCTCCATGTACGGCGGTGCTGGAGGCTCCTCTGTGAAAATCTCCTCTAGCAGTGGAGGTGGAGGTGCCTATGGCTTCAATTTAGGTGGCGGTGGAGGAGGAGGTGGGGCAGGCATGTATAGCTTCAGCGGTGGAGGAAGTGGTGGTGGCATGGACATCTCCGCCAACGAGAAGATAACCATGCAGAATCTCAACGACCGTCTGGCAAACTACCTGGAGACGGTGCGCAAACTGGAGGCGGCCAACACCGAACTGGAGCTGAAGATCAGACAGTTCCTGGAGAGCAAGACCACCACGTCCTCCAGAGACTACAGCGCCTACTATGCCACCATCGCAGAGCTGCAGGGAAAGGTAGGCATCCCCTCAACATTTGGTGACGTGTATGTTGAAGACCTATCGTACGATGGTATGATAACCAACGCTTATTCCGTAATCATCTTGATTAGTTGTTTCGACTATAAAATATCTAAAAAAGATATCAGATTACTGTAAGTGGAGTTCTGTAAAAGGGTCAAGTAGTAGTAAAGTGACATGATGGTGAATGGTTTTCACGTATGCGACTTATCTTACAATATACGGACAAGACTAGGACTGCAACTAACAAGATAGTGTAACAACCAGAGTTGGGTGTAATAACTGTAACTGTAACTGTGTAACTGTAATAATATTACTTTTGTCGGTAACGGAGTAGTGTAACGCGCTACTTTTATAATTCAGTAATCACACTACAGTTACTAACATTGCCCCGACACGCGTTACTTCGTTACTTACTAAAATCAGTCATAATAAAACCTCAACAAACACCTGCAAAGAACACATGCTAAGATAGGAAAACATTCAGGATCTGGATCAGTCTTATGCGACAACGATGGAAACTGAACTAAAGAGAACATTTGAAACTTTAGCAGTCTGCGTGATCTGCCTGCAGGGAGGGGCGGGCCGGCCCTGCGAGTAAAGTAACGAGTAAAGTAACGAGTTACTTTATGTAGAGAGTAACGAAGTAGTGTAATATATTACTTTTTTTTAAAGTAATATGTAATATATTACTTTTTTTTAGTAAGGACCCCATCTCTGGTAACAACACACTAAAAAGGCATCTAGTGACTGCAGTTGAAATTTTTTCTCATTGTGCAACACAAGAAGAGTTTGAAAAGTCACATGTCAGCGTCACCTGCTGATTCAATCATGAGCTAAACAACAGTCAACGCATCCAAATCTTTAAGCTGATAAAGATACATCTCCTTTAACCTTTACTCTTAAAGTCAATTCAATTATAAATTGCAGCTTATCAGCTCTGTGATGTATGCATAAAGCATGCAACAGTATGCACTTTGAAAGATAGAAATTAGTTCTCAATTTGAGGAAACCATAGTTTATATTAAGTTACTTCAACATAAATGCAGAATTGTTATATAAAAATGTCATAGCATTCCCTGATTCTCACACACTGTTGCCATTGGGAGCAATTTGGGGTTTGACATGTTGCTGCAGGGCCCAGGGATCTAACCACTGACTCTCTTATTGGTGGACAGCAACTCTATCTGCTGAGCAACATGCCGTCCAATCCATTTAAAACCACATTTCTTTCTTCTGTTTGTTCTTATCTTCTAGATCCTATATGCTACCTCAGTTAATGGTAGCATTTACCTCTCCATTGACAACGCCAAGCTGGCTGCCGAGGACTTCAGGCTCAAGTACTTGAATTCATTAATAAAATAAAACGTCACTCTTGTACTAATTGCAGACCGCTTCGAAAGGCAATTGGTGCATCCAAGTGTTTTCTTGAAAGTTCCCAATTTCCGGTATTGGGAAGTTATTCTTCCCCCCTCATAAGCTTAGAATACGTTTTCAGAGCATTCAAAAACAACTCAAAGAGGCCCTATTATGCATTTTTGGGGCTTTCCCCTTCCTGTAGTGTGTTCTATAGGATGGTGTGCATTTATATGGTCTGCAAAGGCTACAAATTCAAAGTTCCCTCCAGAGGGAGTTTCTCTCCCACACACATGAAATTAGCATTATAGAGCCCCTTATAGCAAATAAGAGGTACATTTTTGGATAGGAAAAGATTCGGAAATTAAAAAGCATTTTCCTCCTGAAGGTATGAGAATGAGCTGTCCATGCGTCAGTCGGTGGAGGCGGACATCGCTGGCCTGAAGAGAATCCTGGACGAGCTGACCATGAGCCGGTCCGACCTGGAGATGCAGATCGAGGGTCTGAGAGAGGAGCTGATATTCCTCAGGAAGAACCATGAAGAGGTCAGTGAGCACTCAGACAGTTGCTAACACATTTCTAAATTGTCTTTTTGTGGAGGGAACCAGGAAATTGCTAACTTCAGGGCCAGAAATACATCTTGCTGCACCACTCTTATCTACTTGTTTCCTGTTTTCCGCTTGCTATTTCCCTGCAGGAGCTCCTTGCAATGCGACAAAACTTGAGCGGCCAGGTGAACGTAGAGGTGGACGCGCCCCCAGGTGTGGACCTCAATAAGATAATGGAGGAGATGAGGGAGCGGTACGAATCTGACGCCGCCAAAAACCGCAAAGGACTGGAGGAGTGGTTTAAAGTAAAGGTAAGGAAATTATTTTTTCACTAACCGGCGGTGAGATGAGTGGAGGGGGAGAACGGGGTTGGTTAGCATACAGCTAACTTTTGGCGAGTGTCCAAATATAAAAAAACTGTTATCTTTAATTTAAAACATCTGTTCTTGTAACATTTAACTTTTAAATTACCAAAAGCAAAACTCAGTGAGATATTTAAATGGTGCCACTACTAGTACTAGTTGAAACAGAAGTCGGCTATATTTTATTAGCTAGCTAACATTATTTCAACACAAAGTTTAGTCAAATTAGCAAATTATTGTAAATGACTAAAAATGTATGTTTTTGTTTTATGGCGCCAATTTTTGGAGCTAACAGCTAAAGCTGATGGTGGTTCTTTTGAGTGACATTAGTATTAGTTCAGGCTATATTCAGTACAAAATATTTCTTTGAACGATCAATGGCAAAATAAATCACACATTCGTACTAATAAATTGGGTTTGCATACAGACAGAGTCTATACAGAAAGAAGTGGCTGAAAGCACCGAAGTCATCAACACGTCCAAATCGGTGCTCACGGACCTGAAGCGCACGCTGCAGTCGCTGGAGATCGAGCTGCAGTCACAGCTCAGCATGGTGAGCGTCACATCACTGATATTCTTTCTTTCTTTGTAATGTAACATCCTCTCTGTTTTGCATCTCCTCCTGTGGGTTGACAAATTAACCAAGTGTTTCTCTGTGCTTTTCCAGAAATACTCACTGGAGAGCACGCTGGCTGAGACTCAGAACCGCTATTCCATGAAGCTGTCGGGCTACCAGAGCCAGGTGAGCAGCATGGAGGAGCAGCTGATGCAGCTCAGGGCTGACCTGGAGAGGCAGGGACAGGAGTACGAGATGCTGCTGGACATCAAGACCCGCCTGGAGATGGAGATCGCCGAGTACAGGAGGCTGCTGGACGGAGAGGGCGGCGGCGGCAGGTAAGAATTAACTATTTTAACAGACATCTGACCACTAGCTCAGAAATGTCGTAAAGGACGTAAAAACAAGTTCATGAAACATATTTGGGAACGTGTATAATTTTAATTTTACTTCAGAACCGCAAATCGTTTCTGCACTTTAACCAAATAAGAATTCTTACGGTTGATTTAAAGATCTAAAGGATAAAAGTACCGGCTCAAAATTGTTCTCTCTCCTGCAGCGTCTCCTCCTCCTCCTCCATCTCCACCATGTCCTCCGCCAAATCAAGTTCTGTTTCCGGCTCTGGATCGCGTTCTGCCTCGGGTTCTTCCTCGGGTTCTGCTTCGGGTTCTGTCAGTACCTCCAAGACTATCACCAAATACGTCACGGTGACAGAGGAGTTAGTGGATGGAGTAGTGGTAAGCTCCACAGAGAGCGTCATCCAGGAATGAGCGGCAGCAGGGGTCACTGTCACACACAGCTCTCACAGCATTTCACAATAAAAGTCTGCTGAGGTGCTTAAAAAAGATGTCTTGTGTTTTCTAAAGTCACACTTCCTCTAATGGCCACAAGGTGCTGCTATAAGAAAACATTTTGTTGAAATGTTAACGTTGTGTATTATAATATTCTTGATGAGAGCCAATCACAGACCAGACAAGTTAAATTGTATTTTTGGTTTATTTTTACAATTATTCTTATATCGCAGAATCTTTTTTGGGCCAATAGTAAATTAATAGTTATATTACTATTATTATATATATTTGGCAAGCTCCTGTTTGTTAAAGTGGACCTATCATGCAAAAATATGGGATTAGTTTTGTATCATAAAGATAAAGCAACACTTTCTCAGAATAAAGCAAAACTATGAGTTTAAAAGAAGAAAAAAAACTGAGTCAAGCAAAATAAAATAAATTCAATGATCAGACTTTTGCTCTCGCTGCAGCTTTCTCTTTTAAGGTCCCTCATTTTTTTAACCTTAAAAGAGAGAGCTGCGGCGAGAGCAAAAGTCTGATCATTGAGAAAAAAGCAAAGAGAACTGCAAACAAAAACCAATGTTAAAACAAAGAAAAAAGACTTATCGTTTACATGATTACACAAATGATTTGTTTGCAACTTATAGTTTTATTTTTGAAATTTATTTTATTTTGCTTGACTCAGTTTTTTTCTTCTTTTAAACTCATAGTTTTGCTTTATTCTGAGAAAGTGTTGCTTTATCTTTATGATACAAAACTAATCCCATACAAATGCACTTTTGTACGTCTTTTATACATGAATATGTGTCCCCGGCAGAGGTTGCATTAACCGAATATATTCCATCGATGACGGAATTTTTTTAACGATGACGGAAAAATCTGAAAGCAGTCCGTCATTTTGACGGATTAGAACAAACTCAGTACAGCGCCAAAGTTTCCCCGCAGCAGGGCTCCGGTGTTATGCCTTGTTATGGTAATTTGGTAAGAGCCTTTTTAACAGACAGGACATTTAGAGGAAAGGTTGGAGCCGATATTTCCAATTATTTTGAAATAGAAAATGATATTCCCCAAGGGAGTGCAGTCAGTCCAACATTATTTAACATCATGATTAATGACATATTTACATGCTTAGACACATGCATCCAACCGGCTCTATACGCAGATGATGGGGCTATTTGGATGAGGGGAAGAAATGCCCCATACGTAATGGAGAATATAGCTAGAGCGATTAGAAAAGGGGAGAGGTGGTCATATAACTGGGGATTAAAAATGTCAGAAAGCAAGTCATGCTACATGATATTTACAAACAAACGCAAGATTGATGGCCAACAGCTAACAATATATGATATAAATACCTAGGACTGTGGTTTGATAGCAAATACACATGGAAAATGGAAATTAAACAAGTGGAAACAAAATGCAAAAAAGTATTAAATCTATTACGAGCTGTAGCTGGATGCAACTGGGGCGCATACAAACAAGCATTAATAGACAGATCAATTATGAGGTCCACAATAGACTATGGTTGTGTAGTGTATGGAGCAGCAGCAAGAAAATCACTTTTAAAAATGAATAGACTACAATATAAAGCATTGCAGCTGTGTGTTGGAGCGATAAAGTCATCTCCTATTAATGCAGTTCTGATAGAAGCAGGAGAGACACCGCTGGAGATCAGAAGAGAGAAACTTGCTCTGTCATACTGGGTCAGGCCACAAGTAAGTGGAGAGGAAAATATCACAAACAGAAAACTACAGGATTGCTGGGAATATACAAAGTTCCAGGGGCGTGGGTTTGGCTGGACGAGTAAGGAGAGCATATGGAGTGGAGACCATAACGTTTGCCAAAGCAAGCCCATTTAGCAGTGTTCCCCCATGGCTTTCCCCAGAAGCTAACATAGATGTGAGTATCATAGAAAGGAAAAAAGAGTGGCAAATAAATGAAGTGGGAATTAAAATGAGTATCTACCTGAACGAAAAGTATTACAATTACCTCAACATTTACACAGATGGATCCAAGAAGCAAGAATGCGTGGGGATAGGCGTGTATATCCAATAATTCAAAATATCAATCTCAAAACGAGTGTTAAATAACTTATTACTTTATACAGCAGAAATACTCGCAGCAATTATTGGCAATGGGTTGAAGAGGTCAGATAGGATGGTGATATGCACAGACTCACTATCTGCTTTGGAAAGCATACACTCGACAATAACTGTTAGAGAAGATTTAATCATTTAACTTAACCATTGCTTACTGAGACTTCAGAGGAGGGGAATAGATGTGCAGGTATGCTGGGTGCCTGCACACAGGGGCGCCGCCAGGGATTTTGGGCCCCATGAAAAGATATTACATTGGGCCCCACCACCAGGCCCAGGCCACGTGCAACATTCTGCTGCAGTAGCATTCACTATTTGATATAACACTAACATTCCTGACAATAGACCTCAATAGTCATCTTTTATGGTGTACATGCCTTTTTAATAACATTTTTGAATGGAACATTCATAAATCAAAATAAATATAACTTAATTATACATGACCTCTTAAATACAAATAAAGTGAACATTAACACCAATATTATCATTTATAAAATGCTATAACAACAAAAAATAACATAAGCAGTAGATTTTTTTATTAAATATACCAACTACAAAATAAGTGAGTATTGAAGTGTAAACGGACAACAAAACGGAAATGTAAATGAAAAGGCCTGATGGTGCTAAATCAGAGCCTAGAGTTCTCAGTATTTTTCTCATCATGCATCTTGTGTGTAGTGATCCAATATCGTTACCATAGCCTTGCCCTTTAACAGTTATTACGAGCCCAGGCTCAGCCTTACTCACCAAGAGCCCAGCGCCTAGCCTTCTTACAGGCAAAATCACTGATCAAGTCCTTGAAGTCCAGCTTTCTAGCCAGCTTTCAATGGACAGCATGGCAAGACTGCAAGGCCCTATTGGAGGACAGGGCTGCTGAGCCTAGAGATGGATCTGTTGGTCCTGGCACCAGGGGGAGGGACAACTGATTTAGTATGCATAGCTGCTAAAAATGTACCTGCATTTATTGAATGTCAGCTAAAAGAGCAGTGAAATGAAAAACCTCAGCATTTTCTGTGAATATATTAACAGTACTTAATGTCAGCAAAACATTACAATTATTATTTACAATGGACTAAGCTTAGCTAACAGACTAATTTCCACACCCACCTTTTCTTTTGAAAAACTAGGTGACATACTGTCACCAAGTCCCTCTATGTTGTCTTTCTCTCCTTTTTTGAAAGCCTGACTTTGTGAGTCGTTGAGACATCGTACACACGTAAGTACTAGCAGCCCTGCTCCTAACATGCTCTCACTCTCTGCCAGAAAGTGCGGTGCAGCACAGCGTTTGTAGGCAGGACCAAACCATTACATGTAAATAGAGGGGGGTGTTCAGAGTCTTTGGATAATTAACTTTTCAAAGAAAATAAGTGAAATGAATCGTAAGGTTAGTGATTACATTATCAATATAACGTTATATTAATGTTAATTATTGATGGTTGATGAAAGGTTACTTAAACATTTCTTCTTAATGTTCTAAAAATGTTTGGGGCCCCTGTCAGTAACGGGCCCTTAGAATCGTCCTAACTTTTCACCCCCTGCCTGCACATGAGGGGGTTCAAGGGAATGAGCATGCTGATAAGTTAGCAAAAGAGAAGTTGAAGAATGCAGGGGGTGTGGAGTGAAGGAAAATGTGGAACACATCATATTACACTGCAACATGTACAAAACAGAGAGGGAACAAGTTAACTAATACATCATTCACACCAATGCAACTCCGGTTCAAGCTCCGTATTAGAGCTTTTCAGGTTCAGAACCGGTTGTTCGGTTTTGCTCTGGCTCTTTTCACACCGCCCAGAGTCCGACTGGTAATGTGTCATTGCGTCATCGTTTGCGTCATGACGTAACCGTTTGCGTGCCTGCTTCATAAAGCCAAACCGCATGGATGAAATCAGTTGCATTCATTTCTTATGGCTCTATCTGCAGCTTTTCCGGAGTCATTTCTGTGGTTTAGACTATATTCTTATAAAAAAGTGTACTCGTGTCAATAAAGTTTTTTTTTAAACACAACTGTCTTATTTCTTAAGGTGGACTGAAGCATGAGTGTGGAGTAACGTTGTATCTTTCATTTAAATGAACTGTAACCTTCACCCAGGTAACAGCTGTTCTCAAATGAACACGTGAAGTAAAGTTTAATATTTATAGTTTTATAGATTTATAATGAGTTATAATGAGAGGTGATCAACGTGAATGCTCAGGTTCCACCTTAACACGCAGACACGTTGCTTCACCATGAGCAGAAAGCTTTATATATAGAGTCTATGGCAGAAACACTGAAACTCTGAAACTCTTCTTAAGTTCTATTTCGTAAGGTGGGCCCCACCCTCGGGCCTCCTTCCGGTATAAATAGGAAGGAGGCCCGGCAATCTGCTCCCTCTTTTCTTCAGTAAACCAGCACAGTTACTGAAGCAATTGAGAATCATCATGAGCAACAACTGCGTCCGCGATTGTCCCTCATGTGGCTCTGGGTTCATAATGAGTTATGACCAGCAGAGATAAAAGCAGTATGTGAATCCTGCCTGGTGTCAGAGCACACGTACGCGGCTCTAAACCAGCAGGTAGCATGCACACACTGCGCCCGTCTCCCCTCGGGCGACAGGAAGCGGAGAGCGGACGCTCTTGCTGCTGCGGCCGAGGAGGACGATTGGCCCGTCCAGGCTTACGAGCCGCGGACGGGGCCTCGTGTCCCTGGGGCCGGGCAAGAGTCCGAAGAAAAGCAACTCCTGCCCCGCCTCCCTCCACGGTTCACCGTGCAGTTCTCTCCTCCCTCCTCTCCTCCGGACGGGGGAGACAGAGTCGGAGCAGGGTGCCAGCTTGGCGGCCGAACATGCTTTCCCCCTCTCCGTCACCACAGCGCGGCGGCGAATAACATCGCGCTGCTCTCCAACTCGGTGGTGACACTGGTAGAGCGGTCCACCACCGAGGCAGAGGAAATCAGCAAGGCGGCCCGCACGGCGCTCATTCTGGGCGCGACCGTCGCTGTCTCCCAGACGAGGATTTCCGCGTGGGTGACACATATCCAGCGCCACCTCTGGCGGAAGCAGGCGTCTGTTACGGAGAAGGCCAGAAAAGTGCTACTGGACGCTCCAATCAGTCCGGACGGGCTGTTCGGACTCCAGTTCCACGCCATGGTGGAGTCCATGAAGACGGCCGCGGAACAGGCGGACGGCATTCGCCAGCATGTAGCGCAGCTGAGCGCCCACAGCGGCACCAACGCCCGCAGCAGCTGCGGCGTCCACGCCGGCCACAGGAGGCCGCAAGCGGAGAGACGCCCACAGCAACCGCCTCGGCATCAGACTCGCCCTTGGGCGGCTGCAGGGGCTCCGTCCCACGTCTCCGCTCCCCCACCACCCCAGAGACAGGGTCTCCCGGCGGCGAGTCAAAGGGTAGTGAGGCTCCCCCCTCCTGGTCTGCTCCGCGAGAGCCTCCGAGGAAGCAGAGCCGGTAAGTAAGCCGGCTGCCACTAATCTGTTGATTAAGTAGACAGCAGGGCTCGCTGCAGAAGCCTGCCGGTTTTAACCTCGGTTAATAACCTGGAGAGCTCGCGGCATTCCTCTGTCCGAGATACGCCTCCTACACACGGTCATAATAACCCATGAGCGCCGTTATAACGCCTCATGTGGACAGCACTGCACACACCTCCATCCATCCTCTGAGCGTGTACACGCCTCATGATGAGAGTCGGAGTGAGACGCAGCGTGTGGAGGCCCCCGCGCAGCCCTTTCGGTCCAAGGCCACCTGGGGTTGCCTCACGCCCTGTGTAAACCAGCTGCCTATAACCTGTCGGTTAATAGCCAGCAGGGCTTGTTGCTAAAGCCTGGTTTTAACCTGTCGGTTAATAAATTTCAGAGCGCGCTAATTAAGCCGGCTGCCACTAATCTGTTGATTAGTAGACAGCAGGGCTCGCTGCAGAAGCCTGGTTTTAACCTGTTGGTTAATAAACTACAGAGCTCGCGGCATTCCTCTGTCCGAGATACGCCTCGTACACGCGGCCTTAATAAACCCATGAGCGCCGTTATAACGCCTCGTGTGGACAGCACTGCACACACCTCCATCCATCCCCTGAGCGTGTACGCGCCTCATGATGAGAGTCGGAGTGAGACGCAGCGTGTGGAGGCCCCCGCGGCCTCACGGGCAGCGGCGGCAGGGGCTCTGGCGTGGCTCGTCATCATGACGACCAAAAAAACACATCTCGAGCACGTGCGCCCGCTCTCAGAGTTTTTCTCAGAGTGGCAGCGCGTGGGTCTGATGGACAGATGGATGAGCAGGCTGATCAGCAGAGGATACGTCCTGCAGTTCACCCCCCCCCCCCAGAGTTCAAGGGATGAGAGTGTGGTTTTCTCTGGACGACCTGCTATTTGCTGGCTCGCTCCAGGGAGGAAGTCGCTTTACAGACGGGACATATCGCATCTGTCAAAGCCTGGGTTTCATAATAAATTGGAAGAAGAGCTGTCCTCTTCCCTCTCAGACAAAAGTTTATCTGGAGGGGAATTAAACTCAGCCAGCAGAGCGCGGCTCTCGCGGCAGCGAGTGGAGCAACTGACAGCTCTCCTCCGGCATGTCACAACCCACACAGCCCTCTCCGTGACGCAGCTGCTCAGAGTTCCCCTGATCAGAAGGGGAACTCCTGATCAGGTTCCCCTTAAACTGTTATCAGCCAAAGTAGTACTGCTTTTGGCTCTATTAGAGAAAAGGGTGAGTGATTTGTCTGCTCTCTCTGTGGCTCCGTCAGCTCTCCAGATCCAAGGAGATGGCAGTTCAGCTGTTTTACGCCCTAACCCGGCTTCATGCCTAAGGTCATCACAACTCTTTTAGGTCAAGAGTGATCACCCTGGCTGGCTTATTCCCCCCTCCTTACAGGTCGGAGGAAGAAGCCACGTCTCATCTCCTCTGTCCTGTGCGCGCGCTGTCTTGCTATGTGGCGCGCACGGCGGCCTGGCGCCGTTCTCAGCGCCTGTTTGTGCACTATAGAGAGCGCTCGATTAGGCAGCCTCTGTCTGCACAACGGCTGTCACACTGGCTGTGTGAGGCTGTGTCACAGGGATATGTCTCCTCTGGGGTGGAGCCCCCGGAGAAAATCAATGCGCACTCCACCAGAGGATTTTCCTCCTCCACGGCTTTGCACGAAGGAATGTCAGTGGAAGATATTTGCACTGCTGCATCTTGGTCTTCCCCCTGTTCATTTATTCATTTTTATTTGAGGGATGTCCCCCTTTCCTCTCTGACACACCCTGTACTGGGTGTCCTGTCGGAGTGAGTGACGTCAGGGAGCCAGCTGTGCGCCTCTCTCCTGCCTCTCGGCACGCGGAGAGCGGCCCTTTTTCCCTCTTATAGGAGGGATGTTCCTTTTTCCTCTGACACACTTTGTACGGAGTGCCTGGTCAGAGTGAGTGACGTCAGGGATCCAGCTGGGCGCTCTCCTACCTGTCTAACACGCAGAGAGCTGCTGTTCCCCCTCTATGATCGCTGGACAAGGTGGGACCTTCGTCTCTACTTTCTCACAGCGGCCGGTATGTATTGTTCCCAGCCTTCACCCTTCGGGAAGATAGGCATGTTTTGCTATGTTCCAGGGACGGTGATGAGCCATTACGCATGGCACAACAGGCAGGGGGTGTTATTGAGCAGGTGTGTCTGTGCTTCTAGTGCCGGGCGGACCCAGTGGGGCGCAGACTACATCATGCTTCGCCCTTAACCCAAGAGCGATAGCCTTAGAGGGCGAAGCCATATACGAAATAGAACTGAGGTTACCTACTGTAACCACAGCTTCTATGAGTAAATGGCGCAGCCCTCTAAGTGCTGGGCCCCACTGGCTCCACGAATAGCTGAAGAAAAGTTATTTTGTATGGGAGCAGATTGCCGTGCCTCCTTCCTATTTTTACCGGAAGGAGGCCCGAGGGTGGGGCCCACCTTGCGGGTGGGCGTGGACTACACGTTCTCAGTGCTGCGCCGGGGCGCAGGGGGATTACCCAATAGCGATAGCCTTAGAGGGCTGCGCCATTTACTCATAGAAGCTGGGGTTACAATAGGTAACTTCAGTTTCTCCATCGTTGTGTACAAACTGGATAAAACGCGGGCTTTTTGTTGTTGTTCAGGAGTTGATCCTGTCTCTGCCCCCGCCTCGACGTAAGCGTGACGTATGCGGTGCTTTTGCTCTGGCCGGACAATTTTTTGGTGCTTGAAACTAACCGGATTCCGGAGCTAAGAGGCTGCTCCGCTGCGGTGTGAACACGAAAACCCGATGCTTTTCAAGTTCCAGCTCCGAACCGGCCCTGAAACACAGTTGGTGTGAATGAGGTATAAGAGACAGGGTCAGAGAGGCAGGAAGGGAGTGGAGCCTGATGGGGACACTGGGGACAGAAGGTGAGGGGGTAAGAGCTACCAGGGAGGCCATTATTAAGTATTCAAGTGAAACAGGATTGATTGGAAGAATTTAAAACAACGTAAATACAGTGGTATAATTCCACAAGTGGTGATAGGATGATATGGTGATACACACTCTTGTACAATAGGTGGCGGTATGCACCTTAAAGCTGTTTGCAATCCGCCAAAAACCGAGAGAAGAAGAAGAAAAAACCGAGAGAAGAAGAAGAAGAACCTGGATCCATATGGCGTCTCGTCGCTAGGTTCTCTCTCTCTCTGTGTTCCCGATAAAGTGTGTGTGAGCTCCAGCACTACTGATCCATCATCTGTGTGTCTGGATAAACCTCCGAATGGACTCTGTGCCCTTTTTTCTGGAGCATTTACCTCGGACTATAGGAGCTAGCTTAGCATGCTAGCTGGAAACACGTTGGCAACGCTGGTCAGATTGAGAGTTTGATGGAGAGAGAAACGCTGGGTTTAACGGAGTTTGCAGGAAAAAGTGATCTAGTAAACATGAGTAAAGTCCAAATGCTGCTGTCGTTGAAGAAGCAGCGACTCACTGCTGCTGCTGAAGAGATATTTGCTCTGTTTGAACAAACGATAGCAGAGCGCGAGGAGGAGCTGTCTCTTTCCAAAGAGGAGAACAAGAGACTCCAGAAACTACTGGACGCCGTTTTACAGCCTCAGCTTCGGATACACAGAGCAGGTATGTTCCTACTATTAATTAACACTTCAAACCAGCGGTGTCCAAACTACGGCCCGGGGGCCAAATGCGGCCCGCTGGCCTTTTTTAATCGACCCTCAGCAAACATTATTATGAAATATGGCCCACAAATGAAACTTGTGCTTTTCTTATATTGTACTTCTTAAATATATATTTACAAATATATTACACAGTAGAATTCATGTGTTAATAAGCCCACTTTTAAAATACATTCAGTCAATTCATGTTGATAACATTTTCTAACATCTTAGTTGATACAAAAAAAATTACTTATTTACATAACAAGCTTGAAATAGACCCTTCATATTTCATCTTATTATAATCACACTGAGTCTTCTGTGTTAAGGGATGAGCTGCCAACAAGATAAATGAAACCCGATAGAGAGCTGTGATGTAGGCGTTTTTTCTTCTTAAAGCATATTCATGTATCAAGCCTAATTTACATACATGTTGCTAACTTATAACTTAACTGATGAGGCGATATACCTCACCTTTATGAGTGGCCCAGCCCTTCGTATATTTTTCTGTATGTGGCCCTCGGTGAAAAAGTTTGGACACCCCTGCTTTAAACTCTTTGGTAACAGTTAAAGTCTCTGGTAACACTTCTGACTGTTTATTAGTGCTGGGCAATGATTACACATTTTAATCATGATTAATCAAATGATTTTCTGCGATTAAATGCATTGTTATGCACACAATTCAATCATGAATTCAGAAGTAGTGTTTTGCTTACTTTTATTTTAAACAAATAAGGTTATTTTTAACAGCAGTAGGCCTATTCCCTTTACAGAGCAGCATTTAAAATAGTTCTTGTAAATCTCAAAAAACATTAATGTAATCAAATATAAAACCAAAGCTATATGCCACTGCCAGGGCATTAACGTTTTATTTAGTTTGTTATTATGGATGGTTATCATTAAGGTTTTAACTGTACTACTACTTTTATCGTTACCGCTTATCAATCCGGTCCTTTAATGATACTCTTATCTGATACTTTGAGAGAAAAAAAGGTAATGAAATAAATTCAAATTGTAAATAATGTGAACTTACAGAACTCTAAAAAACAAGTATTTACTGCAAAAATACAGTTTTACAGAGCAACACAGACGGTATACAGGTATGCTGAAAAAGGCCTAACAGTTCTTCTGGAGGAAGATTAAGATATACATAACATACTCTGACGTGGAAACGTTACTCGTGGATGGTGCTACAGAGCTACCAGAAAGACAGTCGAAAACGGTGCATTTCTCCGTCTGAATGTGGTGTACTTTGACAAGATGTTTAGATAAATTGGCAGTTGTATCTAGGCAGCTGATAAAAATCATTGCCTTTGATGCAACTCACCTCAAGACCGTTGACAAAGGAAGTGTCAATCATTTTCTCCTGACCCATTGTTTTTAAGACGATTTTTGTTCTCTTTCCCTTGGCATGCAAATCTTGTTGAAGGGCTTCAGTACAAAAACTTGCAGTGCTTCCCTGATCCATACATGCGTAAGTCTGCACAGTCTGGTTCGAGTTTGACAACTTTATTTGAACTGGGATAATTGGTAGGGCTTGTTGACCACCGGCCCCAGTGTGGTTTCTGCCATTTAAAGAGACTAATGCACTGCTTACAGAAGCTGCTTGGATGTATTTATCAGAGTTGTCTTTTTGTTCAACCCTTTTCTTGCAGATGTGCAATATTGTTGGATGTTTCATTGAACAAACTTCACATTTCATTCTTTTCTGACAGTCTTTGCTTAGATGTCCTTTCGTTAGACAGCCAAAGCAAATTCCTTGTGCTTTTAAGCAGTCAATCTTTTCATCTTTCACTTAGGCACTCGCGTGAGGCAGTCGCAATTTCTACAGGCTCGCACTACCTGTTAGCATCTGGCATCTGTTAGCATCTAGCTCTCCTGCTTACAAACATTTAGCCATCCCTGCTTATACAAGTAGTAGTTTTAGTTGTCTGCGATCTGCGGAGGCCTACTCCCACCTGTCGAGTACGGCTGTACTGAGGTGTTTTTCCCCCGGAGACGTCGCGAAGAGACTGAGCGGCTCCACCTGTTGCTGCCTGCGATCTGCGATCTACGGAGGCCTGCTCCCACCTGTAGAGTACGGCTGTACTGGAGAGGTTTTTACCACGGAGTAGTCGCGGAGAGACGGAGTGGATCCACGCTTCGGGCTTGGCCTGCTTCCACCGGGCGTGTGCTGCTGTGCGGAGGAGGATTTTACCACGGCTGGGGCCTGCTTTCCACCTGTCCTGGTTCTGCTGTTGCAGAGGCCTGCTTTCACCCCGGGGATACCACGGAGGGACCGGAGCGCTTCCACGCTGCTGCTTTCGCCTGTCCTTTGCTGCTGTGCTGATTTGCTCCAGGAACATCGCGGATACTGTGTGCTGTCTGGGAAAATTGCCCATATCGGGATTCTGCTGTGCCTGTTAACTGTTTTGGACTATGAGAAGATCTCTAGTCTTTCTGAGAAGTCTACTGGATTCAGGTCTGTTCTGCCACCCGCAGTGGGCATCCCCTGCAAAGGTTCGGATGTGTTGCTCAAACAATTACCGGTTGCCTTGTCACAGACAATCTGCTCGACAAAATATGTTTGTCTTTTTTGTTTTCCTGCGATGATGGTTCTTCAGGACTGCTTCTTAAGCTCAAATCACACTCTCACAGACTTTGCTGGTGATTCTAAAGTAGATGACAATGTATGTGTGTCGCTTAAGAGGAAAAGATGCCTGTTTTTGTTGTTGTTATTACTGTCAGGAAATGTACAACCTAACCCTGGTCCACCCAGTAGTAGTAGTCCGATCGCTACTCCTGCTGGTCTGGGTTGGGTTTCATCCACTTGAATGTGCGCAGTCTGTTAGGTAAACTAGATTTTGTCCGCATTTGGGTGAGCTCGACTGACGCTGACGTCATTGTTTTATCAGAAACATGGCTAAATAAATCTATTTTGGCCTCTGACATTGCCTTAAATGGTTATAATGTGTATCGTTCCGACCGGCCTAATAAAGGTGTTGGCGTTGCCATTTATGTTAAGAATAAGTTCAGTGTATCCACATTAGTTTCCAAATCTATCAGTAAGCAATTCAAATTTTTAGCCTTAAATATAGAAGAGGCAAAGGGGCAACAGGTCATGGTGGTGGGCTGTTACAGACCCCCCTCAGCTGGCAAGGACTCCTTGTCTTCGATAGCAAATCTTTTATCGCAACTAGGCTACAAGGAAATAGTGCTACTTGGAGATTTTAACTGGGACTGGTTAACTGCAGTGTCAGAGGATTTTAAAAACCTTTGTATCTCTTTGAATGTTACTCAGATTGTTGACAGTCCTACTCGCCCTAACATTAAGTCCCCTAATAAATCCTCCCTAATTGATCTCATTTTAACTAATGTTCCCTATAAATACTTATCTGTGGGAGTATTTGCGAATGATGTGAGTGACCACTGTGCTGTCGCCACAATTAGGGACACTAAGGTTCAAAAGGTTAAACCTCGTATTATTATTAAGAGAGACATAAAACATTTTGTGGAGCAGGGTTTTGTACATGATCTGTTTGGGTTTGATTGGGGAAAAATCGATCTGTGTGCTGATGTAGAAACTGCATGGTCTTATTTTTATCTTGGTTTTATGGAGATCATTGATAGACATGCACCCCTGTGTAAATGTAGAGTAAAGGGACGAGACAATCCTTGGTTTTCTGCTGAACTGTCCAGTCTCCTTCATGAGTGAAACAAGGCCTGGGCAAAGGCTAGGCAATCAGGCTCAGAGGTAGAATGGCTGCGTTTTAGGCAGCTAAGGAATAGCTTCACTTCAAATGTCAAAAGTGCAAAGTCGAAGTACTATTTGTCAGTTACCACAGAAAACCTAAATAATCCTAGGAAATGTTGGAAAGCCATAAAATCGATATCCACCGGTGAGATCCGTAATGAGCTACCTCCGTGCCTTACCACAGCATCTGGCACTATGCTAAATTGCTTTAATGAGCATTTTGTGTCCTGCGGTTCTATGTTTGATTCTGTGACTAACTCTGCTGCTGTGAACACCCCAATCCGTGACTCTGAACAATGTGGTCTGGAAAACCCTTTCAGTTTTACTCCTTTTACTGTCAATGTTGTTCATGAAGCCTTATCTAAGCTAGATCCTAAGAAACCGGCTGGCCCGGACAACGTAGAACCTTTCTTTTTAAAGATAGCTGCAGATTTTATTGCTCTTCCTCTTACTACTCTTTTCAACCTCTCCCTCAGCACAAATGCAATTCCAAAAGTATGGAAGTCAGCTTATGTCTTGCCTTTGCTAAAAGGAGGGGAGGCAACTATTTTAAATAACTATAGGCCAATCTCTAAATTGTCAGTTCTGGCGAAGGTGCTCGAACGCCTAGAGAGTGAACAAGTTAAGGAGTTTTTATGTAAAAATAATATCCTGTCTAAACATCAGTCAGGCTTCAAAAAGCAACATGGCACCATCACTGCGACAATGAAAGTGGTGAATGACATTACGAGTATTTTAGATGATAAGCAGAGTTGTGCAGCTCTATTTATTGACCTTTCCAAAGCGTTTGACACCATTGATCATCGCATTTTGAAGCAGAGGCTACTCAGTATTGGCATATCCAGCCATGCAGTGGGGTGGTTTGTGAACTGAAAGGTCCCAATGTGTTCATTTTGATGGGCTGTCTTCGGAGTGGTTAAACATTGCTAATGGTGTTCCTCAAGGTTCTGTTTTAGGTCCACTTTTATTCTCCATCTACATCAACAGTTTAGGTCAAAATCAATCAATCAATCAATGTTTATTTATATAGCCCAATATCACAAATGTTACATTTGTCTCAGTGGACTTCACAGTTTGTACAAAATATCAGTATGACAATACGACACCCTCTGTCCTTAGACCCTCACATCGTACAAGGAAAAACTTCCGAAGAAAACCCACAGTTTTAAAGGGAAAAATGGGAGAAACCTCAGGGAGAGCAACAGAGGAGGGATCCCTCTCCCAGGACGGACAGACGTGCAATAGATGCCGTGTGTAAATGTAAAATGTGGATGAAGCAACTTTACATCTTTATGCGGACGATACTGTGATGTATTGTGCAGGTCCCTCCATTAAGGAGGCTGTTGTTAAATTACAGGCTGTTTTTAATATTATTCACACTCAGCTCGCTGAGCTTAAGCTTCTTTTAAATGTTGATAAAACTAAGGTAATGCTATTTTCAAAAGCCAAAAAGACACCAGAGACCACTTTGGATATTGTTACTACGCAAGGAAAAGTAATTGAAGTGGTTGTCTGTTATAAATACCTTGGTATCTGGCTTGATGATTGCCTCTCTTTTAAACTTCAGTTCAATAATCTGCTTAGAAAGCTAAGGGTGAAGCTAGGTTTCTTTGTCAGAAACAAGTTCTGTTTCTCACTTGAGGCCTTAAACAGACAGTTCTAACTCGTTTCTTTCCTTTAAATTACTCACAGTTTGAAGAGTTGCTTGGCCTCCGATGGTTAAACTTTAGATGATGTTGCGATGTGTTTGCTCAAAATAAAATAACAAACGTTTGCACATACAACAAAGAAAATAGGCTTTTACAACATTCAAATAAATAAGCAGAAACTCAAATAAACAACGTAGATATTCTTTCTTTCTTAATAATGCTTATATAACTTCATAACTTAAAGGGTACTTGTACGATTTGTACGTGTACGGTTAAAAACTGTTCCTCGACTGCGTCTCTCAAACAGATCACTGTGGCTTTAGCGCAGGCACCGTGGGAATTGTAGTCCTTTATAGTGCGTTGACTACAGACGTCACAATTAGGTGGCCTTTCTTATAAAATCAAAATACTGGCTCTAACACTTATATAATTGGAATCTGTGGAATCTCAGCTTTCTTATGATATGTTTTTTGTGCAGATCCGATGAAGTATAAAATATGTCTACCGTGAGTTATGTGCTAAGTGCGTTATCACTCTTTCGCTTAGTGCTAATTCAGAGGCTCTGCGTTAGACTTGTGTTTTGTTTAGGCAACAATTGTTCATATCATCAGGTAGCTGAGTTGCTTCCCGTTAAGTGGGTATGACACATTCATAGTTTGTTAAATGTTAAGAAGCCCTCAGACACTGTTTTTTGCAAGATGTTGGGGGCTCCCGGGCTTAACAGGTTAAATACCAACCAACTATGTGCTATATATGCAATATATATTTATGCCATTAATAACGGTGCAATATATACCTGGCTGCTAAATCCTAAGAACTGTTACAGGATGTGGATTTTGTAACTTTTTATTATTTTTTAAATTATTTTTTGTATTCTATCATAATTTTTTTATTTTTTTTACTTTAATACTTTTTAACCTGTTAAGCCCCGAGCCTGTTTTTCAGGTCTCAGGCTCGAAAAATGACATTCCCAGAACAAATGACTATAACTTCACTTCTAAAAGGGGTAAATTAATAATCTTTTTTTCTCAAAGCAAGGATAAACCTGTGAGTTGGATGTAGAAAAGTCAGAATCAATATAAATGTTTTTTTATTTGAAAGTTAAGTCAGATTGAACTCAGTAAAAAAAAAATGTAAATGATTGTCTGTCCAAAAAAAAAACATTACTTATTGTGAAAACCACCCTTGAATGATGGGATAGTAGACTAAAAGCTTTAGGAATCCAAACTATAACATATAAGTACCCTGTATCGAGATTGATGTAAAACAAGTGACATTTTACCTTTTTTAGGTTTTAAAAAAACAAAACGTTTTGGGGTCATTTGGGTGGATTGTCAATAATCGATTTTGATTATTGACACCTCTTTTTAACCGTTAGAGCCAATAGAATCAAGGGGAAGTTCCTAAAATCCATCTAAACATTACTCATTGGTGAGTGAGTGATGCATAGCCAGAATGCCCAAAACCGGAAGCTGCCATACACTCTCGTAGCAGCTAATAAGAAAACTCCGTTATTGACATAAATATGGTGATGGATTATCAGTAATCATTTCAAAGTGACACAGGCAAATTGGATTAACCTTCAGCAGCGTTTTTATCATTGTAATGCCATTGAACACAACTTTTGATCAAAAACAGCAAAAGGTAAGACTTATTTCCCGTGTTTTGCTCCGTAAAGCTACGTGGTGTGATGTCTGGGTTTGCTTCCCCTGGTCGCTCAGTGATGATACTTATATTTCTAGAATCTGTGGAATCTCCGCTTGCTCGCTGATATCTTATTTGTGCAGATCCGATAAGTAATAAGGGCATTTTACAGTGAGTTCTGTGCTAAGTGCGTTAGCATTTTTTCGCTCATGGCTAATTCAGAGCCTTTGTTATTACCCTTGTGTTTCGTTTAGCTAAAAATGGTTAATATCGTCTGATAGCTGAGTTTCTTCCCATTAAGTGGGTATGACACAATCATAGTTTGTTAAAGGTCCCATGACATGGCCATTTCTACTGATCATAATTCCATTAGTGAGGTCTACTAGAATAGATTTACATTGTGCAATTTTCCAAACTCACATTGGTTTCTCATACAGCATCTCTGTATAGTATGTGTATTCACTCTCTGTCCTACCAGGCTTGTTGGAGCTCCTCCCTGTGAGCCCACTGTGCTCTGATTGGTCAGCTCGCCCACTCTGTTCTGATGAGTGCACCACCGTTACAGCGGAACATCAGTGATTATGTGTTACAATAGCGTTTGTTAGCAACCAGAAAATGACACCAGTAATGACAAACAGATAAGAATGCTGCGTGGGGTCTGGGTGCCGTGTTGGCGGGACGTTGCGAGGCTCGCTGCTGCTCACATACAGACTCACAGCCTCGCCGTGTCCCGTCGTCTGAGGCTGAGAAATCCGCGGAACTGCAGCTGAGAAAAGATTGAGTGTGTGTGTGTGAGGAAGTCCAGATTGGTAAATTTTGACCAATCCGCGGACTTAACATAACGGCTCCGGACTTAACGTAACGGCTCCACGGATTGGTCCATTTGGGTCGTCTTTACGTCACTAGGTACCAGAAAGGAAAAGAGAAATCTCCAACGAGGCGTTCTGGGGCAGCATAGACAGGCCTTTTCTGTGTTAGAGTTGTACTCACTAAAGGGTGTACTTTGTGGGTTTTTGACTCTGCAGACCGTTTACATGCATAAAAAGCTACATAACACACAAGGAGATGGGTAATAACCAGAAAAGCATGACATGGGACCTTTAAATGTTAAGAAGACCTCAGACGCTGTTTCTTGCAAGATGTTGCGTTTTGCCCCCGCGAAAATGTTATTGCAGTATCATTACTTTTACATAAGAAGGTGCTGTACATTTTTATGTTAATACTTGCATAATTTTACTTAAATAAGGTTTGAATGCAAGATTTTAATTTGTAACAGAGTATTTTCATTCTATAGACGTAGTGTATCTATGAACGATGCCAAATACAATTCCTTGTTTACATTGCAGCTAGTGCTAAACTGGAAGTGGAAAGGGGCTGGGCTACAGAAGATGAATTGAGACAACACAAATACACAATAGGTGGGACTAACAAAGATAATATGAAAGTATACAAACAAAGGCTTTAATTAGGGCTGCAAAATATCTCCCATTTTAATGGTGATCAGATTTTTAAATGCTAACACTTAGCAGTTTTTTCTGACTGTGTGTTTCCTGCAGATGTCCAGCTGCTGGTGGTGGATAAAGAAGAGGTTCTCCCTGACCAGCAGGAGTGGAGCACCAGTCTGGACCAGGAGGACCCAGAGCCCCCAACACACATTAAGCAGGAACAGGAGGAACTCAGGATCAGTCAGGAGGGAGAGCAGCTTCAGGAGCTTGAGAAGGCTGATATCACCAAGTCCATTTTCGCACCTGACCCTGTGAAGAGTGAAGATGATAAAGAGAAACCTCAGTCCTCACAGTCTCATCAAAGACAAACTGAACACATGGAAAGAGAAGCTGATGGAGATGACTGTCGAGGACCAGAACCAGCCAGGAACTCAGATCCAGAGAGCAGTTTACAACCAAAGACTGAGGACAACACTGGAGGCTGTTCTGAACCTGACACTGAAGTCAGTGCTGATTGGAAGGAGACCAGAGAACCTGCGTCAGGCTCAAACTCACTGAAAAATAGACAAGAATATGTCTGTGATTCAAGCCGTAGTGCTATAAAGAAACAATTTGGCTGCTCTGTGTGTACGAAATATTTTACATATAGAAGCAATGTTCAGCAACACATGAGAATCCACACAGGAGAGAAACCATTCAATTGCTCAGTCTGTAAGAAAGCTTTTTCACGGAATATAGATTTAAAGGGGCACATGAGAGTCCACACAGGAGAGAAACCATTCAACTGCTCAGTCTGTAATAAAGCTTTTGCAGAGAATAGAGATGCAAAGCGACACATGAGAATCCACACAGGAGAGAAACCATTTAGCTGCTCAGTTTGTAAGAAAGCTTTTTCACGGAATATAGATTTAAAGGGGCACATGAGAGTCCACACAGGAGAGAAACCATTCAACTGCTCAGTCTGTAATAAAGCTTTTGCAGAGAATAGAGATGCAAAGCGACACATGAGAATCCACACAGGAGAGAAACCATTTACCTGCTCAGTTTGTACCAAATCTTTTGCATTGAATGGAAATTTAAAGGCACACATGAGAGTCCACACAGGAGAGGAAATATACAGCTGCAATGTTTGTGACAAAAGATTTAAATGGCGTAATCGTTTAAAAAGACACAAGTGTGTTGGTCGTCAGTCATCACGGCTTAATGAAATTCAAACTGAGGATAACAGAGAGGCATAGCCTCCAATCAGCAGCTCAGCTGGACACATGGAAACAGAAGCTGATGGAGAGGACAATGAATAAGTCTTATGACAGTTCACACATGAGAAAAATCTGTCTGACTAGATTAACATTGTTGCACAACATTCATACAAGACTTAAAGTGGACCTATCATGCTATATTTGAATAATATATTGTAGGGCCATACCTATATAAAACATGTCCGCGAATTTTTTTTTCAAAATACCAAACAGATCATGCATTTTAGCCATGCCTCATTTTGCTCTATTTGCTCTTTTTAGCCCTGTTTTTGCAAGGGCTGAATCTGTGAGAAGTCACTGCTTTTGTGGCAGACTACAGCGTCACCTACAGGCCTGGCATATGTACTATAGCGTCTCCAGCGCTTTCGAACGGCAATGGCCGTGGCTGTCTCCTCCTGATAGGTGGAGAGTTGCCCATATAGGCGGAGCTCCTCATTTCTGACGTCAGAAATATTTCAAATCTGGATCAGTCTGTATCAGATCCGTTGCAGCCCCGTTTTTAGAGATTTGGGTATGGAGGAAAAGATAGAGGGTTGTGTTTTCTGACACTTGGTGAGTTCCCTGACACACCGGGGACACATATTCATGTATAAAAGATGTACAAAAGTGCATTTTGCATGATAGGTCACCTTTAAGTGAACTCCATCTTTATCAACATAAGTGGACAATATGTTTAATGTTTTTGTCATACTGAAATTCTGATTTATACGTTAACCACTGACTGTTGATGAACCATTTTATTTGGGATTGAAGGCTCCAAGTTTCCATAGAGAGATATAGGATGATTTGATGTATTGTTCTTTATTTCTAAATGTTTTGGATCATTGCTATCCGGTTAATGTGCCCTGTTTTACATAAATGTACCTGTTATCTGATTGTTTTTGGTTCTGTAACTGTAAGGGAATAAATTTGCCTATTTTGTATCCTGATGACCTAATGCCGTTACATGTAATACGTTACTCCCTAAGCCTGATTTCACCCAACTGCAACCGATTTGCTAATAATCACAAATGTTAATTTCTTTGACCCCTTGACTTGACTATTTCTCGTTTAATAATCGTTACTTCTCCTCAGGACCAAGTTCCTGTGTCCTGCCTTTCACCTGCTGATCACCCACTGCTCATTTAAGGTGGACTGACCTTTACAATGGACCAGCTAGTCTTAGTGTCTGAATGCAAACGTGTTGTAAAGTGATGCTAGACCAAAAAGGTGCTGTTGGGTTGTGTGCTCTCTGCAGGACGGTGTCTGTACTCAAAGATTGTTTATGAAATGAGAGCTTCACTGTCCAAATGACGCCAACAGAGCAATACGTCTTCTTTTCAGCAGATGGCATAAATGTTATTTCATCCAGTTCAACTGTCATCCACATATTAACCCTCTGGAGTCGGTGGGCGCGCCGGCGCGTCCAGGTGCGCATACTTTTACGTAATTAATCATATATTTTCGATTATAAGGAGTAGAAATATGATTCAGATATCCGCGGAATCGCTGGAAGAGTAGCTTTCCAGCGGTATCTCCTGTGAGACTGTAACCAGGGCACAGCAGCCAATATGGCCGCTCAAAGCAGCTTGACTTTACACTGTGTGGGATTGGTGGATTGGTGTGTCCGTCAAGGAAATCTCGGCCGGCAGCCATCATGGTCTGAAATGACCAATGGACATCGAGAAATCACTAAGGGCCTACCCACCAAGTAATAAAAACATAAACCACGTCTCTCCATGTCTGTGAGGAGAGAGAGAGAGAGAGAGACAGAGAAAATGGTTAAAAAAAACTTTACAGTTGCCCACTTCGCTAGAGATTTTTTTCGCTAGCAGCAGTGAAGATAGAGCCTCAGAACCTGAAGTCTTCGACTCTTCTGAAGAAGAAGAATACAAAGACAACAACAAGGATCCATTTGGACATGGGTAAGTGTAAATATTACAGTAATAGTGTACTGGCAATGTGTGGGGAATAACGCGAAAATGAACAATAGGTTTATTGATATATATTTTTTATCGATAGTCATGAACTTTTTATTGGGACAAAATAGACTCTCCATTAGCAAACGTTTACTCTGTGTTAACGTTATTTTGGTGTGTAAAAGTGAGATTACATGTGTAGATGATTAAATTAATCATTTATTCGTCCCACAATGGAGACATTTACAGTGACATGTTTTTGCCTTCAATTATTTTATCATACTGTCCTGTACAGATGAGACTTTGTAATCAGATGTAGCCTATGTATATGTGTGTCTGTGATTTTATACTGAATGTAAAGTAACTGGAAATACGTGTGTGTGTGTGTGTGTGTGTGTGTGTGTGTGTGTGTGTGTGTGTGTGTGTGTGTGTGTGTGTGTGTGTGTGTGTGTGTGTGTGTGTGTGTGTGTGTGTGTGTGTGTGTGTGTGTGTGTGTGTGTGTGTGTGTGTGTGTGTGTGTGTGTGTGTGTGTGTGTGTGTGTGTGTGTGTGTGTGTGTGTGTGTGTGTGTGTGTGTGTGTGTGTGTGTGTGTGTGTGTGTGTGAGACTCCTTCTGCAACCTCCCAAACTTTATTTGTATGTGTGCATTGTTATTTGTGCTTGAGCAACATTTTACTTGAACTTTATTTCAATGAAATTAGTTGTAATTATTGTCCTACACAGGCGGTGTTTATCCAGCAGCCACAACATCCATCTGTGCCGGCCCCCAGGTCAAGATCTACTGTGGCTCAAGGGCCTTCACCAGAGCCATCACCACCAAGGACCAGCAGACCAGCATCACTACAGCTGCCTCCACCTCCATCTGCGGCTGCCACCAGGTCAAGATACACCTCAGCACAAAGGCTCCACCACAGCCATCACCTTCAACCCAGCCAGCAAGGAGGTCTCGTATAGCACTTGTACACCCCACCTACACAGCAGCCCATGCACCATCACCCCCACCTACACAGCAGCCAGACCCACTGTCTTGGAAGACAGACAAAGACCTTGACACTGTCTTGACATTTATAATGAATAGTTGGTTGAAAGTTCTGATGTTCAATATTGTAAATAGTGAGTTTTCCAGTTTCTTATATTTATATAAATAGTTGGTTGAAAAAAACATATTTATAATAAATTGTTGGTTGAAAAAAAAAGGTTGAATGCTCAATTTGTATTTGTACACATCACATGAACCTTGGTATGTAATATGAAATCATTATTAAGTCCTGATGTATCTCAGTCCCTGCTGTGGTGAAAGTAGAGTGATAAACACCTATTTTACTCAAAATTTGAATTTCATATTTTTCATTTTAGACATGAATAACACATTTATATACAGTGTAATTCAAATATTTCACTGCTTTTGTGATCCTAAGACTTTGGTAACCAAATCTAAAACACCAAAACAATTCGATCACATGAGTACATTTGTGTTTTCACAAGAGTTTTGAAGATTTTCCAAAAATCGGATGTCACACTTTAAGCTTTTGAGCTACTTATCTCATCAAACAGTGCTCTAAGGTGAGCAATATGCATATATAGCAAGACCAGAGATTGTCCTGAACATTTTGATATTTAACACATGGGGTGCCATGTTAGAAGAAATACATTTAAAAGGTGATTTAAGAAAACATCTAAAAATCGAGAAAATACCCTTAGACTCCAGAGGGTAACGTCATAATTTAAGTTGCACTGACGGCCGACAGAGGGCGACAGCGGCCGCTAATGCAGTTGTGTGGTTCTTATCTGTCAAATAATAACACACAAAGAAGAAAAAAGACCGGCCACAGGAAGAGAAGGGATTAGACGCCACGGCAGCAAGCCCCCAGGAAGTGCGCCGGACTCACATGAAAATATTCGTGCTGGCCAAACGGCGGTACTACACTTCCGTTTGGTTGCCAGGCCCGGAAACACTTTTTCCCATTGACTTACATGGGGAAAGAATGGTCTGTAAATCGTTGGATAATTTTTTTTAAACTAAATAAACTACCAAGTATGAACACTTGTATAGCCCTTATTAAAAACATTCGTTCCTCAAGTTGTAATAATGTGCTAATAACGTTATTCTGAGAGTTATTTCCCTCTGCATTATGAACGCGCATCTAACCCACGGGACCGCGCCACCCGGCACGTTCATGTTACGTGTCCCGACCAATCAGAGCACACTGTGCTCACAGGGAGGGTGGGGGCTGGAGCTATTGGAGCTACAACGAGCCGTTAAAGGCAGAGAGTGAAATTCAGTGAATACACGTAGTTTACAGAGATGCTGTTTGAGAAACCAATGTGAGTTGCGTTTATCTTTACCCATGGATGCACAATAAGAACGGACCCATATCGTCTTACTGCCACCCCACACTGCGGTCAACTCAGCCGTCTCTCGCATTTGCTTGGTCAAATGAGCAGCGCTTCATTTTTGAGTGCGCGATTAATAGCGTCTTTACGGTAATCGCCGAGAAGCGGCGCTGACGGTAGTACAAGTGCTTATGCTATATTTGATCAATCAATCAATGATATTTTATGAGGGATAAAATGATTTTTAGCCATAAGTTCTTAATAAAATTGGTACTGTTGGACTCAGTACATGTTAGACTACTACCACAAATACAATCAAGTACTTTTACTGTGTACTATTTGAGTAATACTCTGTCAAACTCCCCTCCAGAGTACAATAATGCATGTTTTCTGCCATCTTTGATGAGAGATACAATCATTTTTTGCAATAAATTCTTCGTGAAATTGGTACTGTTGGATTCAGTACTACCTGGACTAGTAGCACAAGTACAATCAAGTACTTTTACTGTGTACTTTTTGAGTAATCCTTTGTCAAACTCCACCCCTGGGTACAATAATGCATGTTTTCTGCCATCTTTGATGAGAGATAAAATGATGTTTTGCAATAAGTTCTTAATTAAATTGGTACTGTTGGATTCAGTACTACTTGGACTAGTAGCACAAGTACAATCAAGTACTTTTACTGTGTACTGTTTGAGTAATACTCGTTTAAACTCCTGTCCTGAGTACACACTTTAATGTATTCTGCCATCTTTGATGAGAGATAAAGTGATTTCGTGCAATAAGTTCTTAGTGCAATTGGTACTGTTGGATTCAGTACTACTTGGACTAGTAGCACAAGTACAATCAAGTACTTTTATTGTGTACTTTTTGAGTAATCCTTTGTCAAACTCCCCTCCAGAGTACAATAATGCATGTTTTCTGCCATCTTTGATGAGAGATAAAATGATTTTGTGCAATAACTTCTTAATGAAATTGGTACTGTTGGATTCAGTACTACTTGGACTAGTAGCACAAGTACAATCAAGTACTTTTACTGTGTACTTTTTGAGTAATACTCGTATAAACTCCTGTCCTGAGTACACACTTTAATGTATTCTGCTATCTTTGATGAGAGATAAAAGGATTTTTTGCAATAAGTTCTTAATGAAATTGGTACTGTTGGATTCAGTACTACTTGGACTACTACCAAAAGTACAATCAAGTACTTTTACTGTGTACTTTTTGAGTTATACTCGTTTAAACTCCTGTCCTGAGTACACACTTTAATGTATTCTGCCATCTTTGATGAGAGATAAAATGATTTCGTGCAATAAGTTCTTAGTGAAATTGATACTGTTGGATTCAGTACTACTTGGACTAGTAGCACAAGTACAATCAAGTACTTTGACTGTGTACTATTTGAGTAATCCCCTGTCAAACTCCCCTCCAGAGTACAATAATGCATGTTTTCTGCCATCTTTGATGAGATACAATCATTTTGTGCAATAAGTTCTTAATGAAATTGGTACTGTTGGATTCAGTACTACTTGGACTACGACCAATAGTACAATCAAGTACTTTTACTGTGTACTTTTTGAGTTATACTCGTTTAAACTCTCCTCCAGAGTACAATAATGCATGTTTTCTGCCATCTTTGATGAGAGATACAATTATTTTTTGCAATAAGTTCTTAATGAAATTAGTACTGTTGGATTCAGTACTACATGGACTAGTAGCACAAGTACAATCAAGTACTTTTACTGTGTAGTTTTTGAGTAATACTCGTCTAAACTCCTGTCCTGAGTACACACTTTAATGTATTCTGCTATCTTTGATGAGAGATAAAATGATTTTTTGCTATAAGTTCTTAATGAAATTGGTACTGCTGGATTCAGTACTATTTGGACTAGTAGCCCCACCCGCCCCCTTCACTCTGTGTGACTCCCCAGTCACTTCTGTGGAGTCTTTCCGCTTCCTGGGTACCATCATCGCCCTGGAACTCAAGTGGAAGCAGAACATCTGCTCCCTCATCAAAAAAGCACAGCAGAGGATGTTCTTCCTGAGGCAGCTGAAGAAATTCAACCTGCCAAAGACGATGATGGTGAACTTCTACACCTCCATCATCGAGTCCATCCTCACCTCCCCCATCACCATCTGGTACGCTGCAGCCACAGCCAAGGATAAGGGCAGGCTGCAGTGTGTAGAGAGGGTCCTGTCTGACATCCCTCCACGACCTACACGCCTCCAGGACCCTGAGGCGGGAAGAAAGTGGCAGACCCCTCCCACCCTGGAGACAAACTGTTCACCCCTCTCCCCTCTGTCAGGAGGCCATGCTCCATCAGGACCAAAACCTCTCTCCATCAGGACCAGTCAACGTCTTCAGCCTCCAGCACACTTTACCTGAACAAGGCTCATTCCCCAGGATCACAAAACGATCCCTGTATAGTCTGAGTACCAATGACCTCATATTATGTCTTGTCATTAAAGTTACATCACCCATTATAACAATTCACTTTCCATTATTCTCTTGTCTGTTCTCTTGACTGAATTACTATAGTCCTGTCTTTAACAAAATGTAAAGTCCTTCTACTGCACGTTTTTAAGACTCCAAAACAGGCATTTTGTACTGTAGCCTATGTGTTTTTGTGTCCCATATGGGTTTATAATTGATTTCTGGTTAGGGGGGGGGGAGCTCTGGGTCCTACGGCCCATGGTGTGGTTGGCTCGGGTTCTCTCCTTCAATCAATCAATCAATCAATCAATGTTTATTTATATAGCCCAAAATCACAAATGTTACATATGTCTCAGTGGTCTTCACAGTTTGTACAGAATATCAGTAGAACAATACGACACCCTCTGTCCTTAGACCCTCTGTCCTTAGACCTTCTGTCCTTAGACCCTCTGTCCTTAGACCCTCTGTCCTTAGACCCTCACATCGTACAAGGAAAAACTTCCAGAGAAAACCCACAGTTTAAAGGGGAACATGGGAGAAACATCAGGGAGAGCAACAGAGGAGGGATCCCTCTCCCAGGATGGACAGACGTGCAATAGATGCCGTGTGTCCTTCTGTTTGTTCCTTTTGGCCAGACCTCTTTTTGTTTCCCGTTTCGCTTGTGTGAGCAAACGGCTGATTATCAATAAATGCTTGTTACCAAGTACCGGTTATTGCGTGTATTCTTTCATGTTGCGGGTCTCAGCACGAGCCACTACCGCGGAGTAGAGGTTGGGGCCGTAACAACATATCCAAGCCACTGTGAAATGTACTTTGCACTTCAATGGAGTAATAAAAAGTTAAAATGGACATTTTCTTTGTTGATTGAGCTGATTGAATTATGTAGTTATGGGAAAATCCCAGTTAACTAGTCAAATTTACAATATATTTACATTTTTATATGTACAGTAAATTAATGTCTGTGTTGCATTACTTCTACAGTAAAAGTGTGAAAATACAGGTAATTACTGTAATTTATGTACAGCAAGGTACCATAATACCATAGCTCTGTACTGCTATATCACAGTAATTCCATGGGCATGGCAAATGTAAAGTCACAGTATTTAGTTGTACTATTATTCTAATTTACTGTAAAATATCTACAGTAAATTACTGTGAAATATTTACAGTGAATTACTGTGAAATCCATGCAACTAGTAGCCAGTAATTTACTGTAATTTTACAAACCAAACATTTTACAGTGTATTTTTGCCCCGCCCCCTGCGTTGTGTAAACGACCAATCTCCTTGCGGTAACAGAGCGCGTCAATACCTGTCAATTAGTGCTTCCATGGACCTCATCTGTAATGGAAGCTCGTCGAGGGTACGTATATTTGTATTAAAACAGAAAAGTAGTTATATACATAATTGTGTTCGAAAATAAAACACAAATGTTTATATGAATTGTTACAAGATTTCGATTTTCTATAGTACAAATCTGGGCCATTTGTTGTATAATTTCTCCAAACACATACAGTACAAATGCCTGTTTTGGAGTCTTCAAAAGGTGCAGTGGAAGGAATTTTGTTAAAGAGAGGACAATATAAGGTGTTGTGATCATGGGGAATGAGCCTTGTACAGGGAAAGTGTGCTGGAGGCTGAAGACGTTGACTGGGACTGATGGATTGATGAGGCTGATGAGACTGAAGAATCTGCAAGGAAAGAACTAGGGGCAGAGAAATTATATATTATACATATATTAAAAGACAGCAGCGTCATAAGAGGCCAACAAGAGTGACAAGGGTGCGTCACTGTGCTGAAGGAAAGTTGTGACCAGCTATCCAGGCCAGTCTCTAAAGACTTTCCAAAGTGTAACAATGCTGTTGCTGGAGTACTGATCTAGTGGATCTAGTGTTCATATCATGTGTTTACCATATCCTGTTAAAATACTCTGTCCAACATAGTCAGTATTGTGAAGAACATTTTTCTAACGCTTATTATACAGTGGGGCAAAAAAGTATTTAGTCAGCCACCAATTGTGCAAGTTCTCCCACTTAAAAAGATGAGAGAGGCCTGTAATTTTCATCCTAGGTATACCTCAACTATGAGAGACAAAATGAGAAGAAAAAAAAATCCAGAAAACCACATTGTCTGATTTTTAAAGAATTTATTTGCAAATTATGGTGGAAAATAAGTATTTGGTCAATAACAAAAGTTCATCTAAATACTTTGTTATATACCCTTTGTTGGCAATGACAGAGGTCAAACGTTTTCTGTAAGTCTTCACAAGGTTTTCACACACTGTTGCTGGTATTTTGGCCCATTCCTCCATGCAGATCTCCTCTAGAGCAGTGATGTTTTGGGGCTGTCGCTGGGCAACACGGACTTTCAACTCCCTCCAAAGATTTTCTATGGGGTTGAGATCTGGAGACTGGCTAGGCCACTCCAGGACCTTGAAATGCTTTTATGAAGCCACTCCTTCGTTGCCCGGGCGGTGTGTTTGGGATCATTGTCACGCTGAAAGACCCAGCCACGTTTTCATCTTCAATGCCCTTGCTGATGGAAGGAGGTTGTCATTCAAAATCTCACGATACATGGCCCCATTCATTCTTTCCTTTACACGGATCAGTCGTCCTGGTCCCTTTGCAGAAAAACAGCCCCAAAGCATGATGTTTCCACCCCCATGTTTCACAGTAGGTATGGTGTTCTTTGGATGCAACTCAGCATTCTTTCTCCTCCAAACACGTCTAGTTGAGTTTTTACCAAAAAGTTCCATTTTGGTTTCATCTGACCATATGACATTCTCCCAATCCTCTTCTGGATCATCTAAATGCTCTCTAGCAAACTTCAGACGGGCCTGGACATGTACTGGCTTAAGCAGGGGGACACGTCTGGCACTGCAGGATTTGAGTCCCTGGCGGTGTAGTGTGTTACTGATGGTAGCCTTTGTTACTTTGGTCCCAGCTCTCTGCAGGTCATTGACTAGGTCCACCCGTGTGGTTCTGGGATTGTTGCTCACCGTTCTTGTGATCATTTTGACCCCACGGGGTGAGATCTTGCGTGGAGCCCCAGATCGAGGGAGATTATCAGTGGTCTTGTATGTCTTCCATTTTCTAATAATTGCTCCCAGTTGATTTCTTCACACCAAGCTGCTTACCTATTGCAGATTCAGTCTTCCCAGCCTGGTGCAGGTCTACAATTTTGTTTCTGGTGTCATTTGACCAGTGGCGGAGCCAGGACATTTTCAGTGGGGTGGCCAGGATGGAACCAGTGATCATTTTGGGGTGGCATTGAAATCACTATTATATGAACATAAAAATACATCTCACTATAAAATAAGGGGTTATTTAAGGCACCTACAACACACCTCTACATTATTTGGGATCAAGTGGTGGAATAGATCAAATAATATTCAGTATATCTAACAATTTCTTTCGTATTCCCGCAGGCAAAGTATCAACGAAGCTTACATTATACAAATGTAATGCAATATACAGACTGTTTAGCTTATGGTGATCAGCAGCACTATGGGCTCATTCTCTCAGTGTATCATCAGGAATACAGAGACACACACACATCATTTAAATAAGAGTTTTTAAGTAAATGATAGGTTAAGAATAATCATCTTAAAGTAAATAACAATAAACAATAGCCCTTAACCCTGTAAGGCCCCCGGTTGTAATTTTACAACATTACTTTAAGCTATCCTAAAAAAGTCAGTAAATGTTCAGGGGTAGACATTAAGGGTACAATGCCACTGGCCCTCCGGGCGGTGGCATTGTATTATCACTGGCCCCACCATTGTAATCACTGGCCCGGAGCATTCGTCCAAAACAAATCGACTAATAATGAAGAAAATTAACACATTTGTTGCAATAGTAATTTATGCACTAGCTACATTACTACTTGTACTACAACATTTGAATAATCAGGTCTTCCTCATTTTCCTCAATTGTTCATATTTGGTTTATTAAAATAATGATATTGTGGTCATTGATAAAAAATGTCTGCTATTATTATGAGTATTATTATTTGTATAATGCACTTTCTGCCTTCCTGTCATTAGGAGTTAGAAATGTAATGGCTATGTAGCAGATTAGATTAGAACCTTCATTATCCTAAACTGCTGGGATATTTCCCTAAAGCTAATACCTTTATATTGTCTACTCTTCACTTACTTGTCAGCATAGGTCGGCATTGATGTATAGAGCCGACAGAAGACCTTGTTTATATTGGCATCATATTGAGAGGTGCAGCCAGTGACGTGTCCTAAAACCAGGAAGTAAGCTGCTGGTTCCCTCCACAAAAAGCAATGGGATTTCTCCACAGGGTTTTGGAAAATAGCTGGAAATAAGGTCTGTGGAAAACAAACCTGTTTGATAAATGCACGTTTTTGTTCAGCCGGATAATCTCCATGTCTACCCTACTTTTATAATTTTCAAATCATAAATCTAATCGATAGATTATAAAAGGGTTTTAGGACGCGTCACTGCACCAGAAGCCAACTCCATCGATCGATCAAGCTGGCTCAAACTTCCTCTCCCTCTTCTTCTCATGCTCTCTGTCACTCTCCTTTAACTCCTTCTGTGACTTTCTTTTATTTGAAGATTGTTTTTTGCACGGCGCTTGGACGGTTACCGCTGGTATTAAAAACATTTTGGCGAATGGTTAGGTGGCGCGACAGTGTAAATGCATTTTTAATAATAACATTTTTGAATGGAACATTCTCAACATGAATGCATAAATCCAAATAAATATAACTTACATATGTGGGAAAATACTGTGTTTGAAATGTGTAATTGAAATTAGATGCTAGCTTTTTGTTTTGATATATATATATATATTTTGTATTCCAGTCTCCCTTCAGATATGTTAAGTGGCATGGCATTCAACACAATGCTGCTCACCTCCTTCAGTTGGGAGAAAAGCTGGTTCAGGTTCAGCCTTATGGGGGTACAGGGCTGCTGAGCCTAGAGATGGATCTGTTGGTCCTGGCACCAGGAGGAGGGACAACTGATTTAGTATGAATAGCTGCTAAAAATCTACCTGCATTTGTTAAATGTCAGCTAAAAGAGCAGTGCAATTAAAAACCTGTATAGATATTAACAGTACTTAATGTCAGCTTAGTAAAAAAAACATCACAATTATTATTTACAATGGACTAAGCTTAGCTAACAGACATAATTCCACCACTCATGGACCACACCCACCTTTTCTTTTGAAAAACTGGTTGTCGCCCTTTAGTCCCTCTCTCTTGTTTTTCTCTCCTTTCTTTTCTCTTTTGAAAGCCTGACTTTGTAAGTCGTTGACACATGGTATACAGGGTTTCCCACACATAGACTATACTTGGGCGGGCCGCCCAGGTATATTAACGGCCGCCCAAGTATATTTCGCGACCCATTTAGATTTTTTCTTTTTTTTTAATAATAATATATATATATATTGTTTTCGTCCGTGACCACGACACCATCTGCGATCGATTAACTTGTGGACAATGATCCCTCGCTCTACGCCTCCTGTACCCAGTCCCGGACTGGCCATCGGGAGGACCGGGGGGTTTCCTGATGGCCTGGCCTGTTAAGTGGCCTGCCTCACACAGGGTGACTGGCTGTCTACATGATGTGGCCTCCCGACATGGCCACAGTCATACAGATCATAAATCAAAGCCGTTGATTGGTCTCTGTTGTGTCATTCAAGCTCGGGATAACCTCAGCTCAGGTGAGGTAAAGGACTCTCTGAGTGTTTAGATAGTTAACTTAGTCTAAGTTCTCTGTGGGTCTCAAACGGTGTGGTCACCATTTATGTAAACACATATTTCCATTTGAGAGGGTAGTGATTAGTAAAATATGCATGAATAAAAAATAAAAAGTTAACTAGGTGAAAAAAGGTAAGATACACTTTTAAACTTGTTGAGAGCTAAAACTAGTCTTTGCTGCTGCCTCAAAGAGGAGCAGGGGAGACAGGAGGGAGACAGGAGAGGCTGGTTCAGGAGCACAGACACACTTACAACTATAAATGAACCAAAAATAAATAAACAAGTTTCAGTGTTTTTTCATATTGGAAATGGTATGTTATTGGTTATGGCCATGATTTTATGATTATTGAAATGTATACAGTTCTGTTTCATATAGGTGTTTCCATAGATCTAGTCTCTTTATTTTCCCCCTCAAAATGCACCAGATTGATGCATTTAACTCCAACATTTAAAAAAAAATCTTACCGGGGGAGCATGCCCTCGGACCCCCCTGGACGATTTGAGGTCCACCCCCACTTTAAATCACATTGATAGGTTCCTAAATACATTTACCATTTTTTTTTAAAATAGTAACCCATGTCCATATGTTTATTTTGTGGGTAGTAGATTTAAACTATAGGGCTATCACTATGGGTCCTGCCTGTATCTGTTCGCTCTGCCATGGCGTGAAGGGTCTGCTAACAAGCGACCAACAGAAAGGTTAATGTTGTTGCACGTCACGTCACCTCACTATTTGATATAAGACTAACATTCCTGACAATAGATCTCAATAGTCATCTTTTATGGTGTAATGCATTTTTAATAATAACATTTTTGAATGGAACATTCTCAACATGAATGCATAAATCCAAATAAATATAACTTAAATATGTGGGGAAATACTGTGTTTGAAATGTGAAATTGAAATTAGATGCTAGCTTTTTGTTTGATATGTATATATATTTTGTATTCCAGTCTCCCTTCAGATATGTTAAGTGGCATGGCATTCAACACAATGCTGCTCACCTCCTTCAGTTGGGAGAAAAGCTGGTTCAGGTTCAGCCTTATGGGGGTACAGGGCTGCTGAGCCTAGAGATGGATCTGTTGGTCCTGGCACCAGGGGGAGGGACAACTGATTTAGTATGAATAGCTGCTAATAGTCTACCTGTATTTGTTAAATGTCAGCTAAAAGAGCAGTGCAATTAAAAACCTGTATAGATATTAACAGTACTTAATGTCAGCTTAGTAAAAAAAAACATCACAATTATTATTTACAATGGACTAAGCTTAGCTAACAGACATAATTCCACCACTCATGGACCACACCCACCTTTTCTTTTGAAAAACTGGGTGACATACTGTCGCCCTTTAGTCCCTCTCTCTTGTTTTTCTCTCCTTTCTTTTCTCTTTTGAAAGCCTGACTTTGTGAGTCGTTGAGACATGGTACTACACACGTAAGTACTAGCATCCTGCTCCTCACATGCTCACACTAGTGTCTGCTAGAAAGTGCCGGCGGTGCTGCACCACGTTTGGAGGCAGGACCAAACCATTACATGTAAATAGAACGGGGTGTACAGAGGCTTTGGATAATTAACTTTTGGAAGAAAATAAGTTAAATGAATTGTAAGTTTAGTGAGTACTTTACATTATCGATATAACGTCCTATTAATGTTAATTATTGATGAATGATGAAAGGTTACTTAAACATTTTTTTCTTAATGTTCTAAAATAGTTTGGGCCCCCGTGGTGAGAGTGTTTGGGGTGGCCAATAGGGTGGCCAGGATTCAGCTGGGGGTGGCCACGGCCACCCCCAGCCACCCCCTAGCTCCGCCACTGCCTTTGACAGCTCTTTGGTCTTGGCCATAGTGGAGTTTGGAGTGTGACTGTTTGAGGTTGTGGACAGGTGTCTTTTATACTGATAACGAGTTCAAACAGGTGCCATTAATACAGTTAACAAGTGGAGGACTGGAGCTATTGGAGCTACAACGAGCCGTTAAAGGCAGAGAGTGAAATTCAGTGAATACACGTAGTTTACAGAGATGCTGTTGAGAAACCAATGTGAGTTGCGTTTATCTTTACCCATGGAATGCACAATAAGAACGGACCCATATCGTCTTACTGCCACCCCACACTGCGGTCAACTCAGCCGTCTCTCGCATTTGCTTGGTCAAATGAGCAGCGCTTCATTTTGAGTGCGCGATTAATAGCGTCTTTACGGTAATCGCCGAGAAGCGACGCTGACGGTAGTACAAGTGCTTATGCTATATTTGATCAATCAATCAATGATATTTTATGAGGGATAAAATGATTTTTAGCCATAAGTTCTTAATAAAATTGGTACTGTTGGACTCAGTACATGTTAGACTACTACCACAAATACAATCAAGTACTTTTACTGTGTACTATTTGAGTAATACTCTGTCAAACTCCCCTCCAGAGTACAATAATGCATGTTTTCTGCCATCTTTGATGAGAGATACAATCATTTTTTGCAATAAATTCTTCGTGAAATTGGTACTGTTGGATTCAGTACTACCTGGACTAGTAGCACAAGTACAATCAAGTACTTTTACTGTGTACTTTTTGAGTAATCCTTTGTCAAACTCCACCCTGGGTACAATAATGCATGTTTTCTGCCATCTTTGATGAGAGATAAATGATGTTTTGCAATAAGTTCTTAATTAAATTGGTACTGTTGGATTCAGTACTACTTGGACTAGTAGCACAAGTACAATCAAGTACTTTTACTGTGTACTGTTTGAGTAATACTCGTTTAAACTCCTGTCCTGAGTACACACTTTAATGTATTCTGCCATCTTTGATGAAGATAAAGTGATTTCGTGCAATAAGTTCTTAGTGCAATTGGTACTGTTGGATTCAGTACTACTTGGACTAGTAGCACAAGTACAATCAAGTACTTTTATTGTGTACTTTTTGAGTAATCCTTTGTCAAACTCCCCTCCAGAGTACAATAATGCATGTTTTCTGCCATCTTTGATGAGAGATAAAATGATTTTGTGCAATAACTTCTTAATGAAATTGGTACTGTTGGATTCAGTACTACTTGGACTAGTAGCACAAGTACAATCAAGTACTTTTACTGTGTACTTTTTGAGTAATACTCGTATAAACTCCTGTCCTGAGTACACACTTTAATGTATTCTGCTATCTTTGATGAGAGATAAAAGGATTTTTTGCAATAAGTTCTTAATGAAATTGGTACTGTTGGATTCAGTACTACTTGGACTACTACCAAAAGTACAATCAAGTACTTTTACTGTGTACTTTTTGAGTTATACTCGTTTAAACTCCTGTCCTGAGTACACACTTTAATGTATTCTGCCATCTTTGATGAGAGATAAAATGATTTCGTGCAATAAGTTCTTAGTGAAATTGATACTGTTGGATTCAGTACTACTTGGACTAGTAGCACAAGTACAATCAAGTACTTTGACTGTGTACTATTTGAGTAATCCCCTGTCAAACTCCCCTCCAGAGTACAATAATGCATGTTTTCTGCCATCTTTGATGAGATACAATCATTTTGTGCAATAAGTTCTTAATGAAATTGGTACTGTTGGATTCAGTACACTACTTGGACTACGACCAAAGTACAATCAAGTACTTTTACTGTGTACTTTTTTGAGTAATCCCCTGTCAAACTCTCCTCCAGAGTACAATAATGCATGTTTTCTGCCATCTTTGATGAGAGATACAATTATTTTTTGCAATAAGTTCTTAATGAAATTAGTACTGTTGGATTCAGTACTACATGGACTAGTAGCACAAGTACAATCAAGTACTTTTACTGTGTAGTTTTTGAGTAATACTCGTCTAAACTCCTGTCCTGAGTACACACTTTAATGTATTCTGCTATCTTTGATGAGAGATAAAATGATTTTTTGCTATAAGTTCTTAATGAAATTGGTACTGCTGGATTCAGTACTATTTGGACTAGTAGCCCCACCCGCCCCCTTCACTCTGTGTGACTCCCCAGTCACTTCTGTGGAGTCTTTCCGCTTCCTGGGTACCATCATCGCCCTGGAACTCAAGTGGGAGCAGAACATCTGCTCCCTCATCAAAAAGCACAGCAGAGGATGTTCCTCCTGAGGCAGCTGAAGAAATTCAACCTGCCAAAGACGATGATGGTGAACTTCTACACCTCCATCATCGAGTCCATCCTCACCTCCCCCATCACCATCTGGTACGCTGCAGCCACAGCCAAGGATAAGGGCAGGCTGCAGTGTGTAGAGAGGGTCCTGTCTGACATCCCTCCACGACCTACACGCCTCCAGGACCCTGAGGCGGGAAGAAAGTGGCAGACCCCTCCCACCCTGGAGACAAACTGTTCACCCTCTCCCCTCTGTCAGGAGGCCATGCTCCATCAGGACCAAAACCTCTCTCCATCAGGACCAGTCAACGTCTTCAGCCTCCAGCACACTTTACCTGAACAAGGCTCATTCCCCAGGATCACAAAACGATCCCTGTATAGTCTGAGTACCAATGACCTCATATTATGTCTTGTCATTAAAGTTACATCACCCATTATAACAATTCACTTTCCATTATTCTCTTGTCTGTTCTCTTGACTGAATTACTATAGTCCTGTTTAACAAAATGTAAAGTCCTTCTACTGCACTTTTTAAGACTCCAAAACAGGCATTTTGTACTGTAGCCTATGTGTTTTTGTGTCCCATATGGGTTTATAATTGATTTCTGGTTAGGGGGGGGGGAGCTCTGGGTCCTACGGCCCATGGTGTGGTTGGCTCGGGTTCTCTCCTTCAATCAATCAATCAATCAATCAATGTTTATTTATATAGCCCAAAATCACAAATGTTACATATGTCTCAGTGGTCTTCACAGTTTGTACAGAATATCAGAATAACAATACGACACCCTCTGTCCTTAGACCCTCTGTCCTTAGACCCTCTGTCCTTAGACCTTCTGTCCTTAGACCCTCTGTCCTTAGACCCTCTGTCCTTAGACCCTCACATCGTACAAGGAAAAACTTCCAGAGAAAACCCACAGTTTAAAGGGGAACATGGGAGAAACATCAGGGAGAGCAACAGAGGAGGGATCCCTCTCCCAGGATGGACAGACGTGCAATAGATGCCGTGTGTCCTTCTGTTTGTTCCTTTTGGCCAGACCTCTTTTTGTTTCCCGTTTCGCTTGTGTGAGCAAACGGCTGATTATCAATAAATGCTTGTTACCAAGTACCGGTTATTGCGTGTATTCTTTCATGTTGCGGGTCTCAGCACGAGCCACTACCGCGGAGTAGAGGTTGGGGCCGTAACAACATATCCAAGCCACTGTGAAATGTACTTTGCACTTCAATGGAGTAATAAAAAGTTAAAATGGACATTTTCTTTGTTGATTGAGCTGATTGAATTATGTAGTTATGGGAAAATCCCAGTTAACTAGTCAAATTTACATATTATCGTATTATTTACATTTTTATATGTACAGTAAATTACTGGCTGTGTTGCATTACTTCTACAGTAAAAGTGTGAAAATACAGGTAATTACTGTAATTTATGTACAGCAAGGTACCATAATACCATAGCTCTGTACTGCTATATCACAGTAATTCCATGGGCATGGCAAATGTAAAGTCACAGTATTTAGTTGTACTATTATTCTAATTTACTGTAAAATATCTACAGTAAATTACTGTGAAATATTTACAGTGAATTACTGTGAAATCCATGCAACTAGTAGCCAGTAATTTACTGTAATTTTACAAACCAAACATTTTACAGTGTATTTTTGCCCCGCCCCCTGCGTTGTGTAAACGACCAATCTCCTTGCGGTAACAGAGCGCGTCAATACCTGTCAATTAGTGCTTCCATGGACCTCATCTGTAATGGAAGCTCGTCGAGGGTACGTATATTTGTATTAAAACAGAAAAGTAGTTATATACATAATTGTGTTCGAAAATAAAACACAAATGTTTATATGAATTGTTACAAGATTTCGATTTTCTATAGTACAAATCTGGGCCATTTGTTGTATAATTTCTCCAAACACATACAGTACAAATGCCTGTTTTGGAGTCTTCAAAAGGTGCAGTGGAAGGAATTTTGTTAAAGACAGGACAATATAAGGTGTTGTGATCATGGGGAATGAGCCTTGTACAGGGAAAGTGTGCTGGAGGCTGAAGACGTTGACTGGGACTGATGGATTGATGAGGCTGATGAGACTGAAGAATCTGCAAGGAAAGAACTAGGGGCAGAGAAATTATATATTATACATATATTAAAAGACAGCAGCGTCATAAGAGGCCAACAAGAGTGACAAGGGTGCGTCACTGTGCTGAAGGAAAGTTGTGACCAGCTATCCAGGCCAGTCTCTAAAGACTTTCCAAAGTGTAACAATGCTGTTGCTGGAGTACTGATCTAGTGGATCTAGTGTTCATATCATGTGTTTACCATATCCTGTTAAAATACTCTGTCCAACATAGTCAGTATTGTGAAGAACATTTTTCTAACGCTTATTATACAGTGGGGCAAAAAAGTATTTAGTCAGCCACCAATTGTGCAAGTTCTCCCACTTAAAAAGATGAGAGAGGCCTGTAATTTTCATCCTAGGTATACCTCAACTATGAGAGACAAAATGAGAAAAAAAAAATCCAGAAAATCACATTGTCTGATTTTTAAAGAATTTATTTGCAAATTATGGTGGAAAATAAGTATTTGGTCAATAACAAAAGTTCATCTAAATACTTTGTTATATACCCTTTGTTGGCAATGACAGAGGTCAAACGTTTTCTGTAAGTCTTCACAAGGTTTTCACACACTGTTGCTGGTATTTTGGCCCATTCCTCCATGCAGATCTCCTCTAGAGCAGTGATGTTTTGGGGCTGTCGCTGGGCAACACGGACTTTCAACTCCCTCCAAAGATTTTCTATGGGGTTGAGATCTGGAGACTGGCTAGGCCACTCCAGGACCTTGAAATGCTTTTACGAAGCCACTCCTTCGTTGCCCGGGCGGTGTGTTTGGGATCATTGTCACGCTGAAAGACCCAGCCACGTTTCATCTTCAATGCCCTTGCTGATGGAAGGAGGTTGTCATTCAAAATCTCACGATACATGGCCCCATTCATTCTTTCCTTTACACGGATCAGTCGTCCTGGTCCCTTTGCAGAAAAACAGCCCCAAAGCATGATGTTTCCACCCCCATGTTTCACAGTAGGTATGGTGTTCTTTGGATGCAACTCAGCATTCTTTCTCCTCCAAACACGTCTAGTTGAGTTTTTACCAAAAAGTTCATTTTGGTTTCATCTGACCATATGACATTCTCCCAATCCTCTTCTGGATCATCTAAATGCTCTCTAGCAAACTTCAGACGGGCCTGGACATGTACTGGCTTAAGCAGGGGGACACGTCTGGCACTGCAGGATTTGAGTCCCTGGCGGCGTAGTGTGTTACTGATGGTAGCCTTTGTTACTTTGGTCCCAGCTCTCTGCAGGTCATTGACTAGGTCCACCCGTGTGGTTCTGGGATTGTTGCTCACCGTTCTTGTGATCATTTTGACCCCACGGGGTGAGATCTTGCGTGGAGCCCCAGATCGAGGGAGATTATCAGTGGTCTTGTATGTCTTCCATTTTCTAATAATTGCTCCCACAGTTGATTTCTTCACACCAAGCTGCTTACCTATTGCAGATTCAGTCTTCCCAGCCTGGTGCAGGTCTACAATTTTGTTTCTGGTGTCTTTGACCAGTGGCGGAGCCAGGACATTTTCAGTGGGGTGGCCAGGATGGAACCAGTGATCATTTTGGGGTGGCATTGAAATCACTATTATATGAACATAAAAATACATCTCACTATAAAATAAGGGGTTATTTAAGGCACCTACAACACACCTCTACATTATTTGGGATCAAGTGGTGGAATAGATCAAATAATATTCAGTATATCTAACAATTTCTTTCGTATTCCCGCAGGCAAAGTATCAACGAAGCTTACATTATACAAATGTAATGCAATATACAGACTGTTTAGCTTATGGTGATCAGCAGCACTATGGGCTCATTCTCTCAGTGTATCATCAGGAATACAGAGACACACACACATCATTTAAATAAGAGTTTTTAAAGTAAATGATAGGTTAAGAATAATCATCTTAAAGTAAATAACAATAAACAATAGCCCTTAACCCTGTAAGGCCCCCGGTTGTAATTTTACAACATTACTTTAAGCTATCCTAAAAAAGTCAGTAAATGTTCAGGGGTAGACATTAAGGGTACAATGCCACTGGCCCTCCGGGCCGGTGGCATTGTATTATCACTGGCCCCACCATTGTAATCACTGGCCCGGAGCATTCGTCCAAAACAAATCGACTAATAATGAAGAAAATTAACACATTTGTTGCAATAGTAATTTATGCACTAGCTACATTACTACTTGTACTACAACATTTGAATAATCAGGTCTTCCTCATTTTCCTCAATTGTTCATATTTGGTTTATTAAAATAATGATATTGTGGTCATTGATAAAAAATGTCTGCTATTATTATGAGTATTATTATTTGTATAATGCACTTTCTGCCTTCCTGTCATTAGGAGTTAGAAATGTAATGGCTATGTAGCAGATTAGATTAGAACCTTCATTATCCTAAACTGCTGGGACATTTCCCTATAGCTAATACCTTTATATTGTCTACTCTTCACTTACTTGTCAGCATAGGTCGGCATTGATGTATAGAGCCGACAGAAGACCTTGTTTATATTGGCATCATATTGAGAGGTGCAGCCAGTGACGTGTCCTAAAACCAGGAAGTAAGCTGCTGGTTCCCTCCACAAAAAGCAATGGGATTTCTCCACAGGGTTTTGGAAAATAGCTGGAAATAAGGTCTGTGGAAAACAAACCTGTTTGATAAATGCACGTTTTGTTCAGCCGGATAATCTCCATGTCTACCCTACTTTTATAATTTTCAAATCATAAATCTAATCGATAGATTATAAAAGGGTTTTAGGACGCGTCACTGCACCAGAAGCCAACTCCATCGATCAAGCTGGCTCAAACTTCCTCTCCCTCTTCTTCTCATGCTCTCTGTCACTCTCCTTTAACTCCTTCTGTGACTTTCTTTTATTTGAAGATTGTTTTTTGCACGGCGCTTGGACGGTTACCGCTGGTATTAAAAACATTTTGGCGAATGGTTAGGTGGCGCGACAGTGTAAATGCATTTTTAATAATAACATTTTTGAATGGAACATTCTCAACATGAATGCATAAATCCAAATAAATATAACTTACATATGTGGGAAAATACTGTGTTTGAAATGTGTAATTGAAATTAGATGCTAGCTTTTTGTTTTGATATATTATATATATTTTGTATTCCAGTCTCCCTTCAGATATGTTAAGTGGCATGGCATTCAACACAATGCTGCTCACCTCCTTCAGTTGGGAGAAAAGCTGGTTCAGGTTCAGCCTTATGGGGGTACAGGGCTGCTGAGCCTAGAGATGGATCTGTTGGTCCTGGCACCAGGAGGAGGGACAACTGATTTAGTATGAATAGCTGCTAAAAATCTACCTGCATTTGTTAAATGTCAGCTAAAAGAGCAGTGCAATTAAAAACCTGTATAGATATTAACAGTACTTAATGTCAGCTTAGTAAAAAAAAACATAACAATTATTATTTACAATGGACTAAGCTTAGCTAACAGACATAATTCCACCACTCATGGACCACACCCACCTTTTCTTTTGAAAAACTGGGTGTCGCCCTTTAGTCCCTCTCTCTTGTTTTTCTCTCCTTTCTTTTCTCTTTTGAAAGCCTGACTTTGTAAGTCGTTGACACATGGTATACAGGGTTTCCCACACATAGACTATACTTGGGCGGGCCGCCCAGGTATATTAACGGCCGCCCAAGTATATTTCGCGACCCATTTAGATTTTTTCTTTTTTTTTAATAATAATATATATATATATTTGTTTTCGTCCGTGACCACGACACCATCTGCGATCGATTAACTTGTGGACAATGATCCCTCGCTCTACGCCTCCTGTACCCAGTCCCGGACTGGCCATCGGGAGGACCGGGGGGTTTCCTGATGGCCTGGCCTGTTAAGTGGCCTGCCTCACACAGGGTGACTGGCTGTCTACATGATGTGGCCTCCCGACATGGCCACAGTCATACAGATCATAAATCAAAGCCGTTGATTGGTCTCTGTGTGTCATTCAAGCTCGGGATAACCTCAGCTCAGGTGAGGTAAAGGACCTCTCTGAGTGTTTAGATAGTTAAATTAGTCTAAGTCTCTGTGGGTCTCAACGGTGTGGTCACCATTTATGTAAACACATATTTCCATTTGAGAGGGTAGTGATTAGTAAAATATGCATGAATAAAAAATAAAAAGTTAACTAGGTGAAAAAAAGGTAAGATACACTTTTAAAACTTGTTGAGAGCTAAAACTAGTCTTTGCTGCTGCCTCAAAGAGGAGCAAGGGGAGACAGGAGGGAGACAGGAGAGGCTGGTTCAGGAGCACAGACACACTTACAACTATAAATGAACCAAAAATAAATAGAAACAAGTTTCAGTGTTTTTTTCATATTGGAAATGGTATGTTATTGGTTATGGCCATGATTTTATGATTATTGAAATGTATACAGTTCTGTTTCATATAGGTGTTTCCATAGATCTAGTCTCTTTATTTTCCCCTCAAAATGCACCAGATTGATGCATTTAACTCCAACATTTAAAAAAAAATCTTACCGGGGGAGCATGCCCTCGGACCCACCCTGGACGATTGAGGTCCACCCCCACTTTAAATCACATTGATAGGTTCCTAAATACATTTACCATTTTTTTTAAAATAGTAACCCATGTCCATATGTTTATTTGTGGGTAGTAGATTTAAACTATAGGGCTATCACTATGGGTCCTGCCTGTATCTGTTCGCTCTGCCATGGCGTGAAGGGTCTGCTAACAAGCGACCAACAGAAAGGTTAATGTTGTTGCACGTCACGTCACCTCACTATTTGATATAAAGACTAACATTCCTGACAATAGATCTCAATAGTCCATCTTTTATGGTGTAAATGCATTTTTAATAATAACATTTTTGAATGGAACATTCTCAACATGAATGCATAAATCCAAATAAATATAACTTAAATATGTGGGGAAATACTGTGTTTGAAATGTGAAATTGAAATTAGATGCTAGCTTTTTGTTTTGATATGTATATATATTTTGTATTCCAGTCTCCCTTTCAGATATGTTAAGTGGCATGGCATTCAACACAATGCTGCTCACCTCCTTCAGTTGGGAGAAAAGCTGGTTCAGGTTCAGCCTTATGGGGTACAGGGCTGCTGAGCCTAGAGATGGATCTGTTGGTCCTGGCACCAGGGGGATGGACAACTGATTTAGTATGAATTAGCTGCTAATATCTACCTGTATTTGTTAAATGTCAGCTAAAAGAGCAGTGCTAATTAAAAACCTGTATAGATATTAACAGTACTTAATGTCAGCTTAGTAAAAAAAAACATCACAATTATTATTTACACATGGACTAAGCTTAGCTAACAGACATAATTCCACCACTCATGGACCACACCCACCTTTTCTTTTGAAAAAACTGGTGACATACTGTCGCCCTTTAGGTCCCTCTCTCTTGTTTTTCTCTCCTTTCTTTTCTCTTTTGAAAGCCTGACTTGTGAGTCGTTGAGACATGGTACTACCACACGTAAGTACTAGCATCCCTGCTCCTCACATGCTCACACTAGTGTCTGCTAGAAAGTGCCGGCGGTGCTGCACCACGTTTGGAGGCAGGACAAACCATTACATGTAAATAGAACGGTGGTGTACAGAGGCTTTGGATAATTAACTTTTGGAAGGAAAATAAGTTAAATGAAATTGTAAGTTTAGTGAGTACTTTACATTATCGAATATAACGTCCTATTAATGTGTAATTATTGATGAATGATGAAAAGGTTACTTAAACATTTTTTTCTTAATGTTCTAAAATAGTTTGGGCCCCGTGGTGAGAGTGTTTGGGGTGGCCAATAGGGTGGCCAGGATTCAGCTGGGGGTGGCCAGTGGCCACCCCCAGCCACCCCCTAGCTCCGCCACTTGCCTTTGACAGCTCTTTGGTCTTGGCCATAGTGGAGTTTGGAGTGTGACTGTTTGAGGTTGTGGACAGGTGTCTTTTATACTGATAACGAGTTCAAACAGGTGCCATTAATACAGTTAACAAGTGGAGGACTGGAGCTATTGGAGCTACAACGAGCCGTTAAAGGCAGAGAGTGAAATTCAGTGAATACACGTAGTTTACAGAGATGCTGTTTGAGAAACCAATGTGAGTTGCGTTTATCTTTACCCATGGATGCACAATAAGAACGGACCCATATCGTCTTACTGCCACCCCACACTGCGGTCAACTCAGCCGTCTCTCGCATTTGCTTGGTCAAATGAGCAGCGCTTCATTTTTGAGTGCGCGATTAATAGCGTCTTTACGGTAATCGCCGAGAAGCGACGCTGACGGTAGTACAAGTGCTTATGCTATATTTGATCAATCAATCAATGATATTTTATGAGGGATAAAATGATTTTTAGCCATAAGTTCTTAATAAAATTGGTACTGTTGGACTCAGTACATGTTAGACTACTACCACAAATACAATCAAGTACTTTTACTGTGTACTATTTGAGTAATACTCTGTCAAACTCCCCTCCAGAGTACAATAATGCATGTTTTCTGCCATCTTTGATGAGAGATACAATCATTTTTTGCAATAAATTCTTCGTGAAATTGGTACTGTTGGATTCAGTACTACCTGGACTAGTAGCACAAGTACAATCAAGTACTTTTTACTGTGTACTTTTTGAGTAATCCTTTGTCAAACTCCACCCCTGGGTACAATAATGCATGTTTTCTGCCATCTTTGATGAGAGATAAAATGATGTTTTGCAATAAGTTCTTAATTAAATTGGTACTGTTGGATTCAGTACTACTTGGACTAGTAGCACAAGTACAATCAAGTACTTTTACTGTGTACTGTTTGAGTAATACTCGTTTAAACTCCTGTCCTGAGTACACACTTTAATGTATTCTGCCATCTTTGATGAGAGATAAAGTGATTTCGTGCAATAAGTTCTTAGTGCAATTGGTACTGTTGGATTCAGTACTACTTGGACTAGTAGCACAAGTACAATCAAGTACTTTTATTGTGTACTTTTTGAGTAATCCTTTGTCAAACTCCCCTCCAGAGTACAATAATGCATGTTTTCTGCCATCTTTGATGAGAGATAAAATGATTTTGTGCAATAACTTCTTAATGAAATTGGTACTGTTGGATTCAGTACTACTTGGACTAGTAGCACAAGTACAATCAAGTACTTTTACTGTGTACTTTTTGAGTAATACTCGTATAAACTCCTGTCCTGAGTACACACTTTAATGTATTCTGCTATCTTTGATGAGAGATAAAAGGATTTTTTTGCAATAAGTTCTTAATGAAATTGGTACTGTTGGATTCAGTACTACTTGGACTACTACCAAAAGTACAATCAAGTACTTTTACTGTGTACTTTTTGAGTTATACTCGTTTAAACTCCTGTCCTGAGTACACACTTTAATGTATTCTGCCATCTTTGATGAGAGATAAAATGATTTCGTGCAATAAGTTCTTAGTGAAATTGATACTGTTGGATTCAGTACTACTTGGACTAGTAGCACAAGTACAATCAAGTACTTTGACTGTGTACTATTTGAGTAATCCCCTGTCAAACTCCCCTCCAGAGTACAATAATGCATGTTTTCTGCCATCTTTGATGAGATACAATCATTTTGTGCAATAAGTTCTTAATGAAATTGGTACTGTTGGATTCAGTACTACTTGGACTACGACCAAAAGTACAATCAAGTACTTTTACTGTGTACTTTTTGAGTAATCCCCTGTCAAACTCTCCTCCAGAGTACAATAATGCATGTTTTCTGCCATCTTTGATGAGAGATACAATTATTTTTTGCAATAAGTTCTTAATGAAATTAGTACTGTTGGATTCAGTACTACATGGACTAGTAGCACAAGTACAATCAAGTACTTTTACTGTGTAGTTTTTGAGTAATACTCGTCTAAACTCCTGTCCTGAGTACACACTTTAATGTATTCTGCTATCTTTGATGAGAGATAAAATGATTTTTTGCTATAAGTTCTTAATGAAATTGGTACTGCTGGATTCAGTACTATTTGGACTAGTAGCCCCACCCGCCCCCTTCACTCTGTGTGACTCCCCAGTCACTTCTGTGGAGTCTTTCCGCTTCCTGGGTACCATCATCGCCCTGGAACTCAAGTGGGAGCAGAACATCTGCTCCCTCATCAAAAAAGCACAGCAGAGGATGTTCTTCCTGAGGCAGCTGAAGAAATTCAACCTGCCAAAGACGATGATGGTGAACTTCTACACCTCCATCATCGAGTCCATCCTCACCTCCCCCATCACCATCTGGTACGCTGCAGCCACAGCCAAGGATAAGGGCAGGCTGCAGTGTGTAGAGAGGGTCCTGTCTGACATCCCTCCACGACCTACACGCCTCCAGGACCCTGAGGCGGGAAGAAAGTGGCAGACCCCTCCCACCCTGGAGACAAACTGTTCACCCCTCTCCCCTCTGTCAGGAGGCCATGCTCCATCAGGACCAAAACCTCTCTCCATCAGGACCAGTCAACGTCTTCAGCCTCCAGCACACTTTACCTGAACAAGGCTCATTCCCCAGGATCACAAAACGATCCCTGTATAGTCTGAGTACCAATGACCTCATATTATGTCTTGTCATTAAAGTTACATCACCCATTATAACAATTCACTTTCCATTATTCTCTTGTCTGTTCTCTTGACTGAATTACTATAGTCCTGTCTTTAACAAAATGTAAAGTCCTTCTACTGCACCTTTTTAAGACTCCAAAACAGGCATTTTGTACTGTAGCCTATGTGTTTTTGTGTCCCATATGGGTTTATAATTGATTTCTGGTTAGGGGGGGGGAGCTCTGGGTCCTACGGCCCATGGTGTGGTTGGCTCGGGTTCTCTCCTTCAATCAATCAATCAATCAATCAATGTTTATTTATATAGCCCAAAATCACAAATGTTACATATGTCTCAGTGGTCTTCACAGTTTGTACAGAATATCAGAATAACAATACGACACCCTCTGTCCTTAGACCCTCTGTCCTTAGACCCTCTGTCCTTAGACCTTCTGTCCTTAGACCCTCTGTCCTTAGACCCTCTGTCCTTAGACCCTCACATCGTACAAGGAAAAACTTCCAGAGAAAACCCACAGTTTAAAGGGGAACATGGGAGAAACATCAGGGAGAGCAACAGAGGAGGGATCCCTCTCCCAGGATGGACAGACGTGCAATAGATGCCGTGTGTCCTTCTGTTTGTTCCTTTTGGCCAGACCTCTTTTTGTTTCCCGTTTCGCTTGTGTGAGCAAACGGCTGATTATCAATAAATGCTTGTTACCAAGTACCGGTTATTGCGTGTATTCTTTCATGTTGCGGGTCTCAGCACGAGCCACTACCGCGGAGTAGAGGTTGGGGCCGTAACAACATATCCAAGCCACTGTGAAATGTACTTTGCACTTCAATGGAGTAATAAAAAGTTAAAATGGACATTTTCTTTGTTGATTGAGCTGATTGAATTATGTAGTTATGGGAAAATCCCAGTTAACTAGTCAAATTTACAATATATTTACATTTTTATATGTACAGTAAATTAATGTCTGTGTTGCATTACTTCTACAGTAAAAGTGTGAAAATACAGGTAATTACTGTAATTTATGTACAGCAAGGTACCATAATACCATAGCTCTGTACTGCTATATCACAGTAATTCCATGGGCATGGCAAATGTAAAGTCACAGTATTTAGTTGTACTATTATTCTAATTTACTGTAAAATATCTACAGTAAATTACTGTGAAATATTTACAGTGAATTACTGTGAAATCCATGCAACTAGTAGCCAGTAATTTACTGTAATTTTACAAACCAAACATTTTACAGTGTATTTTTGCCCCGCCCCCTGCGTTGTGTAAACGACCAATCTCCTTGCGGTAACAGAGCGCGTCAATACCTGTCAATTAGTGCTTCCATGGACCTCATCTGTAATGGAAGCTCGTCGAGGGTACGTATATTTGTATTAAAACAGAAAAGTAGTTATATACATAATTGTGTTCGAAAATAAAACACAAATGTTTATATGAATTGTTACAAGATTTCGATTTTCTATAGTACAAATCTGGACCATTTGTTGTATAATTTCTCCAAACACATACAGTACAAATGCCTGTTTTGGAGTCTTCAAAAGGTGCAGTGGAAGGAATTTTGTTAAAGAGAGGACAATATAAGGTGTTGTGATCATGGGGAATGAGCCTTGTACAGGGAAAGTGTGCTGGAGGCTGAAGACGTTGACTGGGACTGATGGATTGATGAGGCTGATGAGACTGAAGAATCTGCAAGGAAAGAACTAGGGGCAGAGAAATTATATATTATACATATATTAAAAGACAGCAGCGTCATAAGAGGCCAACAAGAGTGACAAGGGTGCGTCACTGTGCTGAAGGAAAGTTGTGACCAGCTATCCAGGCCAGTCTCTAAAGACTTTCCAAAGTGTAACAATGCTGTTGCTGGAGTACTGATCTAGTGGATCTAGTGTTCATATCATGTGTTTACCATATCCTGTTAAAATACTCTGTCCAACATAGTCAGTATTGTGAAGAACATTTTTCTAACGCTTATTATACAGTGGGGCAAAAAAGTATTTAGTCAGCCACCAATTGTGCAAGTTCTCCCACTTAAAAAGATGAGAGAGGCCTGTAATTTTCATCCTAGGTATACCTCAACTATGAGAGACAAAATGAGAAGAAAAAAAAATCCAGAAAACCACATTGTCTGATTTTTAAAGAATTTATTTGCAAATTATGGTGGAAAATAAGTATTTGGTCAATAACAAAAGTTCATCTAAATACTTTGTTATATACCCTTTGTTGGCAATGACAGAGGTCAAACGTTTTCTGTAAGTCTTCACAAGGTTTTCACACACTGTTGCTGGTATTTTGGCCCATTCCTCCATGCAGATCTCCTCTAGAGCAGTGATGTTTTGGGGCTGTCGCTGGGCAACACGGACTTTCAACTCCCTCCAAAGATTTTCTATGGGGTTGAGATCTGGAGACTGGCTAGGCCACTCCAGGACCTTGAAATGCTTTTATGAAGCCACTCCTTCGTTGCCCGGGCGGTGTGTTTGGGATCATTGTCACGCTGAAAGACCCAGCCACGTTTCATCTTCAATGCCCTTGCTGATGGAAGGAGGTTGTCATTCAAAATCTCACGATACATGGCCCCATTCATTCTTTCCTTTACACGGATCAGTCGTCCTGGTCCCTTTGCAGAAAAACAGCCCCAAAGCATGATGTTTCCACCCCCATGTTTCACAGTAGGTATGGTGTTCTTTGGATGCAACTCAGCATTCTTTCTCCTCCAAACACGTCTAGTTGAGTTTTTACCAAAAAGTTCCATTTTGGTTTCATCTGACCATATGACATTCTCCCAATCCTCTTCTGGATCATCTAAATGCTCTCTAGCAAACTTCAGACGGGCCTGGACATGTACTGGCTTAAGCAGGGGGACACGTCTGGCACTGCAGGATTTGAGTCCCTGGCGGCGTAGTGTGTTACTGATGGTAGCCTTTGTTACTTTGGTCCCAGCTCTCTGCAGGTCATTGACTAGGTCCACCCGTGTGGTTCTGGGATTGTTGCTCACCGTTCTTGTGATCATTTTGACCCCACGGGGTGAGATCTTGCGTGGAGCCCCAGATCGAGGGAGATTATCAGTGGTCTTGTATGTCTTCCATTTTCTAATAATTGCTCCCAGTTGATTTCTTCACACCAAGCTGCTTACCTATTGCAGATTCAGTCTTCCCAGCCTGGTGCAGGTCTACAATTTTGTTTCTGGTGTCATTTGACCAGTGGCGGAGCCAGGACATTTTCAGTGGGGTGGCCAGGATGGAACCAGTGATCATTTTGGGGTGGCATTGAAATCACTATTATATGAACATAAAAATACATCTCACTATAAAATAAGGGGTTATTTAAGGCACCTACAACACACCTCTACATTATTTGGGATCAAGTGGTGGAATAGATCAAATAATATTCAGTATATCTAACAATTTCTTTCGTATTCCCGCAGGCAAAGTATCAACGAAGCTTACATTATACAAATGTAATGCAATATACAGACTGTTTAGCTTATGGTGATCAGCAGCACTATGGGCTCATTCTCTCAGTGTATCATCAGGAATACAGAGACACACACACATCATTTAAATAAGAGTTTTTAAAGTAAATGATAGGTTAAGAATAATCATCTTAAAGTAAATAACAATAAACAATAGCCCTTAACCCTGTAAGGCCCCCGGTTGTAATTTTACAACATTACTTTAAGCTATCCTAAAAAAGTCAGTAAATGTTCAGGGGTAGACATTAAGGGTACAATGCCACTGGCCCTCCGGGCCGGTGGCATTGTATTATCACTGGCCCCACCATTGTAATCACTGGCCCGGAGCATTCGTCCAAAACAAATCGACTAATAATGAAGAAAATTAACACATTTGTTGCAATAGTAATTTATGCACTAGCTACATTACTACTTGTACTACAACATTTGAATAATCAGGTCTTCCTCATTTTCCTCAATTGTTCATATTTGGTTTATTAAAATAATGATATTGTGGTCATTGATAAAAAATGTCTGCTATTATTATGAGTATTATTATTTGTATAATGCACTTTCTGCCTTCCTGTCATTAGGAGTTAGAAATGTAATGGCTATGTAGCAGATTAGATTAGAACCTTCATTATCCTAAACTGCTGGGATATTTCCCTAAAGCTAATACCTTTATATTGTCTACTCTTCACTTACTTGTCAGCATAGGTCGGCATTGATGTATAGAGCCGACAGAAGACCTTGTTTATATTGGCATCATATTGAGAGGTGCAGCCAGTGACGTGTCCTAAAACCAGGAAGTAAGCTGCTGGTTCCCTCCACAAAAAGCAATGGGATTTCTCCACAGGGTTTTGGAAAATAGCTGGAAATAAGGTCTGTGGAAAACAAACCTGTTTGATAAATGCACGTTTTGTTCAGCCGGATAATCTCCATGTCTACCCTACTTCTATAATTTTCAAATCATAAATCTAATCGATAGATTATAAAAGGGTTTTAGGACGCGTCACTGCACCAGAAGCCAACTCCATCGATCGATCAAGCTGGCTCAAACTTCCTCTCCCTCTTCTTCTCATGCTCTCTGTCACTCTCCTTTAACTCCTTCTGTGACTTTCTTTTATTTGAAGATTGTTTTTTGCACGGCGCTTGGACGGTTACCGCTGGTATTAAAAACATTTTGGCGAATGGTTAGGTGGCGCGACAGTGTAAATGCATTTTTAATAATAACATTTTTGAATGGAACATTCTCAACATGAATGCATAAATCCAAATAAATATAACTTACATATGTGGGAAAATACTGTGTTTGAAATGTGTAATTGAAATTAGATGCTAGCTTTTTGTTTTGATATATATATATATATTTTGTATTCCAGTCTCCCTTCAGATATGTTAAGTGGCATGGCATTCAACACAATGCTGCTCACCTCCTTCAGTTGGGAGAAAAGCTGGTTCAGGTTCAGCCTTATGGGGGTACAGGGCTGCTGAGCCTAGAGATGGATCTGTTGGTCCTGGCACCAGGAGGAGGGACAACTGATTTAGTATGAATAGCTGCTAAAAATCTACCTGCATTTGTTAAATGTCAGCTAAAAGAGCAGTGCAATTAAAAACCTGTATAGATATTAACAGTACTTAATGTCAGCTTAGTAAAAAAAAACATCACAATTATTATTTACAATGGACTAAGCTTAGCTAACAGACATAATTCCACCACTCATGGACCACACCCACCTTTTCTTTTGAAAAACTGGTTGTCGCCCTTTAGTCCCTCTCTCTTGTTTTTCTCTCCTTTCTTTTCTCTTTTGAAAGCCTGACTTTGTAAGTCGTTGACACATGGTATACAGGGTTTCCCACACATAGACTATACTTGGGCGGGCCGCCCAGGTATATTAACGGCCGCCCAAGTATATTTCGCGACCCATTTAGATTTTTTCTTTTTTTTTTAATAATAATATATATATATATTTGTTTTCGTCCGTGACCACGACACCATCTGCGATCGATTAACTTGTGGACAATGATCCCTCGCTCTACGCCTCCTGTACCCAGTCCCGGACTGGCCATCAGGGAGGACCGGGGGGTTTCCTGATGGCCTGGCCTGTTAAGTGGCCTGCCTCACACAGGGTGACTGGCTGTCTACATGATGTGGCCTCCCGACATGGCCACAGTCATACAGATCATAAATCAAAGCCGTTGATTGGTCTCTGTGTGTCATTCAAGCTCGGGATAACCTCAGCTCAGGTGAGGTAAAGGACTCTCTGAGTGTTTAGATAGTTAACTTAGTCTAAGTTCTCTGTGGGTCTCAAACGGTGTGGTCACCATTTATGTAAACACATATTTCCATTTGAGAGGGTAGTGATTAGTAAAATATGCATGAATAAAAAATAAAAAGTTAACTAGGTGAAAAAAGGTAAGATACACTTTTAAAACTTGTTGAGAGCTAAAACTAGTCTTTGCTGCTGCCTCAAAGAGGAGCAGGGGAGACAGGAGGGAGACAGGAGAGGCTGGTTCAGGAGCACAGACACACTTACAACTATAAATGAACCAAAAATAAATAAACAAGTTTCAGTGTTTTTTTCATATTGGAAATGGTATGTTATTGGTTATGGCCATGATTTTATGATTATTGAAATGTATACAGTTCTGTTTCATATAGGTGTTTCCATAGATCTAGTCTCTTTATTTTCCCCTCAAAATGCACCAGATTGATGCATTTAACTCCAACATTTAAAAAAAAATCTTACCGGGGGAGCATGCCCTCGGACCCCCCTGGACGATTTGAGGTCCACCCCCACTTTAAATCACATTGATAGGTTCCTAAATACATTTACCATTTTTTTTAAAAATAGTAACCCATGTCCATATGTTTATTTGTGGGTAGTAGATTTAAACTATAGGGCTATCACTATGGGTCCTGCCTGTATCTGTTCGCTCTGCCATGGCGTGAAGGGTCTGCTAACAAGCGACCAACAGAAAGGTTAATGTTGTTGCACGTCACGTCACCTCACTATTTGATATAAGACTAACATTCCTGACAATAGATCTCAATAGTCATCTTTTATGGTGTAAATGCATTTTTAATAATAACATTTTTGAATGGAACATTCTCAACATGAATGCATAAATCCAAATAAATATAACTTAAATATGTGGGGAAATACTGTGTTTGAAATGTGAAATTGAAATTAGATGCTAGCTTTTTGTTTTGATATGTATATATATTTTGTATTCCAGTCTCCCTTCAGATATGTTAAGTGGCATGGCATTCAACACAATGCTGCTCACCTCCTTCAGTTGGGAGAAAAGCTGGTTCAGGTTCAGCCTTATGGGGGTACAGGGCTGCTGAGCCTAGAGATGGATCTGTTGGTCCTGGCACCAGGGGGAGGGACAACTGATTTAGTATGAATAGCTGCTAATAGTCTACCTGTATTTGTTAAATGTCAGCTAAAAGAGCAGTGCAATTAAAAACCTGTATAGATATTAACAGTACTTAATGTCAGCTTAGTAAAAAAAAACATCACAATTATTATTTACAATGGACTAAGCTTAGCTAACAGACATAATTCCACCACTCATGGACCACACCCACCTTTTCTTTTGAAAAACTGGGTGACATACTGTCGCCCTTTAGTCCCTCTCTCTTGTTTTTCTCTCCTTTCTTTTCTCTTTTGAAAGCCTGACTTTGTGAGTCGTTGAGACATGGTACTACACACGTAAGTACTAGCATCCCTGCTCCTCACATGCTCACACTAGTGTCTGCTAGAAAGTGCCGGTGGTGCTGCACCACGTTTGGAGGCAGGACCAAACCATTACATGTAAATAGAACGGGGTGTACAGAGGCTTTGGATAATTAACTTTTGGAAGAAAATAAGTTAAATGAATTGTAAGTTTAGTGAGTACTTTACATTATCGATATAACGTCCTATTAATGTTAATTATTGATGAATGATGAAAGGTTACTTAAACATTTTTTTCTTAATGTTCTAAAATAGTTTGGGCCCCCGTGGTGAGAGTGTTTGGGGTGGCCAATAGGGTGGCCAGGATTCAGCTTTCTGGCATTGTACCCTTAATGTCTACCCCTGAACATTTACTGACTTTTTTAGGATAGCTTAAAGTAATGTTGTAAAATTACAACCGGGGGCCTTACAGGGTTAAGGGCTATTGTTTATTGTTATTTACAAGGTTCTCTCATCAAAGATAGCAGAAAACATGCATTATTGTACTCAGGGGTGGAGTTTGACAAAGGATTACTCAAAAAGTACACAGTAAAAGTACTTGATTGCACTTGTGCTACTAGTCCAAGTAGTACTGAATCCAACAGTACCAATTTTATTAAGAACTTATTGCACAAAATAATTGTATTTCTCATCAAAGATGGCCGAAAACATGCATTATTGTACTCAGGGGTGGAGTTTGACAAAGGATTACTCAAAGAGTACACAGTAAAAGTACTCGATTGTACTTGTGCTACTAGTCCAAGTAGTACTGAATCCAACAATACCAATTTCATTAAGAACTTATTTCACAACATCATTTTATCTCTCATCAAAGATGGCCAAAAACATGCATTATTGTACTCTGGGGTGGAGTTTGACAAAGGATTACTCAAAATGTACACAGTAAAAGTACTTGATTGTACTTATGGTAGTAGTCTAACAAGTACTGAGTCCAACAGTATCACTTTTATTAAGGATGTATGGCTAAAAATCATTTTATCTCATCAAATATAGCAGAAGTTGCATGATTTTGTTCTCAGGAGGGGAATTTGAGAGTATTACCCAGAAAAAAGACAGTAAAAGTACTTCATTTTATTGTTGGTAGCAGTCAAACTAGGACTGAGTCAAACAGTGTTAGTTTTTTAAAGAATTTATGGTAAAAATAATTTGTATCGCATGAAGCAGAAAAAACATGCATTCTTTTACTCTTGCGTTCGTGCCGCTTCTCAGCGATTACCGTAAAGGCGCTATAAATCGCGCACTCAAAAATGAAGAACTGCTCATTTGACCAAGCAAATTTGAGAGACGGCTGAGTTGACCGCAGTCATCCCACGGGGGTGTAATAATGGATATATTGCACATGTTTGCTGTAATTCATTATCATACTACATGGGCTATATGATTAAATCTTGAACCGTAAATGTTGTATTAAATAAAGTTAATATTACTTATTATTATAAGTATATATAGGCCTATATATATATATATATACAGTGCAATCATTCTTTCATGCTAAATGAAGCTCTGTTGCTTGGATATCACTAGATCCTGTTACAGCGTAATATAAGTACATAACATTGATGTGTACATTAGCATAATTACTAGCTAGCCGCTAGCTGCTAACTGCCGCCTCGTTAATATCAAATCCATCCATGCTGTCATGAACGTGCGGTGCTGTTACGTGTACGCAAATTGACGTGCTTGATGTGAACGAGCATTTTGGTTAAAGTTACGCATGCGCTATGAGCGCACATACGGGTACTTCTCAGGCATGCCGGGTAATCTGTGACGTTTCACTCTCTCAAAAGTTGGGCCATTTTATCATCATGCGCTAATGAGCAGCTCTCATAGGAATTAATGAGGCCCCGCCTCCCACGCTGTATCCAGTTCTTATTATACATCCATGCACGGCAGACAGGGGGAATCAAAAAACATGGATAAAAATCAAAGAAAACAAAAAGAAAAAGGTGGGGCCGAGAAGGCAAGAGAAAAAAAGGTGACGTCACTCGCAGGTGAAGCATATACATGTCGCAAATTGACAGACCTTTTTCGCTGCTACAAGCATTATCAGCAGCAGCTTAGAACAAGTGCAAGATGATGAAGAGAATGATGAGGGCGCGAGTTCAGATATACAGCCAGCCTCCTGCGTTCATGATGAGGGACAGAGTTGAGCTGGTGGAAGAACCAGCTCAACTGGCACATACAAGTGCAGGGCAAGAGCAAGAGGTGGGTGAGAATAATCCCTTGAACTCAGTGGCGTTTTCTCCTGGAGGCCAAGGGAAGCCAGGCTTCCCCTGTTTTTTTGGATTGTAGTTATAATTTTAATAAATAAATAAAAACACTTCGTTTAGTTTCGGTAATTATTCTGCCGGCCCATCTCTTCCCCATTCTCTGAGTATTTTACAGAGTGAACAGCGCCCCTCTAGATGTTATGGTGAAACAGTAGATTGCACTCTCTGTTGCGAGAGGAGGCTAGCTGAAATTGGCTTCCCTTGGTGAAAGAAAATTGAGGGATTGACAAATCAGATGAGGCTCACGTCATGCCTCACAATCCAATCAAATTGCATCAACTTCAGTTCGTACTGTAACTGTCATCACTGCCCTTAAAAAGTAGCAAGCAACTGAAGCAAGTGCAATTATGGAGGGTGGAGATTTGGAGTATTTCATCAAAAATAATTTTACTAAACTTCCGCTGCAGCAGCAACTAAAAATGAAATCTGATGACAGGCCAATGCCCAAACTGGAGCTGTGTACAGAGAGGAAAAAAGGAGCGAATCAGACGTAAAACTTTAAATAATAAACAGCGGATTTCTAACATTTGACATTTCATGTGGCCGGACTGGGTCAGTTTCCAGGGCTGAATTTTAGTCCCAGTCCGCCCCTGCCACCAGGGAAGCATGGAGAGACGCAAGGAAACCACGAGAAGCAGGGAAATTAGTTTTAAGAGCAATGGGACGTCCTTTCCTCCGGAGTGTCAAGTGAAGCGACATCCGTTTGTGATGACGCCGCACAGCTATTTCAGTAGTATTGAGTACAGTAACGGTTTGCGGGGGACACATTCAAATGATACACAAGGGCAAGGCTAACTAAGTTGAAGCTAGCTTGTAGCATCTCTCTTCGTCTAACAACGGCCGTCAGTTTCCTCGTGGGTCTGTCCGGGTAATAAATCGATTTTATCGATTAACTCGAGTGTGTAGTTCACGTCGACTTGTTTAAATGAAAATCGGTTTTCTCTTCAACATCCGCCAACGCTTCCCTCTGGGCTCCCGTAGTTCGGAATGGGCTGAGCCTCAGTGCGTGCATTTACCAAATAGAGTGATACACAAACAACATGACAACGAGCAGGGAAGAACTTGTTCCAAAGAAAGGCATGGTGTCATCCGTTATTTGGAATTGGTTTGCGTTCGTGAGGTCAGATTTAGACCAGACAACACCCCGCTGCAAAGTATGTTTGAAGTCTGTTGCTAGCAAAGGCAGGAGTACAACAAATTTACTGCAGCACCTCAAACAAAAGCATCCTGCTGAATGGGAGAAATATTGCGCGCAGCGGAATGAAAAAGACCGCGGCACTACAAGCACCTCACGCACAGCCGCCAAAATACAGTCTACCGTAACACAGACATTTTCAAACTGCATCCCATATGACGAGAATTCGGCCCGCTGGAAAGCCATTACAGATGCGGTCGGTATGCATATAGCAAAGGATATGGTGCCAATATATACGGTGGAAAAGCCGGGGTTTATTAACATGATTAAAGTTTTGGACCCCAGGTATGTGTTACCAAGCCGAAAGATCTTCTCCAAAGTTGCCTTGCCTCAGCTATATAATAGCACAAAACAACTAGGTCGCAAAGGAGTTGGAAGAGGTGTCCTTTTATTCTGCCACCACAGATTTATGGTCGAGTCCGACGATGCAGCCGTATATGAGTCTTACTGTGCACTTTATTAACAACGACTGGACTCTGCGGAGCGTCTGCCTCCAAACGGCATACTTTCCAGAGGACCACACAGGTGAAATTATAGCCCAGGGGCTAAAAGATGCCCTAAACTCATGGAACCTTGCAGAAGACCGACTCATTTGCATGACTACTGACAGCGGCAGCAACATGATTAAAGCTCTGAAGGACAATGCGTTGCCCAACCTCCAGTGCTTTGAACACAGATTGCACAATGCTATCGGTAAGTAAGTCTAATGGCTATGCATCAGGTTGTGGAAATTGCGTGAAGAATGAAGCAAAATTATTTCTCACGTTGACCACGCAAGTGCGTGAGTCGTTTATTTCTGTGAATGACATGAAAGACATACCGCTCGTCATTGTTACATGCCACCGGGCATGTCTAAAGCCAGAGGTGGTAGACAGGCTTGTCTTCCTGGCTAAGAATGTTTAGAAAAGAGGATATTCAAACTAAAACAGCACAAAAAAAAAACACCTTATGCTCTCATGCACTGATAATTAATGCTGTTGAATGTTTTGTTGGCACTTTATCAGAACTACTTCCAATCTACTAATAGCAAGATGATCAACTTGTGTTTAAAGAAATATTGTATGTTACATTTTATGTTATGTTACATTTTCACTGTTTACAATGGCAGGGCCTTTTTGGCTAGTGCACTTTAACCCCAAGGGGGAAAATCAAAATAAACATTTTTTTTGGAACAATTACTTTGTCATCTGCATATGAATTGGGGGGAGGGGGCGAGAAAATCGATTTAAATCGTAAATCGGATTTTTTGTGAAAAAATCGGGGATTTCTTTTTTTGGCCATATCGCCCAGCCCTACCGGGTAATATATACTATATATATTGTTGTGTTCGGTCGCTGGTGAGAGTGAAATACAGTTTGTCCCGTTTGATGAATGGGACACGGTGTTGTTAAACTCCAGCCCCGTCGCGCGTGAACAAGGAGCGTTCATATGCGCGTGCATGAAATGATAAATACTGAGACAACTATCTTGCGACTATCTTAGTGAAAAATAACCATCGTATATTCCAACCCAGTCTCAAGGCATTTCGTGTTATAGTCACAACATTTAATCTATTGATTCGTGTTCACCAACACGATTTTCCCCTTTTTTTTTTTCGTGTCACACAGAACGATTTAAAAGCAATGTATTTCTATTGGTAGTATGTTTCGGGCCTGCACCACGTCTTTTTGTCCGGTCGGGTCTTGGAAGACCGGAAGCTGTGGGGTTCATAAAAACATGTTCTTACTCAATATCAAGCCACGATTATTGTTTTTATTTTAAATCGTATAATGTCGGACTTTTGTTGTCGTCTGTGAGGAAAAGAAATGCGGCTCAGAGCCTCAGAATACGGAAATCTGTATTTTTTAAATCTTTTTTTCCTTCTAATTTGTTATTCTTTTCTAAATAACACACTGTTATTTACTCACCAATAACACACAATTATCCTTGTTTTTATGTATTTGTTTAATTCCATAATCTCTGGCTGTTTTGGCGTCCGTCAGGAACTGAATTTCAAAATAAAAATAACCGGAAACAGACATTTCGAGCATCATTGCGATACACAGCCACTGAACTGATTACCCAAGATCCTCAGCTATGGTTTAAGCTCGCTGATTGGATGTTTTAGCCGCAATGCATGTAGGGTTATGTTAATGCAATATGAAATCCGAAAACCTTTTTTTTAAAAGGAAAATAATATTTTTCTTGCTTTTCTCTTTGAAAGTCATTACATAACAGCATGTAACACACGGTTCGGCTGCATTACCGTAGTTCTTTATTTATAGAGCCCTGATGAGAAGACCTTTGGAAAAACTGGAATAAATGCCGCCAAAACTGAATACTTGACGTGGATCATAAATATATCAACAATTAAACAACATCTTCAATTTCTCTTCACACAATACGTCTCCTTGCAGTATCAACACTAGGGATGGGTATCGAGAACCGGTACTAAGTCAATACCGGTACCTGATTGGACGGTATCGGTATACCGTTAAGCCGCTGGGCAGACGGTGCTGCTATCGGTATATAGAGGCTTCTCATTACTCAAATTTCTCCTTCTCGACTCCTCGGTCCTCCGGGAGTGACCCGGAAATTAATTTCAGCGCGCCATTTTGAAGGACATCTCATTTCTCTAAATGCACACCGAGGACCGAGCGTCGGGGAGGCTCTCTGGAGGAGCTATAACCGAGGATACACTGATGGTTCCTCCACGGCTCCTCCGCGGATGCATTTCCAGGAACGGTGGAGGCGTGACGCACGGCCGGACTTATCTCAGCCAATGACAGCTCTGCATGCATCCCCTGGATATTATTTTAGAAACTGCTCTCATCGCAACGCGATGTTTACAGTGAGAACAGCTGTGAGGTCCGTGCAGAAAGCAGAGCAGTGTGTATAATATATATCACTCAGTATAACAGGCCTACTCTCTTTATTTGCTTTGGTTTAGTAGATAGGCTAACTACAAACAAAGAGTCGATATTTTTCTAAGACCATTTAGTGCTTCACATAATAAAATACACGGCTGTATCCTGATTATGCTTTAGGAACTGTAGGTGTGTGTGGTACAGTGTGTAGGTGTGTGTGTGGTACAGTGTGTAGGTGTGTGCGTGGTACAGTGTGTAGTTGTGTGTGTTGTACAGTGCGTAGATGCGGCGGACAGACGGGTCTCAGTTGGTTTGGTGTCCTATGCTTACTTTTAATACTTGTAAATACAACTTTTGACCCGTAATTTCAATTCCCCATTTCAGCGACCAGAGAGAGGCGGAGGCTGCCACGTCCAGCCTCTGCCTCCGACTCCTCGTCTGAGTTTCCTCCGTGCTTCCATGCACACCAGCTCGAACCTGTCTGCTCTCGCCAGCTCTGGATCCCCGGCTCTCCTCGCCTGTGTTCCTCCGTGCATCTCCGCACTTCCGCTGGTAACAAATCCTGGCCCGGATTATATGGACATTAATCCCTCCGTTATTCTCCGTAGGATTTGTTGGTTTAATAAACCTTTTTACCTATTAAACTCTGTGTCCTCTACCTGGTGTTCAGCATTTGGAGTTCAGTCCTGTAAACTCGTGAGAGCGTAACAAAAAATACAGATACCGAAGCAGTATCGGTATTTGTATCGGTATCGATAAAATCCTATCTGTGAGGGAATATTTTAATCTGATCACTTTCTCTTGAGTTTCTCAGCTTTCCTGAGAACCTGTCAAATCTACAAACATATGCTTTTCGTTAAGTCGCAATATGCTCTTGCCCGCAACTTGAGGAGGACAAAGGTCAAGAGGTCCTCTGCCTTCCTGTGGGGGAGAATTTTAGTTCATGGGAAGGTTGAAACACAAACGGGTTTTCGTTCCTGTGTCTGGTAATCATTAGGGGGAAGGGGGGCTTTCTAAGTCCCTCCTCTCTGATATACAGATCTATGTTTCTTTTGTTTCTCCAGAGTTGGCTGGGTATTTTCATGATATAAGTTGTGCTTGTACCCTTGTGAACTCTCCGGCCGTTTTGCTCTCAATAAATCCCAGTGTTTGACTACAAAGATTCCAGTTTCCATCCTTTCTGCATTGCTGCTCCGAAGTTTCCATCACACTATCGATACCCATCCCTAATCAACACTAATTCGGCTGACTTTTACATTTGATCTAATTCGTAGATAGGTTATATTTACACCATACAGTGCACAGCTGATATAAAAGGACTTGTAGTTTTTAAAGATATTACTGATTTTCTTTTAATATAAGAATGTAAATACTGAGTCTGAAATAATATAGCAATACGCTGTAAAATTATGTGAAAACATAAATAAAACTCCACATCTTCAGATGTTGTACATACATAAGTGTCCTACACTAATAATTAGTGCTGTTAAAATTATCGCGTTAACGGCGGTAATTAATTTTTTGAATTAATTGCGTTAAAATATTTAACGCATGTGCAGAATGGCCCGCCCCATACATCCCACCAGTGGCAGCGCCAGGGTATGGCTGGGGTAGGCTACACCCATACCAAGAAATGGCTTAGCCCCACCATGAAAAATGATGTTAAAGTAAGCAAAATAAAGTCCCCCAACTCACGCGGAGTAAATTGCACAGACAGCAGTTAGTAAGATTGATTTCAGTAGCCACTTGTCTGGAAATACCGAAGACCAGAAACGGTTTTGAAAACTTTTGTCACGTAGTGATCGTCTTCTCAATAGAACATCTTTGATAATGTCGGTGTTGTTGCAGGAAGTCCCGACGGAGAATACTTTTGCTGTAGTACAGGGGTGCACATAACTGGTACGCAGGTTATGTGCGTAATCTGAAACTTGTGTCACAAAGCGCATTTGCGTACCGACGTACTTGTGAAGCTTTTCCAGAAGGCGGTTAGATCACCGGACGACAGAGTCGGTCTCCGTGTGCACAGACAGGGCTGCTGTTAACGTCGGTCTGTACAACGGAATTGTGCCAAAACTACGCCAACCGGCTGCGGAGGGAGACTTCCCCCCTTCACTGGAGAACTGCGCTAAAACAGCTGATCACAACGTTCGCACTCTGTGGTCACGAAGTACTCCACTAGCCGCCGCCGCCCCCCCTCTGTCGACTTTCCTGAAGTACTCCCCCGTTGATAGAAATCAACACGTAATGAATTAAGACCCCACGGTTTGATGATTGATAGGTGTGTGGGTTGTCTTTCATTTTGACACGCAGAAAAATGTTATAATAAACATAGATACTGTATGTTAAATGGATATATCCGCCTTCTTTCATTTATCTTTCCATTCCCACAACAATATACATAAATAAATGGAATATTTTGGACATAGTTCGAATGGTGATTAATCATGATTAATAAATTTTTAAGCTGTGATTAATCTGATTAAAAATGTTAATCGTTTGACAGCCCTACTAATAATACAAAGTTATTATGGCTGTGTGTACCTTGTACTGCCTAGTGGTTAAAGCACGTTATTGAATTATTGTTTTTACGTGTTATATTTGATTAAAAAAATATTAAGAGTACATACTTTCATAGGGGGAAAGTAGAAGGTCAATGATAGAAATATAGAATATGAAAAATCAAGAAGATACTATAAGTGATCTCTACAATAAAACAGTTTAGTGCAGGATGAAAAAATATATTAATAGGAGGATGTGCAAAACAGAACAACGAATTAACCTTTATTTAAACATTAAATAATACTTTAGATTAAGGTCTTCTTTTAAATAAGAAAAAAACTTTGGAGGTATCTATCTACAGATAAATATTAAGGCTGACAAAGTACTTAACGTCTAATATATTGCTTTCCTGCAATGTTAACTATGTTGAAGCACTTATTTTAACTGATATTATACATATGAATTATACTCTTATGTATGTAGATAGTATACGAAAATGTGCAGAATATGACAGTTTAATGGTGGAGGTATACACACATATCGATATACAGTGGGGCAAAAAGGTATTTAGTCAGCCACCAATTGTGCAAGTTCTCCCACTTAAAAAGATGAGAGAGGCCTGTAATTTTTATCCTAGGTACACTTCAACTATGAGAGACAAAATGGGGGGAAAGAATCCAGGAAATCACATTGTAGGATTTTTAATGAATTCATTGGTAAATTCCTCGGTAAAATAAGTATTTGGTCACCTACAAACAAACAAGATTTCTGGCTCTCACAGACCTGTAACTTCTTCTTTAAGAGCCTCCTCTGTCCTCCACTCGTTAACTGTATTAATGGCACCTGTTTGAACTCGTTATCAGTATAAAAAGACACCTGTCCACAACCTCAAACAGTCACACTCCAAACTCCACTATGGCCAAGACCAAAGAGCTGTCAAAGGACACCAGAAACAAAATTGTAGACCTGCACCAGGCTGGGAAGACTGAATCTGCAATAGGTAAGCAGCTTGGTGTGAAGAAATCAACTGTGGGAGCAATTATTAGAAAATGGAAGACATACAAGACCACTGATAATCTCCCTCGATCTGGGGCTCCACGCAAGATCTCACCCCGTGGGGTCAAAATGATCACAAGAACGGTGAGCAAAAATCCCAGAACCACACGGGGGGACCTAGTCAATGACCTGCAGAGAGCTGGGACCAAAGTAACAAAGGCTACCATCAGTAACACACTACGCCGCCAGGGACTCAAATCCTGCAGTGCCAGACGTGTCCCCCTGCTTAAGCCAGTACATGTCCAGGCCCGTCTGAAGTTTGCTAGAGAGCATTTAGATGATCCAGAAGAGGATTGGGGGAATGTCATATGGTCAGATGAAACCAAAATAGAACTTTTTGGTAAAAACTCAACTAGACGTGTTTGGAGGAGAAAGAATGCTGAGTTGCATCCAAAGAACACCATACCTACTGTGAAACATGGGGGTGGAAACATCATGCTTTGGGGCTGTTTTTCTGCAAAGGGACCAGGACGACTGATCCATGTAAAGGAAAGAATGAATGGGGCCATGTATCGTGAGATTTTGAGTGACAACCTCCTTCCATCAGCAAGGGCATTGAAGATGAAACGTGGCTGGGTCTTTCAGCATGACAATGATCCCAAACACACCGCCCGGGCAATGAAGGAGTGGGTTCGTAAGAAGCATTTCAAGGTCCTGGAGTGGCCTAGCCAGTCTCCAGATCTCAACCCCATAGAAAATCTTTGGAGGGAGTTGAAAGTCCGTGTTGCCCAGCGACAGCCCCAAAACATCAGTGCTCTAGAGGAGATCTGCATGGAGGAATGGGCCAAAATACCAGCAACAGTGTGTGAAAACCTTGTGAAGACTTACAGAAAACGTTTGACCTCTGTCATTGCCAACAAAGGGTATATAACAAAGTATTGAGATGAACTTTTGTTATTGACCAAATACTTATTTTCCACCATAATTTGCAAATAAATTCTTTAAAAATCAGACAATGTGATTTTCTGGATTTTTTTTTCTCACTTTGTCTCTCATAGTTGAAGTGTACCTAGGATGAAAATTACAGGCCTCTCTCATCTTTTTAAGTGGGAGAACTTGCACAATTGGTGGCTAACTAAATACTTTTTTGCCCCACTGTATGTCTTGTAATGCACTGTTGAGGAACCTCAGCTGCAACCCAAGTTTTTCATTCATTGCATAACTACACCACAGTTGTGTATATGATATGTCAATAAACCTTAGAAAATCTTTAATTAACTATTAGTAGAGAATAACAAGTAATGAATATACTTTATTACTCGTTTCCATTCATGTCAATTGCAGATAAATGTTTAGTCTTCTCAAGCACCAACTATCAAATATTTCTCCTGATTGTTGGCATTTGACAATCACCTTCCCTGAATTTTACTCAGGTGTAACTAAAGTCTGATTTAAGGGTTGTTTATATTTCACATCATTAATCAGAATCTGCAAAGTAACTCAAATAAATGTCGTGGAGTAAAAATACCAGGGTTAACCTCTGAATTGTAGTGGAGTAGAATTACAAAGTAACAATGAGCTGTCATGTGGGTATACATTAATGCTGCGCATTATGGACACAAGCGATTTTCACCCATTTATTAATTATATGTTTTACATTTGATAACACCAATGTGTTTAATACTGGCAACTTCTAATTGTGGGGAAAACGTTCAGTAGAGACGTCCCATAGAACATTTTGCGAAACACAATAGCCAGCATGTAGTTCTCGGGGGGCGTTCGATTCCAGTTTTGGATAGTCTGGCGTGGTTTTGTTCCATTTCAAACAGCTGTTTGACGCTCGGCGTAACCTTGGCGCACTGCCACTCCAACATCCAATCCCAAAGCTTGAAGATTAATCACGGGGACAGTAGTCCTAAACGATAGCTGGGGATTATGGGTAGTATATTGTCTTCGGCCATCCTAAACTCAGAAATGTTTTTCGGATTTCATATGGCATTAACACCATATCCCTACATGCATTGCGGCTAAAACATCCAATCAGTGAGCTTAAACCATAGCTGAGGATCTTGGGTAATCGGTTCAGTGGCTGTGTATCGCAATGATGCTCGAAATGTCCCTTATAGGCCTACGTCTGTTTCCGGTTATTTTTATTTTGAAATTCAGTTCCTGACGGACGCCAAAAAAGCCCGAGATTATGGATATTATGGAACAAATTAGAAGGAAAAAAAGATTTACAGATTTCAGTATTCTGAGGCTCTGAGCCATTTCTTTTCCTCACAGACGACAAAAAAAGGCCGACATTATACTATTTAAAATAAAAACAATAATTGTGGCTTGATATTGAATAAGAACATGTTTTTATGAACCCCACAGCTTCCGGTCTTCCAAGACCCGGACAAAAAGACGTGCTGCAGGCATGAAACATACTACCAATAGAAATACATTGCTTTTAAAATCGTTCTGTGTGACACGAAAAAAACGGGAAAATCGTGTTGGTGAACACGAATCAATAGATTCAATGTCGTGACTTTAACACGAAATGCCGTGAGACGGGTTGTATATTCAGCCAAGCCACAGTAATAATGATTTATGATTCATTTGTCTTTTTTGAGGTATAGCTGCAGCAATAGCCTATAAACTTATGTTTACATCGACAAAGCTTACTGTATATTATTGTGAGGACTGGATAGATTACCACGGAGCAGAGTCAAAGCTCATTGTTATATATTTTAGGATTTTTCTACATATAAATGTTTAATTGTGTTATTTTTTTGGTAATGTTCAGTGTAAGAAATGTGAATATGTGTAACATCCTCAGAGACAGCACCTAAGTCTTATTCATTTAAAATCCTGCAGACAATTCGTAGAGTGGAGGTGGTGACCCTCAGCCCACGTGTCAGTGTCTTCAAGGAGAGATGGCCTGGTTTATTCAATGAGTTTCAGGTGAGAACGTTAAGTTTTTATTTTTTTATTTCAACTCACTGTTGTCAGAGTGGTGAGTAATGAGTGTTGTCCCCTATGCTTTTTATTAGATCAAGGAGGAGTTCCGACACATAACAACTCTTTCACTGGAAGAGACTTTGATGCTGAAACTGGATGGGTACACTAACACCACTCGCTCCAGCTGATGCGTGCCAAAGGAGGAGATGCTGGGACGGGTGGCGCAGTGGTCTGTGCATCTGATCATCAGATCATCAGATCAAGGGGGGTGCTGGGGAACTCCAGTTCAAAACCCGCTCCTGCCGCCACTGTGTCAGGCCGTTGTGTCCTTGGGCAAGACACTTCACCCGGATTTGCTCCTGTCGGTATTGTCCACAGTACATGTATGATACTCATGTGTACATGTAAAAGCGCCTCGATGACTTCGAGGCGTGAAGATGGACGGTGTGGCGCAGTGCGCTGTGCAATGATCATCAGATCAAGGGGTGAAACCCGCCGCTGCTGCGTCTGTAAAGCCGTTGTGTCCTTGGGCAAGACACTTCACCTGCACTTGCTCCTGTGGGTATTGTCCACAGTGGTGACCATTGCATGTATGATATGTGTAATGTGTATTTGTAAAGCACTTTGAGCATCTGGAAAAGCGCTATAATAAATGTAAGGAATTATTATTATTATTATGCTGGCTCCAGGATGCGCCCTCTTCTGAGCACAATTGATGAGGTACATTTATTTAAATGTTTCATTCAAGAATATGAAAATGCAGAAATAAGTCTTCTCACTAAAATGCATTTCCTCACAGCCCCAGAGTATTGGAAAAAAAGAGATGCAGTGGCCAGGTGTCTGATTGAAGACCTTGGGGAATGCCAAGAAGACCTTTTTCAAGACAGCCAGGTATGTCATGAAAGACTGATCAATTCAAGATTTTGACGGAGTTATTTCGGAGGTTGCTCTGATACCATTGTTTAATTTCTGTGATTAGCCACTCTTACACCTAACAAATAAATATGCAATTTATTGCTGTAAATCTGTAAACATCTTGTTGTTTTTATAAATGGTTTAGCATTCACAGGAAAATTATTTAGGGATAATTTACTGATGTGCTTAGCTACTTAACATATAAAACTACCTAAAAACAAAAACCTTCTTTTGGTGTTAAAGTGAAATAAGATAAATAAAATCATGCACTGAAAAGTTATGTATATGGGAAAGAATCAATTTAATGTCATTGATTAGATCGATGGGCAATTTGACTGGGCCTGACATTTTTTATGTAAGTTAGACATTTTTTTTGTTTTTAATCGGTGCCACACATTTTTTCAAGTCAATCCCTGGTTTTATTGATTAGGCTTAATGCTAGACCACAAAGCCTATATTGTATAATAGCTTCTTGTTAATATGCCTAATTTAAAGTGAATATGCTTTTCTTTCTTTCTTTTCAACATGGAGGACAAGCATGACAACGTCGTGGACCAAACTATGAAGGTGCTTGTGATCCATGATGCCAGGGACAGGGGACCAGCAGATGTGTCCATTGTCAGAGAGGGAGACAGAATTTTGAATTTGTGTGGAAACCAAACAAAGGCATGCGCATTGTTGATGGGATTCATCTACGGCGCCCTCAACCTGGAATACCCCAACAAGCTCTGTTTTTGGAGTTTGATGGAGACTTGATGGAGCAGCCTTGATGGAGCTTGATGGAGCCAAGCTGCTCAAACAAGTCCAGAGCCTCAAATAAACAATTTATTCTGAAGTGGAAGTGGATGTTGACTTGTTTTAGTGCCGAGTGACACAAACACAACATAATGTGATGTGGAGAAACCTTTTTCTGTTAAAAGCGGACTGTTTACTGGCACGTAAAGGTTTTCATAGTTTAGTCAATTGCACTTGGAAGATTATTTTCAAAATGTTTACAATTTCCATGCACTTTACTGTTAAAACAATGTGATTGTATGACTATTTTGAAGATTCTGCTCATTGTTAACAATTGAAATGCACTTAACTGTTTTAATCTCAATGTATGACCATATTGCACTTATACATTTGGTCAATAAAAAAAAACATGATCAATAAAATCTTGTGTGTGGCAATATATTGTTTTTCTGGTAACCTTACTAATAAAGTAATATTAATTTGTAATATGGATCAATTATTACTTAAAATTATGAAGTAAATAGCTGCCTACGATTAGGAGTAAATATTACTCATTTATAAGTAATACATTTTATTAAGCAATTGAGTTAGATTTTACTTAATTTCTTAAAGTGAGTCTTATATGTTAAATATTAGTCATCTTTACCTAAACACATTGTGTGAAATCTACTCAAAAGAAGTGTGGGCAAATTGTTACCTCACTTTTATTGAGTAGATCTTACAGGTTGATTATTACTTGGGGAATACCATTTTCTATTTCAAAATCATTGGAAATATCTGCTCCAACCTTTACTCTAAATTTTTACTTTAAAAATGCGCTTATCCAGAAAAGCCCAGTTTGGACACTTTACGGGCAGAAGAAACATTTCTATAGAAAGAATTATGCATTTCTGTCTTTTTATGCCTTTATTAGATAACTTGGATTTTTATTAAAATTAATTAATCAATTATTTGTTATACTTTATTGTAATGTAGAGACAAGGCTTTTAGTGACAATCATGTATTATATTGTATATTTAATGCGAATGCTGTTTACAGCATTCAACTATAGTTCTTCGATTTCTGTATTCTTCCCCTTATTATTATTTCACCAATACTTTGGCTCTCCATAACTTCAGCTTATTTTCAGCTAGATAAACCATTCAAATATTAAACTATTCAGCCTGTTCAGGAATCGATGGGAAACCTTCAACTTTTTAAAAATATGTTATACTTTTTGAAATATTCAGCTTTTTAAACTCTTTTTTTTAACATGGAAGTCAATGGGAGATGCCTTCAAATCCTCTTTTCCTACACCTTGCGCCAAATGCTACTCCTTTACTTCCAACTAGACACTTCATTCCAACTTTCAAATGATCACAAGACCTTCAGCTATTCAAAAATCATTTATTTTTATTTTTGATATCTTTTACACTTTTTGAGATATTGAACCTAGTTTGGAGCTTGGTAGAGAGGCCTTTTTCAGATTTTAACATTAGAGTGGATGGAGCAGCTCGTTAAGTCTAGAGTGCTTTGATCTCAAAACAGAGTGCAAGAGTGCTTGAAATTCTCCCCAATTTTTTCTTTAAACTTGCCATAATTCCCAAACCCTACACTCCTCAGACATATTTTTTCATGAAAAACGTAGAAAAACCTCTCCTAGGTTGGAAAATGAAAATAAAATTAAGAAAAAATATTAAACAAAATGCCTCTTGAGGGCATGAAGAGACAAAAAGTCCACCTAGCTCCCAATTGATTCCCATGTTAAATTTTAAAGTACACTTTAGACCAGTGGTTCCCAACCTGTTTTTTTTTTTAATATATAATTGTAACGAACTACATGATTGTCACTAAAAGCCTTGTCTCTACATTACAATAAAATATAAAAAATAATTGATTAATTAATTTGAATACAAATTCAAGTTAGTAGCTAATAAAGGCATAAAAAGACAGAAACACATAATTTTTTTAATTTAAAAAAAAAAACCTCATCACGACTTTTCTTGTTTAGATTTCACAGGAAGTGGAACGGCGTCTTAGTGTGACGTGTGCAGAGAGAGCTGCTGCTATAAAAGACACGTACCGGCCTCTGCATCCTCACGTCTACCTGCAGGTACAAAACGCCTCATCGTTATTAAAGGTCTCCTATCGTGCAAAATGCACTTTTTATATATTTTATACATAAATATGTGTCCCTGGTGTGCAGGGCGGTTTCTTCTTATAGGCCACTGGTTCTCAAGCTTTTTCTGTCAGGCCCCCCTTTGGACGAATACGATGTTGGGCCGCTTCAACACAAATAGTCACGTAATGGGCCATGTTAACATTTATTAAAATACATCAATATGAACATGCATTGCTTTCAAACAAATAAAAAAATCACTTTGCTAGAACAGTGATACTAAAACTATGCAATGAGCCTTTTTTGCACTGCAAATGTTTTCAAAATGGGGTTGCAGCCTTGACCTTCAATCCTCATCATGTACATAACACAACTGTGTCCTACAGCGCCCTCATAGGTTTCTAAGTGTAACTACACAACAGAACAGTTAGTGTTCCGCCGGTCATGCCGACGTCATAACAATTAAAAAATGTTTCTCATAACAATTGTTCTTCCTGGTCTCTCCCACTTTGAGAAACACTGCTATAGGCGGACTGTGCAGATGCATAGGGCCCCCGCGGCCACTAGTGGGCCCCAAAGCTGAAAGTTCAGGTTCGGCTTAAATATATTTGGGGGACTTAAAGTATTTATTTGTAGATAGCCAAGCCCCCCCTTCTTTTATGAAATATTATGTTTATGTGTAAATTAGGCATTTTCTTATTAAATATGTTTTATTTATGGAGTATTCCAGAACAGAAATGTGAAAATTTGGTAAATCCAGGTTAAAAATTATTGTTTTATTTTGTTTGCATATTTAAATCACATTTTCACAAGTTTTCTGACATTTCATGTCTAAATATGCAAATGAGGCTTTATGTGATCCTAACTGTTGGTGAATTCAGGAGAAATCTACAGACCCAAACAGACAAAGTTAGTAAAATAAACTCCTGCGTTTTAGCTGCTTTCTTACCTCTAACAATAACAGTGCAGAACATCTAATACACTTCACTATGAAACCAGAACAAAACAACTGCAGGAGTATGGATAAAGCCAGATGTTTGCATGCATTTTGAGCAGATTTGGGCAGAATCCAGCAGAGTGGATCGTGTTGTTCATCCTATGCCGGGGCGCCACCAGCGATTTTGGGCCCCATGAAAAGATATCACATTGGGCCCCACCACCAGGCCCAGGCCACGCCAACCAAGCACAATGCTGTAACCACACCTCCAGAACCCAACCGACTCATTTATGCTTTAAATAACTCTACCTGTACAGGCTTGCATCTATCTTGTAGTCCAATACTAACTGCACAATATTTACTGACACTGAGCGGTGAACATATAACACTGTGCAGACGTGCAACATTCTGATGCAGTAGAATTCACTATTTGATATAACACTAACATTCCTGACAATAGACCTCAATAGTCATCTTTTATGGTGTACATGCCTTTTTAATAACATTTTTGAATGGAACATTCAAAACTCAAAATAAATATAACTTAAATATACATGACCTCTTAAATATAAATAAAGTGAACATTAACACCAATATCATCATTTATAAAATGCTATTACAAAAGAAATAACATAAGCAGCAGATTTTTTTATTAAATATACCAACTACAAAATAAGTGAGTATTAAAGTGTAAACGGACAACAAAACGGAAATGGAAATGAAAAGTCTTTTTCTCATCATGCATCTTGTGTGTAGTGATCCAATATCGTTACCATAGCCTTGCCCTTTAACAGTTATTACGAGCCCAGGCTCAGCCTTACTCACCAAGAGCCCAGCGCCTAGCCTTCTTACAGGCAAAGTCTCTGATCAAGTCCTTGAAGTCCAGCTTTCTAGCCAACTGGCTTTCAATGGACAGCATGGCAAGACTGCAAAGCTTTATGGGGGGACAGGGCTGCTGAGCCTAGAGATGGATCTGTTGGTCCTGGCACCAGGGGGAGGGACAACTGATTTCGTATGCATAGCTGCTAAAAATGTACCTGCATTTATTAAATATCAGCTAAAAGAGGAGTGCAATAAAGAGATATTAAGATATTCATTGCTATCGGGATGTTAAGAGCATTCCATGCAATATAATAAAAAGTGTATCTCGAGCCGGTTTCTCAAACTTACCTACCCCACCTTTAATGTCAGCAAAACATTACAATTATTATTTACAATGGACTACGCTTAGCTAACAGACTAACTTCCACCACTCATGGACCACACCCACCTTTTCTTTTGAAAAACTGGGTCGCCCTTTAGTCCCTCTCTCTTGTCTTTCTCTCCTTTCTTTTCTTTCTTGAAAGCCTGACTTTGTTAGTCGTTGAGACATCGTACACACGTAAGTACTAGCATCCCTCCTCACTTGCTCTCACTCTCTGCTAGAAAGGGCCGGTGCCGCACAGCGTTTGGAGGCAGGACCAAACCATTACATGTAAATAGAGGGGGGTGTTTGATGCTTAGGATAATTAACTTTTGGTAGAAAATAAGTTAAATGAATCGTAAGTTTAGTGAGTACATTATCAATATGACGTTATATTAATGTTAATTATTGATGATTGATGAAAGGTTACTTAAACATTTTTTCTTGATGTTCTAAAAATGTTTGGGGCCACTGTCAGTGACGGGCCCTTAGAATCGTCCTAACTTTTCACCCCCTTACGGCGCCCCTGATCCTATGTCATCTATATGTAAAGAAAAAAGTCTAAATATTTAAGAGAAAGCTGTGAAACAATCTCAATAATTGGAAGCAAAAATGTAAGTTTTTTTGAATTGGAATAAAAGGATGCATGTTGAGATAGGAAGTTCAAATACCTTAAGAGAAGAGCTTGAATATTAAAAGATACAAAATACAAACTCTTGGCTCCTTCCTGTCTTTCTACTGGGTCTTTCTTGGCTTTGTACTGGCTATCTTCTAGCTCTATTCAGATTTTTGGAGTTTTTTTCTAGCTCTATCCCTGATAATTTTCAGAACCTGAAGGCTCTATATGGACTATATTCTGGTTTTCCTCTGGATCCATCCTCTATCTCTTGTCTCTGTCCAGTGAATTACACTTTTGTTACTGGAGCAGGTAAAGCTTGGATGAAACACAGCAGACTTCTAAACAATGAACTCCCGCAACTTAGAAGAAATAAAGTTGGGTTTTATGCGTTCTAATATTGCAATGCAAACCCATGATGTAATTACAGTAATTAAGAATAATTTAGTCATTAAATGCTAATTTCAGTAGATTTAATCAAACAAAACATATTGGACATGGCCTCAAGACTGTAACCTCTTCACATTCTGTTGAAATAGGCAATTACTAGCAATATCTTACACTCAGCTGTTTTTAATCATTAAACAATTTTTTTTAAAGGGCCGTTTTGTGGTTCTCCAGATTCTACAGATGGCCAGTCCGCCCCTGCCTGGTGGGAGGGACTAAACGCAGGGAAACAACGTAAGTGAGGGACGCAAGGATTCCATTTAATCGACCTGAGATGGGCCCGAAGAGAGATGCTACAAGCTAGCTTCAACTTAGTTAGCCTTGTGCTTCATTTGAATGTGTCCCCCGCAAACCGTTACTGTACTCAATATTACTCAACCGGGTCAGAGTTCATCATATTACTTGAACTGACATGCTATTTAATAAACGGCTACTGATTTTGCAGTAAATTCCATAAAAAGTCCTTGTCTAACAGTGAAGCAAGCAGACAACAAGTCTTGTGATGAACCTCAACAAACGTGAACATTTATATGTAGGACATGATAGACAGTAATATCTTACCTTCCAACATTTCCACACACCAGGAGGAGGGAGGCGCGAAAGAGAACCGTTCCTCTGGCCTGCAGCCAAGAATCACCGCAGACGTATGTGCAAAGGGGCAGTGTGGGTCTAATGTCTTCAAGTAGATTTTACCCAGATTGTTTGTGTTTTAGTTGGTACTGTCAGAAATTAGGTAGTGTAGGTAGAATTTACCCATTCATATATACTAACAATGCTCACTGATATACCTTGAGTACAATTTAACGGGAGACACTATGGACGTGCTCGTGAACTGTGGACTTTATTATTATATTGTTTAGACAATATAATAATAAAGGGCGGTGCCGGCTGTCAGCGAACAGATCCGGCCTTTCTGCGCGACTGTCACTCAAATGCGGGACATAGTCTCAATTTGTGGGACGCGGGACAAATAATAAAATGCTGCGTGTGCAGTCCGCACAGTGCGGGACACCTGGTCACCCTACACACACACGCGATGCTGCCCCTCACACACACACACACACGCTTCAAATCAAGTTGCATAAATGCTTGAGCTACGTTTTTATTATAATTACTGTGAAATCTGCCTATTATGTTTTCGTCATTATTACAACAAATACACTTGCAACTGATAACACTGGCAATGATTTTAGATTTATTAGACTATTAAAAAAAGAAATCATGCTTCAAATAAGTGGGGGTACGGCGTACCCCCGCGTCCAACGCCCACAACACCACTGCTCAGGATTATAAAAGACCCCCATCACCCCAGCCACAAACTGTTCAGTCTGCTGCAGTCTGGCAGGCGTTACCGCAGCATCCGGACAAAAACAACCAGATACAGGGACAGCTTCATCCTGCAGGCAATAAGACTGTTAAACTACTGAACTGCTGAAACAATTTCATAACATTCATCTGCTACTTAATTATTTATCTATTATCTAATATATCATTCCAATAACTTGTATATAGACTCGCATTGCACTATTCCACTTTTTTTTCCTCACTTTTTAAAAAACTATTTTTCTTTTTGCTTTAGGCTACTTTTAATATAGTATATTTGAATATTGTTTTAATATTGTCTGCTTATCTGTATTATTATGTTGCATTGTTGGAGAAGCCTGTGATCTAAGATTTTCAACGACATAATTACTCTGTAGCTATGTTAGTTTGACAATAAAGAACCTTGAACCTTGAAATACACATGGAAAATGCATATTAAAGAAGTGAAAACAAAATGCAAAAGAGTATTAAATCTATTACGAGCTGTAGCTGGATGCAACTGGGGCACAGACAAACAAGCATTAATAGACATAGACAGATCAATGATGAGGTCCACAATATACTATGGTTGTATAGTGTATGGAGCAGCAGCAAAAACATCACTATTAAAAATTGATAGACTACGATTTAAAGCATTGCGGCTGTGTGTTGGAGCGATAAAGTCATCCCCTATTAATGCAGTTCTGATAGAAGCAGGAGAGACACCTCTGGAGATCAGAAGAGAGAAACTTGCTCTGTCATACTGGGTCAGGCTACAAGGAAGTGGAGAGGGAAATATCACAAACAGAATACTGCAGGATTGCTGGGAATATACAAAGTTCCAGGGACGTGGGTTTGGCTGGACGAGTAAGGAGAGAAGAGGGCATATGGAGTGGAGACCATAACGTTTGCCAAAGCAAGCCCATTTAGCCGTGTTCCCCCATGGCTTTCCCCAGAAGCTAACATAGATGTGAGTATCATAGAAAGGAAAAAAGAGTGGCAAATAAATGAAGTGGGAATTAAAACGAGTGTGTACCTGAACGAAAAGTATTACAATTACCTCAACATGTACACAGATGGATCTAAGAAGCAAGAATGCGTGGGGATAGGCGTGTATATCCAATAATTCAAAATATCAATCTCAAAACGAGTATCAAATAACTTATCAGTTTATACAGCAGAAATACTCACAGCAATTATTGGGCTACAATGGGTTGAAGAGGTCAGATAGGGTGGTGATATGCACAGACTCACTATCTGCTTTGGAAAGCATACACTCGACAATAACTGTTAGAGAAGATTTAATCATTGAACTTAACCATTGCTTACTGAGACTTCAGAGGAGGGGAATAGATGTGCAGGTATGCTGGGGGCCTGCACATGAGGGGGTTACAGGGAATGAGCATGCTGATAAGTTAGCAAAAGATGCGTTACTTATTAAGGAAATAGCAATAGCAGTTTCACTTGGGAAAGGAGAAGGAAAAGCAATAATTAAGAAGAAGGGTATGGAAATATGGCAGAAAAGGTGGAGGAAGATCAGAAAGGGAGGAGATGCCACAAGTTACAGAAATCAGTCATAACAAAGATCTATACAGAAAGGAACAGACGGGAGGAGATCATCATCACTAGACTCAGACTGGATCATACTAAACGACACAATGTTTATAATGGGAAAAAGCGAAGTTGAAGAATACTGGGGGTACGGAGTGAAAGAAAATGTGGAACACATCATATTACACTACAACATGTACAAAACAGAGTGGGAACAACTAAGAGACAGGGTCAGAGAGAAGGGAGTGGAGCCTGATGGGGACACTGGGAACAGAAGGTGAGGAGGTGAGGGGGTAAGAGCTACCAGGGAGGCCATTATTAAGTATTCGAGTGAAACAGGATTGATTGGGAGAATTTAAAACAACGTAAATACAGTGGTATAATTCCACAAGTGGTGATAGGATGATATGGTGATACACACTCTTGTACAATAGGTGGCGGTATGCACCTTAAAGTTGTTTGCATTCCGCCAAAAACTGAGAGAAGAAGAAGAAGAAGAACCTGGATCCATATGGTGTCTCGTCACTACGGTTCTCTCTCTCTCTCTCTCTGTGTTCTAGATAAAGTGTGTGAGAGCTCCAGCACTACTGATCCATCATCTGTGTGTCTGGATAAACCTCTGAATGGACTCTGTGCTCTTTTTTCTGGAGCGTTTACCTCGGACTATAGGAGCTAGCTTAGCATGCTAGCTGGAAACACGTTAGCAACACTAGTCAGATTGAGAGTTTGATGGAGAGAGAAACGGTGTGTTAACGGAGTTTGCAGGAAAAGGTGATCTAGTAAACATGAGTAAAGTCCAAATGCTGCTGTCGTTGAAGAAGCAGCGATTCACTGCTGCTGCTGAAGAGATATTTGCTGTGTTTGAAAAAACGATAGCCGAGTACGAGGAGGAGCTGTCTCTTTCCAAAGAGGAGAACGAGAGACTCCAGAAACTACTGGATGCTGTTTTACAGCCTCAGCTTCGGATACACAGAGCAGGTCTGTTCCCTTTACTCTTAAATAACACTTTAAACCAGGGGTGTCCAAACTACGGCCCGGGGGCCAAATGCGGCCCGCTGGCCATTTTGAATTGGCCCTCAGCAAATTCAAAAAGTTTAATGAAATATGGCCCACAAATGAAACTTGTGCTTTTCTTATATTGTACTTATTAAATATGCATCTACATATATATTACACAGTAGTATTCATGTGTTCAAATAAATTCAGTCAATTCACATACCTGCCAACCAAGGCCGCCTTAATGCACGGGCTGACCTGGGCTGAAGCCCAGGGGCCTACGGAGATCGGGGGCCTATCATGAGCCAATAAAAAATGCATTGTTTTGTAATTCGTCAAACGTGCTGTCCATCATTTGATCTGAATGTATGTGGCTGGGGATTGATACAAGTTATAAGACACCCCCGTGCCATTCAGAATGAGAATATGTTTCACATGTGACTTATTCAAAATGCGAGTGATCGAGTGACAGATGAAGGTTGTTTAGGTGAAAATGTCGGAGAAGAAAAAGTTTGAGAGTGGCACTCGGAAAAGGAAATTCTTGTGGGAAAATAAGTTTCGAGACAAGCAACTATTACAAAAAATGCCGAAGCTTACAGGTTATTTTGAACCTGTAAGCCGCCTCGGAGCCAAGTAGGCATATGTGTGGTTCTGATAGCGATGGAGTAGCGGGAGAGGAAAAACAGACAGGAGGGACTTTTGCAAATGTTGAACTTTACAGTCGGCTACCAGACCGTAGTCGAGGAAACGGGGATGACTCTCTGTTGTCTCCCAGGGCAGAAGCAACAAGCTTCAGGTTCAATAACCCACTTTACTGAAATGACTGGAGAGAGGTGAGCTCTTCTTAGGAGGCCATTGGATTTATTTAGTTATTCTGTTATACACAATACTTGACAGACCTATATCTTCTGCTGCCTCGTTTCACTTCCAGAAACATACACACTCTCGCTCTACCATACCCACATGCACGTGCCACACCCCTCTTTCTCTCTCTCTCTCTCTCTCTCTCTCTCTCTCTCTCTCTCTCTCTCTCTCTCTCTCTTAAAGTGGACCTATCATGCTATATTTGAATAATATATTGTAGGGCCATACCTATATAAAACATGTCTGCACATTTTTTTTTCTCCAAAATACCAAACAGATCATGCATTTTGGCCATGCCTCATTTAGCTCTATTTGCTCTTTTTTAGCCCTGTTTTTGCAAGGGCTGAATCTGTGAGAAGTCTTCTTCGCTGCTTTTGTGGCAGACTACAGCGCCACCTACAGGCCTGGCATATGTACTACAGCGTATCCAGCGCTTTCGAACGGCAATGGCCATGGCTGTCTCCTCCTGATAGGTGGAGAGTTGCCCATATAGGCGGAGCTCCTCGTTTCTGACGTCAGAGATATTTCAAATCTGTATCAGTCTGTATCAGATCCGTTGCAGCCCCGTTTTTAGAGATTTTGGTATGGAGGAAAAGAGAGGGTTGTGTTTTCTGACACTTGGTGGGTTCCCTGACACACCGGGGACACATATTCATATATAAAAGACGTACTAAAGTGCATTTTGCATGATAGGATAGCGATCTCACTGCATGACCCTAATATCATAACACTACCCCCACTCTGGATGGCAATTGCACACAATTATAATCCAGCACAGTAAATTACATGACCCTTGCCTAAAATGCATACCGATAAACATCCACATTTGCATTCAATCCATTTACAAGTGGGCGATAGAAAAAGGGTACAACATTTCAGTGCAGATATGCAGTTATATCGCAGTCTTTGTGTGCATATATCACTGTGGAGCATAAAGGCCGCTACTAGGGATGGGTATCGTTAGGATTATACCGATACCGGTACTGCTTATCGGTATTGGTATTCTTCTATCCTCTTATCGATACTTTTCAATCATTTGGTGCTCAAAATTATAGACATGAATACAAGATGTGAAGATTAAACAGTCATTTTATTTTAATTTTCTTGCAGAAATAATTGTATAACTTACATTAGCTTCTCAGAAGCAGACACAAATAACTTAAAGGAGCCTGGCTCGCCCTATCATGGTTTTTGGGGTTTTCCCTCAGACAGAGGCTGAAAAGAGGCATTTGTTTTTACATTTTTTAACATTTGTAAATCAGTTACATCTTCATCCAGACATTTCAAACTGACAACCTAGCTCGACAAGAGATCCTTAAAACATTGTCCTACAGTGACATCATGCAAAACTGTGATATGAAGAAATTGGTCAAAAGGCTAAGATGGCAAAAAGATAAAAGCGAGTACGTATAATATTCGCTCGGGTCACATTTACACACGGCGCGGCTGAAGCCCGCTAGCACTATTAGCCCTAACAGTATCGCTAGCAGCCACATTGTTTAGGCTTTAAAATACGCTGCACCGTTTTAGATTCAATGAGTGTCTCGTTTGCAAATGCTTCATTAAGTTGCTTGTGTTACCCCCTTTACAAGCAACTAATTGAGTACAGAGATTGCACCTTGCACTATCGCCACTACATTTTTTAAAGTGCACCCAGACCTTCGATCACTTCGCTCTGTCCGCCATGCCTGCGGGAGTCTCACAATAATAATAAGAGCGCTGTTGAGAGAGATGACGAGTGGCATTTACAGTGGCCAATCAGAGGGGTCTCAAACCGGATACAGCACACGGGATGAGGGTTCCCAACCAACCAGAATGGTTTAAAGTTAAACTAAGGAAGTAGACGTAACACATATACCGATAGCAGCACCGTCTGTCCAGCGGCTTAACGGTATACCGATACCGTCCAATCAGGTACCGGTATTGACTTAGAAACGGTTCTCGATAACCATCCCTAGCCTCTACACAACAACCCGATTTTGTGAGTCAGAGGCCGTCAGAGGCAGAACATGTTGAATTGCCCGCGGGAGGCCAAAGACAGTCGGGACAAAGAAATCATTTTGATTGGCTGTTCAGCTTAGCGAGTCAGTGCATGAGAAGCGAAGCGGAAGTGAGGGACCAAAACAAACGATTAAGAAGGCACACACAGACGGTTAATCTTTTTCATTTTCATCTCACCTGGACGCAAGAGTTTCTTTTTTATGTTTACATGTTTTCGATCAACGAGAGAGAGAGTGAAAATGGAACCCAGATGCTATTTGTTGCTTGTTTATATCACGCAGCCTGTTCTTCTTCTCTCAGTGTATAGTCTGTCTTCCGGTTGTTGCCTCTTTTGAATGACGAATACACACTACTGCTGGTAAGGACAGTTATTGCCACCCGTCAATTGAAGTCTTTGCGGTGTGTTCGTAGGCGGGCAGCGTAGGCGGGCGGCGTAGGCGACTCAGGCGACGTAGTGGACGTAAAAGTCGGGATGCCTTCGTTACGCGTTCTTTGGTCTCAGATTGGTGTGTAGCGGCCTTAAGGAAACCCTGAAAAAGGCATTAATAGCTGAGCTCTAAAATAGCAGTCAGAAGGCATTCAAAACTTAAATTCTCCATTAAAATGACAACTTTAAATGGAAATATCAAAGACAGAAATATAACTTTAATCCCATATGGTTATCAACCTGCTCTCCTTAAGTCTTTTTTCGTGTGTGTGTGTCAGGGTGGGATTTTCACGGCGGCCATGACGGCCATGGCCGTCGTAGCCCCTCGGTCTTGCCGTTATGCCCCACAAATAATTGTACGTCCTACGGCCACCATGGCCTTTGGGCCCCTCACACTGTTAAAAGTTGCTTTAAAAGCGTCAGAACAGTGGTTTCTGAACTGCATTATGCTGCGTTCACAAAGGACGCGATGCGAATATTCTCATCGCTCTAACCGCTGGAGTTTCACCGCGGCTGTCAGCTGTGTTTACTCCTGTCATTCAAACAGGATGCGCTGCAGAGGGGGCGGGGCTTATATCCATGTAAATACTGTGGTGGAAACCAACTACGGCCAAATTAACCTGTTACCGTGATTTAATTGTAATACACGTTTCAAAATGATGCCGAAATAACTAAATACTGATAACGGTTAGTAAAAACTATGCTTTAAGTGCTTTAAGTGTGCAGACAAGACGGCATGCAAAACCTTTTAAAATGCGCGTTTTGTGAATGGAGATTGGATCGATCAGGCTAAACTAACGTTGTAGCTGCTCCGTCCAAACTCACAACAACGTCCTAAAGACAGAATTAAAGCAGCGACTGTATTCGTCATGACAGAGACAGTCTGTGGTTTGTACTTGTTTAACTTTTGTCTAGTTTCTGAACAGATATGAGGAGCTGTGAGGAGTTGATTAAAGAGACACACACACACACACACACTTTTGCATTTCAAAGTATTGCTTGTTCATACAGTTGGATGTTGGAGCTTCACTGTGCACTGCTGAATGATGTATGTGCAGAGTTTGACCCTTGAAGGCTGTTTCTTCTGCTCTGAAATGGAATATATTTGTTACATATTAATAGAGTTTTTGATTTTTAGATTTCATTTCGGATTTGTGAATGGGAGAAGTAGTAGATGGAAAACATACCAAACACTAATTATTCAAAGTAAAGTATTTCATTTTATATACGGTAATACTAAGGAGGCATAGGCCTATATGATGATACGATTATTGATATTAAAAAAGTGATTTGTTTTTTGTCATTAGAAAGTGAAGTTATTTATTTGTAAGCTCCAAATCCTAATTTTTTCCTCAATGGCCTTTGTGCCCTGGCATGTGGCCTTTGCTCGCTGAAAAAATGTGTGACACCAAAGGCCAAATGGCCTTGCCCCTAAAAGTGTGTGTGTGTGTGTGTGTGTGTGTGTGTGTGTGTGTGTGTGTGTGTGTGTGTGTGTGTGTGTGTGTGTGTGTGTGTGTGTGTGTGTGTGTGTGTGTGTGTGTGTGTGTGTGTGTGTGTGTGTGTGTGTGTGTGTGTGTGTGTGTGTGTGTGTGTGTGTGTGTGTGTGTGTGTGTGTGTGTGTGTGTGTGTGTGTGTGTGTGTGTGTGTGTGTGTGTGTGTGTGTGTGTGTGTGTGTGTGTGTGTGTGTGTGTGTGTGTGTGTGTGTGTGTGTGTGTGTGTGTGTGTGTGTGTGTGTGTGTGTGTGTGTGTGTGTGTGTGTCAAATTACTTTGATTTGTTGTTTAACATATAACTACATAGACACTGGACTCGACTTTTGGCGGACACTGTTTGCAGCGTGTCTGTGATCCCACCATACAAACAGTCCTCTGTGTTTCTGAAAGTGAAACAACTTGCAGAGGAAGGGCAGCGTTACCCCCGGGGCTGATGGGTAATCACTCCAAAATGAGTTTAAGGGAACAGAGACGAGGCATTTGAGTCCTGCAGGGTTTCCCCGTTAATATCAGTGTCTCGAAAACACATGTTGGTGACTGAAAGACATCCAGTGTTTGGTATTTTCCTGAAGCATCCTTCACCTACAGTTTCTCAACTGAAAGAGGACCACAAACACACAAAAAATATAATACAATTTTGGGATATTTATCTCCCATTCTTTCACTTTTTCTGACATTTTCAACACCAAACATGTCGTTAATGTCTCACAGCAATCTGAAAGCCTGTACATTATTTAGATCACACTTTATCAGTAAAAACATGCAGTAAATGACTTTTTTAATGCAGTATTTTCTGATTTATGGCGCAACACAAAGATATATCGCTCTGTGCAAACCTTTGACTTTAATATGTCAACAACATGAAACAAGAATATGAACCTGGCTTTATCCAATGTTCACACAAGAGTTCTGGCTTTCCTACATCCTTACACATCCTTCATCTACACGGTCTCAACTGAAAGAGGACCAGAAACACACTAAAAATATAATAAAATGTGGAGATTTGGGATATTTATCTCCCATTCTTTTACTTTTCGGGCATTTTACAGACCAAACATGTCATTGATGTCACTGTTTACCAAACTACCACTTTTTCTGAAAAATGCATAAAATGATGCAATATGTTAAATACATGGTTTATACATGTAATTACTGGGGTTCCATTTCTTCTGATTACCTATTCTGGGCTTGCACATATGCCGCGCGCAAACCTACCTCTTTTGGATTTGGAAAGGTTGGCATCATAGACTGTGTATATATAAATGGACGTAGGGTCCGTGACGTCACCCATAGGATTCTGCAGAGTTGCCGAGAAGCCCTTAGTGGGCGGAGTCGGCCACTAACGGCTCGACAGTGACATCAGAGTTCAACTCCCGCCTGCTCCAAATAAGGGCGAAGAGGCGGGACCTGCTGCCTCCGAGCTGGATGTTCCAGAGCTAGCTGAAGCTACCAAGTTAAGCTAACATGCTCCCCATCTGCACACTGCCGTCGCATTTTACGTTTCTAAGGTAAGCGGACATGAAACTATTCAGCAAAACTATAAATAATAATCTAAGTTATTGAGTTTTTAGCATAATACTTCAGAATCTTAAAATCCCTTAACGTTTGTATGCAATTGTGCTAAATTCAACACTGGAATCAAGCAAATATTAATATGTTTGCATAGCATTAGTTATTTATATTTTGATATCACTTAATTATACGTTTAATACATTTAAGTCAAGCTAAGGTACTTGTGATGGTAGCTAGTTAGTGCTCTTACCTGTGAGGCCTCCTCCAAACAGCATAATAACCAGACTGTATCATTAAAACTAAGTACCAGTTTTAGATCCTTGACTTTAGACAAACAATTCAAAAAGATAAAATGTATTTAAAGACCAATCTTTATTTGAATGTGCCTCTTAACCTGATATATTAGTTATACAGTAATAGTGTTGACAATCTAAAAAAACTGAGCAACTCAACAGTCAACTTTATATTATATATATACAAAGCCATGTTGGATAAACTACCATCTTATATCTGCTCCCTGATCTCTCTGCGAATTGAAAGTACTTATTGCCTGAGATCGCATGCTGTGGTTTTATTAAATGTGCCAAGTGCTAGGACTGTCTTAGGGAAGAAAGCTTTTAGATGTGCAGTTCCACTAACATGGAACAGTCTGCAAAAAGAATGGAAAATTACCAAGCTAGTACCACTACATGTTTTTAAAGCTCGGTTGGATGCTACACAATCAGATGCTGTTGGTACCTGTACATGTGGTTAAATATGTAAATTGTAATCCCTGTACATTTTGCTGTATGATGTCCTTTTGTTGTTCTGTTGTTTATGTTTTTATGTCTTCTTGTGGAACCTACTGCTGCAGGTCTCCCTTGAAAAAGAGATCATTGATCTCAATGGGATCTTACCTGGATAAATAAAGGTTTTGAATTGAATTGATTTCTTATTGTCTAAAGCATTTATTGTTTTAATTTTTCCCCTCTCATATTCAGTGTGGACGGATTGAGACAGCGTGGTGTCCAGAGAGCTTCAGAGACTTCAGGGAGAAACCTCCGTGTGATGGACGTCCTGTCTGTTGGTTTGGAGAGGACTGAGGGTCTTTCCTCTGCGAGGAGGACCAGGCCTGATGGAGGAGCCCATGCTGGGCAAAGCTGATACCAACTGCACAGGCCTAGTCTGTCACTTTATCTGACTAAATGTGTTCACTTATACATTTAATAGGTTTACACCTTCTGTCCATATGTGCTTTTTATTTAAAACATGTTTGTTTAAGTTTTGGTTCACATTTCAATAAATTGTATTTGTATTTATATTCCTTTCGTCCATTATTCTTACTGAAAATGTTAGATTACACATTCACATCTGACTGAAGATTGGCCCCATTTATTTGTGACGTTGCAAACTCTGCGGTACAAGGCACAAGTGATGTGAAACTCATAAAGTGAGGCAAATAGAAATAATCAGCTGATGGAGTGTAGATGTGGAAATAGATGCATTCGATCAGCTGACTGTGTTTTCACAATAAAAGTAGTTTCTTAGTGAATGTCCTGTACTGGTCTTAAAATCTCATAACATCAGCTTTTAATTTTCCTCTTGGATGTTCTTCTTGACCCTCAGAGAAGGAGAAAATGTTGAGTCGTGTCTTTCAGGCATGTCCAGGCATGAAAATCACTCACCTTTCGGCGAAATTCGCCGTTTTGATTCCAAAATAGGTCGTTTGTGTGATTCATGTAGATCTGCAATAAAAATATTTTTGGGGTATGGGGGGGTCTGGGACCCGGAGTAATCTGCGGCCGCGAGCTGTTATGTGCCATCATGACACGCATGGTGTTCTTTTTTTATATATTATAATGCAGCGCGAGCTGTGTGCTCGAGTCTTCCTGCCTGTCGGCTCTGCTCATGGATGTATTATAAGGCTCTGCTGCTCCGCGAAGATGGTCTAGCTTCAGCAGCTACAATACCTACGGTGCGTTCGTTAATATTAACTATGTGGTCCGGAGTCACTGTGGCACAGACTGGACCGCTGGTGAACAGCTGTTAGAACGGGCCGTTCAGGTGTTCAGAGCAGAGCTCCCTGTCGGAGCGGCAGAGCGTGATGTGCACTGAAAAGTTTTTCTGTCGCAATATTATCGTTAAGCTAGCTAACTAGCATACATTGTCACTCTCTGCTAACGTTAGCTTTAGCCTTAGTTTTCTAATAGTTTTTTTTTCATAGGCTATAAACGGAGGTGGTATAAGTATAGATATTGTACTTGAGTAAAAGTAGAAGCACTCAGATCTTGTACTTGATTAAAAGCAGAAATACTCAGATCTTGTACTTGAGTAAAAGTAGAAGTACTCAGGTCTTGTACTTGAGTAAAAGTAGAAGTACCAGAGTGTAGGAATACTCTGTTAGTAAAAGTACTGCATTCAAAATGTTCCTCAAGTAAAAGTAGAAAAGTATTCTCATCAAAATATAGTGAAAGTAGCGACAGTAAAAGTAGTCGTTGTGCAGATTGGTCCATTTCAGAATAATATATATGATATGTTTTATAATGATTGATCATGAAAGTGTTCTCAAAGCTGGTGAAGGTGCAGCTAGTCTGAATGACTTTGTATACTGCAGGGTAGCTTGTGAATTTACTCCAGGTGGAACTAAAGTCTGATTTAACACTTGATTAGATTTCACATCATTCATCCACATCTGTAAAGTAACTAAAGGTATTAATACATGTAGTGGAGTCAAAGTACACCATTTACCTCTGAACTGTAGAGGAGAAGAAGAACAAAGTAGCAAAACATTGAAATACTTAAATAAAGTACAAGTATCTCAAAATTGTACCCAAGTATAGTACTTGAGTTTATGAATTTAGTTACTTTACACCAGATGCCATAAAGATAGAAAGACTAAGCCTTGCTCAGAGGCATGACAATAGATTTTCAAAATGCTCAACAGTGCTGCCAAAATTATAAAATGACTGCTACACAATTAAAATAAATGCTTTTATATATTTCTATTAGATGTGACTCTTTAGCGTTTCTGTTATTATTAACACTGCTGCTTTAGTTGTTTTGACTGCTAAAATCCTCTGTTATTCCTCATTTTAAAGCCGATATTCCGTGGGGTCGGGGGGCTCGGGTCCTTGTCACCTTTTCCATACCTGATGAGTTTGCATCCCTGATAATACTTAGTAAGGAGGCCATAATATTTTTGACTCCTGGCTGAAGTTAAGTTTCTCCAGCTCCCCAGGTTGGCAAAAAAATGCATCTCAAAATGCATCAGATTGATGCTTTAAAATATGGAATATTCAACATTTTCTTCCGGGGGAACATGCCCCCGGACCCCCCTAGAGGGATAATATCCTTCTCACCTTTTTCACCCCTGACCCGTTTTCATGCCTGGGCATGTCCTTTCCTAACAAAAATGACAGGAAACATAAAACATATTATTGCAGAACAAGTGTGTTATTTATGAAAGCAGTGTGTTTGTTTGTTTAGGGGCTGTAGATATAATTATTTTGTAATTGTAATGTTTTTTTTTATTTCAACAGTGAGCTACAAAGACAATCAGATTATGAATGAACAGTATGAAGCTCATCAACATTGAAATATATGTTATCAAAATAATATTTAACTGTTATCAAAACGTAGTGCAACTGTAGAAGCTTGCTCTGTTGTCTCACTGAAAGAATAACTTTTACCACGTTTTTTACAGACAATATTGAGAGATAAATAGTAGCAGTTCTCACTATGTGTTAAATATCTTTGCCTGTAATACATTAAATTAGAAAGCTGACAAAATCATATTGCTTGTAAGAAGCTTGAAATAGACCCTTCATATTTCATCTTATTAGAATCACTCTGAGACTTCTGTTTTTAAGGGCTGAGCTGCCAACAAGATGATGAAACCCTATATGGGGCTTTCACACCAACGCGGTTCCAGGGCCGGTTCGGAGCTAGAGCCTGAAAAGCACCCGTTTTTCCTGTTCACACCGCCTCTAAGCTCCGGAATCCGGTTCGTTTCAAGCACGAAAAAATTGTCGGTCTCGAAGCAAGAACCACATACGTCACTCTTACGTCGGAGGGGGGCAAGATTAACCTGAGCTAACAGTTAATGGCGAGTACAGCAAATAACAGTTGTAACAAGCGGTAGTGCTGAGCAAAGTGACTAGAACGCCACCACACTTATAAAAAAAAACCACACTTTATAAAGTCAGGCAACACTCATTTCAAACCTTTATTTATACAGATGAATCCCATTGAGATCATTGATCTCTTTTTCAAGGGAGACCTGCTCAAGTAGTTCCACATGAAACATAAAAACATAAATAGAACAACAAAAGGACATCATACAGCATCATTTACATAATTATCCACATAAACAGGTACCAATAGCTTCCGATTGACTAGCATCCAACCGAGCTTTAAAAACATTTAGTGGAACCAAATTGCTCAGCTTCCATTCCTTTTGCAGACTGTTCCAAGACAGTGGAGCTGCGCATCTAAAAGCTGTCTTCCCTAAGACAGTCCGAGCAGTTGGCACATTTAATAAAACCACAGCATGCGATCTCAGGCAGTAGCCACTTACAATTTTCCGTGAGATCAGGGAGCAGATATAAGATGGAAGTTTCCCTAACATGGCTTTGTATATAAAAATGTACCAGTGACTGAGCCTCCGTACAGTTAGTGAAAGCAAACCAGCCCTTGCATACAGGGTACAGTGATGGGTTAATGCTTTACAGTTTGTCACAAATCTCAGTGCGCTGTGATACGCAGCATCTAACTTGACCAGGCAATTGGCAGGTGCATTCATATACATCAAATCACCATAGTCCAGCACAGGTCAAAAGGTCACAGAGCATTTTCCTGGAGTCAAGCGAGAAACGGGACTTGTTCCTGTAGAAGAAACTTAGCCTAACCCTCAGCTTTTTAAGCAGGTTATTGACATGAAGTTTAAAAGTGAGACAATCATCAAGCCAGATACCAAGGTATTTGTAACAGGTAACCACTTCAAGTTTTATTCCTTGCGTAGTTACAATATCTAAAACAGGCTCTGGTGTCTAACACTAACCAGGCTTCGTGTGATTCTGTTTATTCGTACCTTACTTTGACCATCCGATCGCTGTTATTGATCATTGTGGAGAGCAGGCAGATGTTTTGTGTTGTATTATAGCAGCTATCGGATGGAATCAATACATGGGCTGCACAGGTTGTCGTGTCCGACTATCACAAGTGGAATCATAATGAAAAATACGCCGGTAAAATGTGCCTGTAGAAAACGGCTTATGCCACAATAGGATAGCAACAACAAGTAGTCAGTTTAGCTTTGGTTGCTATGCTAACATCACCCATTTTATACCAGAGAAACTTTAATAGCGTTATGATGCCAAACAGCGTCAATTCAGACTGACACACATTCACTGATGGGGAATTGGGGATATGTATCAGCTGCTTGTGTGACAGTCAGACAGTGAATACTTTACAGCGGACACTGCAGTGTGAGCTAACCCGGAGCTAACGGGAGAATAAACTCCCGTGGAAGAGCAGCACTGCAGCGGTCGGTAAATGCCGCTGAAACACATTACCACATGAACCACGGTACTCTGGAGAAAAGTATAAGGTTGGAGAAGTCGTTATTTAATTTAATCTGGCTTTGTGTGATTAAAAGCAACACGATCATCGACCCGACACAGTCCCCCATTGTTGTTGTTGTTGTTGTAGTGAGCGCTGTAACGCCGTTGGGGAGAAAATCAGCGACGTAAACGGTGACGTCATGACTCAGCAGCAGCAGCAGCAGCGCCAGTCGGGCTCTGGGCGGTGTGAACAAAACGGGGGCTGAAAAGAAAAAACGGTTCCGAACCAGAAAAGCTCTAGCACGGAGCTAGAACAGGAATCGCGTTGGTGTGAAAGCCCTAATAGAGAGCTGTGATGTAGGCGTTTTTTTTCTTAACCTCTTAAGCCCGAGGGTCCCCCCAGGGGACCCCTCCCACCGTTTTTTTATGAGACTATGTCTCAGGGCTTCTTAACATTTATGAAACTATTAATGTTCCATACCCTTTTAATGGTAAGAAACTCAGCTAACTGACAATGTGAACCATTTTTAGCTAAAAGAAACACAAGAGTAATACCAAGCCTTTGAATTAGCATGGAGCGAAAAAATGCTAAGTAATGCTAACGGAATTTGCACAGCACTCACGGTAGAAATGCCCTTATTACTTATCGTAACTGCACAAACAAGATATACGATTTAAAGCAAAGACTCCACAGATTCCACACATGTAAATATCATCACTGTAGGACCCCGAATTGCGGAGCTATCAGCCAGAAAAGAGAAAGTAAACAACATCCGGTTTCAAAAATATTACAATAATTTCGTCTTACCTTTTTTGATTTGTGATCAAAAGTTGTGTTCACCGGAATAAAAACGCCGCTCAAGGTTAATCCAATGTCTTTGTGTCACGTAGAAATTTTGACTGATAATCCTTCATCATATTTATGGCAATATACTGGGTATAAAGTTTCGCCGTCCAGGCGTGCACTTTCAGATATGCTTTGTCCGTTTCTCTATTACGTCCGCTATGGTAATGTTTACGTTGATTTGGGAACTGCCCATCGATTCTATTGGTTCTGATGGTTAAGAAAAAGGTGTAAATCACACGAATCGACCAATGGGTTCCAGAGATATGGTCCTGCGTAAAGTATAAAGAATGCCAGCCAGTTTACGTACATTACGCAGCTGACTTCATTTATTGTTTACTACCTAACAGCTGGCATTACAACAGGACCCAGATCGCACGGAGGACAGAGCGGACAGCAGATAACGGAATTGCAGTTTTATTGCTTATAGATTATCAGAACATTTCAAAGGGGACACAGCCACATTGGATATTAACCTATGGATTAACTACATCATCGTTTTTATCGTTTTAATGCCATTGAAGACCAGTTTAGACCAGGCAAAGAGGAAGGTAAGCCGTTAGCCTAGCGCATGCTAGTACCTAGCGCCACTTGTTTTGATGTACGTTTTTGTTGATAACGTCGCAAGTTTGTATCTTTCAGTGTTGAGGTGGGCACCGTTAGATTCTGTGTCTTTACGATCAAAAACGATGTGTTGGATGTGCAGCTAGGATAAGTAATAAGGGAGCTAGGATAAGTAATAAGGGAGCTAGCTAGTGCTATATAAATAAACTTGCCTTGCCTAAGAGGATAACAGAGTATGTTCTTATATTTTATTTTTATTTTTTATTTTTTTCACAACAGTTGTATTTGGATGGAATGAATACCTATAGTGAAAATTCAAAGTAATAAAATTATTTTTACAGTGAAAAAGTTCAAATGGAACCGATGGTTCCCAAATTACCCAGAGGTGAGTCCGCCTGGACTTTATTTTTCTAAACCTCTCTAAAAAGGTCAAATTTCACTTGTTTTGCATCAATCTTGATACAGGGTACTTATTATATGTTATAGTTTGGATTCCTAAAGCTTTTAGTCTACTAACCCATCATTCAAGGGTGGTTTTTACTATAAGTAATGGGGTGTTTTTAGGCGGACATTAGAATTTACATGTTTTTACTATGTTCCATCTGAATTTACTTTAAAATAAAAACATCTATATTGATTCTGACACTTCTACATCCAACTCACAGATGTAACCTTGCTTTGAGAGAAAAGATTATTAATTTACCCCTTTTAGAAGTGAAGATATAGTCTTTGTTGTGTTAGTGGCATTTTCGAGCCTGAAACCTGAAAAACAGGCTCAGGGCTTAAGAGGTTAAAGCATATTCATGTATCGAGCCTAATTTACCTACATGTTGCTAACTTACAACTTAATTGATGAGGTGATATACCTCACATTTATGAGTGGCCCAGCCCTTCGTATATGTTTTCTGTATGTGGCCCTCGGTGAAAAAGTTTGGACACTCCTGCTTTAAACTCTTTGGTAACACGTTAAAGTCTTTGGTAACACTTCTGACTGTTTATTAGTGCTGGGCAACGATTACACATTTTAATCAAATGATTTTCTGCCATTAATTGCATTGTTATGCACACAATTCAATAATGAATTAAAAAGTAGTGTATTGCTTACTTTTATTTTAAACAAATTAGGTTATTTTTAACAGTAGTAGGCCTATTCCCTTTACAGAGTAGCATTTCAAATATTTCTTGTAAATCTCAAAAAACATTAATGTAATCAAATATAAAACCAAAGCTATTGCCACTGCCAGGGCATTAACGTTTTATTTAGTTTGTTATATAAAGCCTCAGAGTCCAGTGATAAGGAATGTACATTTTTCGGAGAATATTTGCGTACTTTTAATCAACCTGTTAAGCCCCAAGCCTGTTTTTCAGGCCTCAGGCTAGAAAAGGACATTCCCAGAACAAATAACTATATCTTCACTTCTAAAAGGGGTAAATTAATAATCTTTTTTCTCAAAGTAATGATAAACCCGTGAGTTGGATGAAGAAAATAATCACAATCAGAATCAATATAGATGTTTTTATTTTAAAGTAAATTCAGATTGAACCTCTGTGGTTATGAAGTCCTTTGAGCGCCTTGTCCTATCCCACCTGAAATCCATCACAGACCCACTCCTGGACCCCCTGCAGTTCGCCTACAGAGCAAACAGGTCTGTGGACGACACTGTCAACATGGCCCTTCATTTCCTCCTCCAGCACCTGGACACACCAGGAAACTACGCCAGGATCCTGTTTGTGGACTTCAGCTCCGCCTTCAACACCATCATCCCGGCTCTGCTGCAGGACAAGCTCTCCCAGCTGCACGTGCCCGACTCCACCTGCAGGTGGATCACAGACTTCTGACAGGAAGCAGCACGTGAGGCTGGGGAAACACGTCTCTGACCCCCGGACCATCAGCACCGGTTCCCCTCAAGGCTGCGTTCTTTCACCTCTGCTCTTCTCCCTGTACACCGACAGCTGCACCTCCAGTCACCATTCTGTCAAGCTCCTGAAGTTCACAGCCACCACCCTCATCGGACTCATCTCTGGGGGGGGGGGGAAAGTCTGCCTACAGGTGGGAGATGGACCATCTGGTGACCTGGTGTGGGGAAAACCACCTGGAGCTCAACGTCCTAAAAACAGTGGAGATGGTCCTGGACTTCAGGAAGACTGCAGCCCCACCCACCCCCATCACTCTGTGTGACTCTCCAGTAACTGCTGTGGAGTCTTTCCGCTTCCTGGGTACCATCATCGCCCAGGACCTCAAATGGGAGCAAAAAGCCCAGCAGAGGATGTTCTTCCTGAGGCAGCTGAAGAAATTCAACCTGCCAAAGACGATGATGGTGAACTTCTACACCTCCATCATCGAGTCCATCCTCACCTCCTCCATCATCATCTGGTACGCCGCAGCCACAGCCAAGGATAAGGGCAGGCGGCAGTGTGTCATCCGCTCTGCAGATCGGCTGCAATCTGCCATCCCTCCACGACCTGCATGCCTCCAGGACCCTGAGGCGGGAAGATAGTGACCAACCCCTCCCACCCTGGACACAAACTGTTCCCCTCTGGCAAGAGGCTGCGCTCCATCGGGACCAGAACCTCTCGGCACCTGAACAGTTTCTTCCCCTCCGCTACCGGCCTCTTAAACAAGGCCCGGCCCCCCCGCTGACACTTTACCTCTGCCACATCATAGACCATATGCATTACATTAATGCACACAATGTTCATACACCTTTCTGCACATATTCTTATTCTTATTTCACATTTCATAGTTTATATTCTAAAATTCATTCATAGCATTATATTTCCATGTAAATTACTTCTTTATTTAATTTGTATTGCTATTTAACTGTATTTTATATTAGATTTCCTGTTTTTTATATTTTATGTATGCAAAATTAACTTTTTGATGTCTTTTATACATAAATATGTGTGCCCTGTGAGTAAGGAGACTCAAAACGTTTCAGAAAATCCAACCCTCTCTCTTTTCCTCCTTACCCACATCTCTAAAAAAAAAAATGTGGTGGTGCAAACCATGGATATATATAAAGGCTAAATGGCTCAAGGGGGAGTCGCCAGCGTAGCTCACCGGTGGCCATCTTGCCACAGTCAACAACTACTGCTACAGCTGTTGTAAGGTTAGTGATCTGCACAAAAATACTCTTAACTCGCTGAAATCTTGACTGATTTACAAACGGTTTGGTTTATTATAAACGTTATTATCATGGAGACAACGAGACATGTTGAAAAAAAAAGTCCATGATTATAAGTATGCAGTATCATAACTACATCTTTGATGTTTATAACAAACCAAACCGTTTGAAAATTGGTTGAAAATTGAGCAAGCTATGGTTATTTCAGAAGTGCACCATAGAAATAATGCTATGAATAAGTGAGCTGTCTGTGGCAAGATGGCCGCCATGTGGCAACGTTGGTCTCCATTGGCCAGCAGCGCGGGTGAGTAATCTAGTTTTTATATATATCTATGGTGCAAGCGAGCAGATCCAGGATTTGGCTCCTATGACGTCATTGGTGAAATGTGGCACACGTGACACGTCCCAAACTATCGCACACACACAGCAGTGACACTATAATTTACATTTTTTTACTATGTTCAATCTGAATTTACTTTAAAATAAAAAAAATCTATATTGATTCTGACTTTTCTACATCCAACTCACAGGTTTATCATTGCTTGGAGAAAAAAGATGATTAATTTACCCCTTTTTAGAAGGGAAGTTGTTGTCATTTGTTCTGGGAAAGTCATTTTCGAGCCTGAGACCTGAAAAACAGGCTTGGGGCTTAACAGGTTAATGGTGATTAGATTTTTAAATGCTAACACTTAACAGTTGTTTCTTACTGTGTGTTTCCTGTTACCTGCAGATGTCCAGCTGCTGGTGGTGGTTAAAGAAGAGCTTCTCTCTGACCAGCAGGAGTGGAGCACCAGTCTGGACCAGGAGGACCCAGAGCCCCCCCCACACATTAAGCAGGAACAGGAGGAACTCAGGATCAGTCAGGAGGGAGAGCAGCTTCAGGAGCTCGAGGAGGCTGATATCACCAAGTCCACTTTCACTCCTGACCCTGTGAAGAGTGAAGATGATAAAGAGAAACCTCAGTCCTCACAGCCTCATCAAAGACAAACTGAACACATGGAAACAGAAGCTGATGGAGATGACTGTCGAGGACCAGAACCAGCCAGGAACTCAGATTCAGAGAGCAGTTTACAACCAAAGACCGAGGACGACACTGGAGACTCTTCTAAACCTGACACTGGAGACTCTTCTGAACCTGACACTGGAGACTCTTCTGAACCTGACACTGGAGACTCTTCTGAACCTGACACTGAACACAGTGCTGATTGGAAAGAGACCAGAGAACCTGCGTCAGGCTCAAACTCACTGCAAAATATACATGAATCTGTCAGTGATTCACGATGTATTGCTGTAAAGAAACCATTTGGCTGCTCTGTGTGTACGAAATATTTTGTATCGATTGGAAAATTAGAGCTACACATGAGAATCCACACAGGAGAGAAACCACACAGCTGCTCAGTCTGTAAGAAAGCTTTTTCACAGAGTGGAAGTTTAAAGCTACACATGAGAGTCCACACAGGAGAGAAACCACACAGCTGCTCAGTCTGTAAGAAAGCTTTTTCACAGAGTGGAAGTTTAAAGCTACACATGATAATCCACACAGGAGAGAAACCACACAGCTGCTCAGTCTGTAAGAAAGCTTTTTCACAGAATGTACATTTAAAGGAACACATGATAATCCACACAGGAGAGAAACCACACAACTGCTCAGTCTGTAAGAAAGCTTTTTCACAGAATGTACATTTAAAGGAACACATGACAATCCACACAGGAGTGAAACCACACAGCTGCTCAGTCTGTAAGAAAGCTTTTTCACACAGTGGAAATTTAAAGACACACATGAGAGTCCACACAGGAGAGGAAATATACAGCTGCAATGTTTGTGACAAAAGATTTAAATGGCATGGTTATTTCAAAAGGCACAAGTGTGTTGGTCGTCGGTCCTCGCAGCTTAATGAAATTCAAACTGAGGATAACAGAGAGGCAGAGCCTCCAGTCAGCAGCTCAGCTGAACACATGGAAACAGAAGCTGATGGAGAGGACAATGAATAAGTATTATGCCACTTCCCACATGAGAAAAATCTGCTTGACTGTATTAACATTGTCGCACAACATTCGTATAAGACTTAAATGAACTCCATCTTTATCAACATAAGTGGACAATATGTTTAATGTTTTTGTCATACTGATTTTCTGATGTATAAGGTAACCACTGACTGTTGATGAACCATTTTATTTTGGATTGAGGGCTCCAAGTTTCCATATTGAGTGGTGCAGTGACGTGTGTCCTAAAACCTGGAAGTAAGCTGCGCATGGGTACCTTCCCGATCCCTCGACAAAAAAACAATGCAATTTCTCCATAGGATTTTGGAAAATAGCTCGAAATAAGGTCTGTGGTTGAGACACATTTAAGAGACCGATCACGTTTTGTTCAGCCGCATAATATCCACATGTCTACCCTACTTTTATAATTTTTGAATCATAAATCTAATCGATAGATTTATGATTCGAAGGGATAGAGCTAGAAAAAAAAAAAAAACCTGAATAGAGCTAGACTGATACTGGAGAGGGGCCAGTTCACCTCCTGGGCCACTGCCAAGTGCCCTTGAGCAAGGCACCTAACCCCCAACTGCTCACTGGCGCCGGCTAGACTGGCTGCCTCCACTCTGACCTCTCAACTGCATGTGCATGTGTGCATATAACTGTGAGTATTTGTATATATATGTGCATGTTCTAAAAAGTGTGTACTGTGTGTACTGCATGACCTGTATAAAAACGAATGTGTGTGTACGACAGTGGAAACTGAATTTCCCCCTCGGGGGATTAATAAAGGTCCATCTTCTCTTCTCTCTTCTCTAAACATAAGATCTCGAGTATCTAAAGCAATATTGGTAAATGATTTAATATCAGATTATAATATTTATATATGCTGTCGCACTGAAACTTGGTTGAGACATGAAGAATATGTCAGCATAAATGAGGCCACTCCACCCAGCCATATCAATACTCATATTGCTCGAGGTACAGGCCGAGGAGGTTGAGTTGCAGCCATCTTTGACTCAAGTTTACTTATCAATAATAAACCAAAATTAAATTATACCTCCTTTGAAAGTCTTATTTTTAGTCTTACGCATCCGACCTGGAAAACTTTGCAGCCAATCTTATTTGTTACAGTGTACCGTGCACCAGGTCCTTATTCAGAATTCTTAACAGAATTCTCTGAGTTTTTATCAACTTTGGTACTTAAAACAGATAAAGTAATTATCATAGGTGACTTTAATATTCATGTTGACGATGATACAAATAATCTTACTGTTGCATTTAACTCTGTATTAGATTATGTTGGTTTCCGTCAGAGTGTAAATAAACCAACCCACTGCTATAATCACACTCGACCTTGTTCTGACTTATGGTATTGAAATTGAGCAACTATTAGTCGAACCGCATAATCCTACTTTATCCAACCATTTCTTAGTAACTTTTGAAGTACTGTTACCAGTGGCGTTTTTATATGTACAAAAGTGGTGGGGCACAACAAACGTAGATATTTATATAAGCTTCTGCAGTGACGTGCAGTGAGGTTCATGGCTGGTGAGGCACTGGCACTGACTCTTCAGGTTTACAAATATTATATTTTGACCTAAATCAAATTATAATATTATTTTCAATAGCTTTTTTAGTCTGATGCTTTGATTCATTACCATTCACTTTGACAGTGAGAGGGAGGGGCATGATCGGGTTTTGTCCCACATGGCTCAAAACGGCTCAATAGGCACACACTGTAGACACTAATTAGAAGAACACAGACTAAAATAGCAATGTACAGACAAATCAGATGATTAAACATGATCTTAAAATATATTTTATATATTTATTTTTTTGTAATCATTGTTTGTAATACTTTCTGCTGACACTAGATGGGGCTGTGCCCCACCTGCCCCTAATGACCAGTCGCCACTGACTGTTACTAGACTACAAACCATTAGTCAAAAGTTCCTGCAGCAGAAACCTATCTGTTAGCCCTATAGCCACATTTAAGGAAGAGATTCCACCAATACTTTAGTCGATAGCATGTCTATATGTAAGGGGGAAGGAAACTTGTACAAAATGTACACCACCCCGAATTGATCTTGTTGTTGATGGTGCTACAGACGCGCTGCGAATAAAATTAGACTCTGTTGCTCCTTTGAAAAAGAAGAAAATAAAACAACATAGACTAGCTCCATGGCATAATGCCGAAACCCGCAAGATAAAGCAAAAGTCGAGACAACTTGAAAGGATATGGCGTTCCTCTAAACTTGAAGAATCTCGTTTAATTTCACATATTACTCTCAATGAATATAAGAAAGCACTGCGTAAAGTGAGAGCAGCCTACTACTCTTCATTAATAGATGAGAATAAGAACAATGCAAGATATCTTTTCAACACTGTAGCCAGGCTGACAGAGAGCCACAGCTCGATTGAGCCTTCTATTCCCATAGCACTCAGTAGTAATGATTTTATGTGCTTTTTTAATGATACAATTATTACTCTTAGAAACAAAATTAATGACCTCTTGCCTTTGACCAGTATAGTGTTATCAACAGCTCCCGGAAACGTACGTTCTAATATTACACTAGATAGTAAACTAGAATGCTTTTCAGCCATAAACCTTGAACAATTGAATTCAATGATTCTCTCTTCTAAACCATCAACGTGTATGTTAGACCCAATTCCAACTAAGCTGTGAAAGGAAGTTTTTCCATTAATTAGCACTTGTTTATTAAATATTATGAATATGTCTTTATTATCAGGCTATGCTCCACAATCATTCAAAGTAGCAGTGATAAAACCGCTTCTTAAAAAGCACAACCTCGATCCAGAGGTTTTAGCCAACTATAGACCTATTTCTAACCTTCGGTTCCTCTCAAAAATTCTTGAGAAAGCAGTCGCAAAACAGTTGTGTGATTACTTAAAAAACAATGATTTATTTGAAGATTTTCAGTCTGGCTTTGGAACACATCATAGCACAGAGCAGCTCTGGTTAAAGTCACAAATGACCTTCTAATAGCCTCCGACAAGGGACTTGTCTCTATTCTTGTTTTGCTCGATCTCAGTGCTGCATTTGATACTATCGATTATGATATCATATTGCAAAGACTAGAGCACTTAGTTGGCATACAGGGAACTGCTTTAGGCTGCTTTCAGTCCTATCTATCTGAACCCTCTCAGTTTGTGTGTGTCAACGATGAATCTTCCATGCAAACCAAAGTTAGCCATGGAGTGCCACAGGGCTCAGTGCTTGGACCTATTTTGTTCACATTATATATGCTTCCGTTAGGCAATATTATAAGGAATCATTCTGTAAACTTTCATTGTTATGCGGATGATACTCAACTATATTTATCAATCAAGCCTGATGAAACTAATCATCTAAATTAATTAATTTGGCCTCCAGTGAGACTGTAAGGAATCTTCTTGGTGTTATATTTGATCAGGATTTACCATTTAACGCCCACATAAAATCAATTTCAAGGCCCGCCTTCTTTCATCTACGTAACATTGCAAAAATCAGGCATATCTTGCCTCAAAACGATGCAGAAAAACTTGAACTTGAGAGCGTTGCAATAACCAGGAACTTGAGAGCGTTGCAATAATCAGGAACTTGGGAGCTGATCCACACCGCCTGTGTTTCCTGTGCCTGGGGCCGGAGCACTCCGAGGACGGCCTAAGCCAGTTGCTGGCCTGCAACGCCTGCCGAATGATCCCTCGTATTAGGGAAGTGAAAAAGTCTCATGTACATTCTGTGGACTTTTACATCAGGTGCCCAATTCGACAGACCAAAATGTACCCTTATCTTTGCCCCAGAGTGCACCTAAAACAAGCCGGGGTGATCCACGCATAGGCACCGCTGGGGGCTTCCACATGGAAAATAAATTGGGGTCAGGCGAGCTTTCCCCTCAGATATAGAAAATATTAAATGTTTGGGGATTTTTTTGCGTAATTCATTAGTCCAATTGATGGAATTCACTATATACAGCCAATTCTCCATGTATTGGACATGATTTGTACAATGCAGGGACATTTTCAATACAAAAAAAGTCCTCCAATTGGACAGTCTAACATTTGGTTTAAATAGGCAGGAAAATTGTTTCAAATGTTGGAGAAAGTGTATTAAATAGTGTCAAACTTCCAGGGCACATCACAGCACTTGACAAGCCAGGTAAGGTGTTTGAATCCTGGGTAAACATTGTTTAAATAGTCTGATACTTCCAGGGCGCATCACATCACTTGACAAGCCAGGAATAGTGTTTCAAAGGTCGGTATAGGTGTATTAAATAGTCTGATACTTCCAGGGCGCATCACAGCAATTTAGAAGCCAGGAAAGGTGTTTGAATCCTGGGTAAAGTACATTAGTTGGACATTAAGCACTTTAATTTGTACGTTCATGTATGTGTATTATACAACAGTGTACAATACAGAGACATATACCATAGTCTGCATAATAGTCAAAGCTGTCACTGTTGCTCCCTGTCGCAGCCTGCGAACCGCCAGAAGCAGGGACGCGTGTCTGCTCTCTGACAGGGTGGCGAGCAGCACCCCTGCATCGAGCATCACTCCCAAATACAACACCTGTTGGTGAGGTATGGGGGTGCTCTTTTTCCAATTGATCGGAAAGCCCAACTCTCCCTTCGTCTCACCGTCGCGCTGCGCTCCCTCGCCTGCAGGGAAGCCCGTGGAGGAGTGTGCTGCGGCGCCTGAGGAAGAGCCAGCGGTAGCATGTGGCTAAGCTGCACCCTCTCGTCCTCTAGGCGGCTGAAGCGCTGGGTGACCCAAAGAGCCCCTCCGTGGACACGGGGGCTCCAAGAAGATCCTCTCGGTCCTTCTTGGATAGGGCGGTGAGTCCTAGCCACACGTGACGCGACGCCACTGTGGCCAAGGACATCACCCACCCCGCTGCGGCGGCCACTCCATGGATCAGATTATTCATCTCACCAATGCAGCGGTCCAGATAATCGCTCCCGTACTGAGGCGGGAGTCCCGAGGCGTCCTCGTTGTCTTCCTCCTCCGGGAACGTGAACACCCGGCCCCTCGGGATGGTGAACACAAATGGCACCTCGTCATCCTGTTCCACATTTTCAACTCCCTGAAGGCTCACATGACGGAGAAGGGTTTCCTGCCGGCGCTGGAAGACGTCCTGACATGGACCCCCTCACCCACTGTGGCTCACCCTGAGGGGGAGGAGAGAGAGGAGGGCAGCTTCCCGAGGACCCCCTGCTGACCCGGGACACTGGCTGTGATTTATGTGTGAGCGAAAAACACATCAGAGAAAAAAGAAAAACGACAAAAAACGTCAGCTTTTGTTCATTCCACGTCATTTGGTTTGGGAGTCCAGTGTTTGTGAGTTACTGTACTGTTACACATTTCTGTTATAGACGACTTGTATTACCACTGTTGGTCAGATAGACATTTCTACCTGGATATCCTCTATATACCTATTAATGTGTGTTTTTCAGTTTGAATGCACTGCTCTCAACACTCGCTGTACTGTATTGTTACCCCCCCTCCTCCTCCACAGATTTTAAGTTTCTCTGTCGTGATTGTTTATATTTATACATAGATGTTTTTTATATTTGTTCTATTATATCTAAATGTCGTGTTTTATTCAGACTGAATTCACCTTTGCCAATCGCCACGTGCATTTATATGTCAGTTTGTGTCCGTTTTTCCTGTGTTTTCGGTGCCATTCTTCATTTCATAAAAGAGCCATTGACATCATTTCATCATGTATTAACACAAAATAATGTCCTGAGAAGAATAGCTAAGTTACCCTGAAGCGTTTGACAGGATCAGTTACAGATACAGTCCTCCATCCAACAATAGTGTTTTATGTTGAAGGCGACTGACACCAGCACCCTCTCAGAATAAAGGTCAATCTGCAATTTGCAGAAAAGCTCTCAGAATACAATCATGATTTTTTCTTGAATTGGCTTATTCTCTGTGACATAGTTTTAATCTCTGACAAAGAGCTGTTTTACCACATGTTTTGTAAGGTGGTGGGATTGTTGCATCTGTTTGTTACATTAGTAGAAACAATAATGGTTTCTACACTGCCAATATCTGCTTCTTTATGCTGTAATGTTAGCAGCTTCAGGGCAGAAATACAGATTATATACAGAATGTGCATCACTGGTGGACCTGTGTGTGTGACGGCAGCTGTGCCAGGTGCGACCTGGGGCCTCATTTATAAAGGGATATACGCTCAAAAAATGGCGTACGCCAGTTTCTACGCAATGTTTTCGATTTATAAAATACTAACTTGACGGGAAAACGTGCGGTCCTCCACGCAAACTCTAACCCATGCGTACGCACTAAGCACAAAAACGGGAGAGACGAGAAACTGCGACACCGTTGGCAGAAGGAAGAATGGAGAGAAATATGTGGAAATAATACCATGAATAAAATGTTACCTCTCGTTTATCATATATGAAGAATTCATTTTCAAACATTGATTAAAGCTGATCTTAAAATGATTAAACAAACGCCTGTTTGAGACTCCTCAGTGCACACAAAAACATAACTTGGAGAAATAAATAAATACGGATATGTTATTTAAAACCACCTCGAATATGTTGTGTTAATGTTATGAAATGTTTTCTCATAAATGATGCGGTTTTGCATTTCTAGGTTGTACGAGCATGGTTTTATATACTACCATGTTTAAACATGTTTTATGCCGTTTGCTAAGACTTGATAAGTCGCTCGTAAAACACAGGAGGTATGGAAACTAAGAACACCATATGTGGTAAATTGTACAGCTAATATAACACAACACATTAGTTGTATTTCCTTTAACTGGTGGATATAGAGTTGCTGTAGTGGAGACGCTGCGCACAGCTGATCGACAGCTGGGACACAAACCACCTAATACGAAAACATAATTCAGATCCAGTCGTCATGACTCCACTCCGGAGGGATTCCCCGATCATTTCTTACAGTTTCTCAACAAGGGGGGGGGGGGTCTCCTGTCCCCAGTACAAACACACTGCCTGAGGAAGGCTATGTGTATTTTTTTTGTCATGAACCTTTTTCGGACCACTTATTTATTTATTTTGGTGACGATCCGACCTCCATGCTGCTACTCTGGTTCAAACAGCATCCACCAAACAATATGATTTATCTCGACCTCCCCAAAATAACCAAAATCTGACACGGTGTGAGATGTCTTTTTTAGCTGTTCTGTCGTCATTTCCTGCTATCTTCTTCATAAAGTCAGTCAAAATGAATGAATGAATGGGCGTTTCTTTGACTATTTATAGGCAAATATGGGCGTTACGTGAAGCCCGCAAAAGCTGCACCGCATTTCGAGTCGGTTGTGATTTATAAAGGGAAACCGGAGTAGGAAGTGCTGTACGCACTTTCCTCGCCGGTACGCAATGTTTGGTGAATCGGAAAATGTCGGAACATTTCTGTACCTATTTTTTGGATTTCTACTACGTAAGCAACCTTCCCACGTGAATCCTACGCACGGCGTTATAAATGAGGCCCCTGATTGCCAATTTAAGATGTTTTTCAGAAAGGACCCTTTGATATTTATACCAGTGGCAAATGTTGGCTTCATTTGTTGGTTCAAATATAAAAGATTCTCTAAAGTTGAGTTCATTTTGTTTTGTTTTCTTAAGGGTTAGGGAATGCTCCGGCATTGGGACAAAATTAACATGTGATCACTCCGGTCATTGTACGTACTTCGTCTCACTGGAATATTAACGGTCAGATTGAATACAACATCGACCCAATTTATCCGGTCAATGACGGGAGAGTTTTGAAAGTGACAAAACACTGTTTTCACACATTTAAAAACACTTAAACAATTAAACAATGTTTCCCCAGGATTCAGGCATCTTCCCTGGCTTGTAAAATGTGGTGATGCGCCCTGGAGGTATCATACTATTTAAAACATGTATACCCAGGATTCAATCACTTTTCCTGGCTTGCAAAGTGCTGTGAAGCAGCCTGTTCTCTGGATGTGTAAGGCAGAGGAGGGTAAAAAAAAAAAGTTAAAGTGTGAACCTCCAGCAGGGCAGGTGGTGCTGTGAATAAGTCTGAATATTGATGCTGGTGTGCGGACAGTAAAGCACCACAAAATCCACCCCCCTTTAAGTTACCAGGGGCATGAGAACATCCTCCACAGGAGGGTGGGTGGTGCTGTGAATAAGTCCGAATATTGATGCTGGTGTGCGGACAGTAAAGCACCACAAAATCCACCCCCCTTTAAGTTACCAGGGGCATGAGGTTCTGTAGGGTGTGAACATCTGGTTTTAGACCGTGGGGGAGTGCTTAAGTCCGGGGGCCCGGGGTCTCACGGTGTGCGATGTTATGGAAGTCGAAAAAACGACAGAGTGCCAACAGAGGAGGGGCTAAAAAAAGCGCAAGTCTTCGGCGCTTCCGGCGGAAGCCCCGGACACATTTTCACTGCCCTGTTGCATTTTGCAACGTAGAGGGGATTCGAGACCTCCCTTCCTCCGTCAAATAAATTCATTCATGTTTTCCAAGCTACCATCTGCACGAAATCGGAAACCCGGTTTTTGAGAGCACTTAGAAAAAAACGGCTGTTTCACATCATGGAGGAATGTGTCCGCTACATGAGTGCTTTGGCTCGGATACAATTGTTGCCTGGAGGACCCCAATCATGGTTCTTACAAAACTTTAAGTTTTTGAACTGGCCTCTGGAGGAATTCAAGGAGAGTTGTCACGGAATAATGAGAAACTATTTTCGGATACATTTTATCAATTTTCACCCCTTCTTCTGGTTCTCCCAAAAGATAACTTGGACTTTATCTGCCTCTGGAGGAATTCAAGGAGAGTTGTCACGGAATAATGAGACACTATTTTCGGATACATTTTATCCATTTTCACCCCTTCTTCTGGTTCTCCCAAAAGATAACTTGGACTTTATCTGCCTCTGGAGGAATTGAAGGGGAGTTGTCACGGAATAATGAGACACTATTTTCGGATACATTTTATCCATTTTCACCCTTTTCTCTGGTTCTTCCAAAAGTTAACTTAGCATTTTTCTGCCTCTGGAGGAATGTAAGCGGAGTTGTCAGGGGACTCTACCCGCCTTAAGAGACACTATTTTGGGATACAATTTCTCCATTGCCCCCCGGTTCTCCCTACTGACGCCCGGTTACGGGTCAGTTTGTGACTCATTTGCTGGGTGAGAAAAATGAATTGATGCCTCGGATATGAGTGTCGGCCTGGTACTTCGGGGCACTCTGACTCCAGCGCGGTGTGGCGGCCTCGTCCTGGCCGACCACTGTGCGCCCTCCGGGTACCTGACTCCCCTGCCTCCTCCGGGGGCAGGTGTGAGGGGTTCAATGCCTCCTCCCCCCGCTGCGGTGAATGCCGGAGCGGGATGGAGCGCCCGGAGGTACTGTTGTCCCCACGTTACCATGTTGTCTGGAGGATAGGACCGATAGATGACATACTCTCTACCCGGGTTACAAGTCACTATTTTCGGACACTTTCTTTGCTTTACCCCGGTTCTATCACTCTTTCCTCCTTTGACCATAAAACGTGTTTCCTGCTGGGGTACTGCCTGGTTCCGGGGCACCCCAAACCCTCTCATGGTCGGGCCACCATGAATTGATGCATCGGACCCAATGTTGCCATCACCAACCCCGCGTTGGTGCGGAGGTGGGACCATTTAGCCAGGTGGTAACCCAAGTCCTCCCTTGGTCCGTGTACCAGGCATTGAAGCATCAAACTTTTGTTGCAATCACCGGTTACGCTAACGCATATAAACGGAGAAACACAACAGAATTTAAATACAATTAACTGTGTCTGTTTCAGTAAGGATGTCGTCCGAATGCCCGGTGTGCAGACTCTTCTATCTGGCTTTGAACAAGCACCTTAAGCACAAACATGCAGTGCGGAACTTTGGAGGAAAGAGGCATCATCCTTAAAATGGCCAGTGGCCGAATAAATGTTCGGACCAAACCCTGTCCCATCACAGGGTGTTCGTATGCTGGGAAGAAACTGCACCGTCATGTCACTCATGGCCACCCTGAGTTATCCCGAGATGAAGCACATCAGGTCCTGGCAAGGCTGAAGCATAGTGTGGCCCTGCAATTGCTCCATGACCTCAGACAGACTAATCCCATCATTGGAATGGCTACATCATTGGATATAGACAATGAGGAGGAATACCCGGTGCACCCTCCACCCTTCTCCCCACATACTGAGTGTGGCGAAGAGGACTGCAGGCAGGTGATGCTGGAAAATGTGGCATTGAGGGCTCAGAAGGATGCCCTCATTGATGAGGTGAAGACCCTGCGCTCCAGGCTGAAAAAGGGGCTAAAACCCAGGCAGCAGTGTGCCACTGCTGCTGTGCTTGAGGAAGAGGAAGAATGTATACGATTTAAGGGCCTGGCAATCTCAAGTACCTCCGGCATAAACACAGCAGACTCCTGTAGTCAGACCCCGGTCAAGACTGTCATGCGGTCTCCAGCAGCCTCCGGTAGTCAGACGCCTCTCAAGACCCCGCTCAAGACTGTCATGCGGTCTCCAGCAGCCTCCGGTAGTCAGACGCCTCTCAAGACCCCGGTCAAGACTGTCATGCGGTCTCCAGCAGCCTCCGGTAGTCAGACGCCTCTCAAGACCCCGGTCAAGACTGTCATGCGGTCTCCAGCAGTCACCGGTAGTCAGACGCCTCTCAAGACCCCGGTCAAGACTGTCATGCGGTCTCCAGCAGCCTCCGGTAGTCAGACGCCTCTCAAGACCCCGGTCAAGACTGTCATGTGGTCTCCAGCAGCCTCCGGTAGTCAGACGCCTCTCAAGACCCCGGTCAAGACTGTCATGCGGTCTCCAGCAGCCTCCTGTAATGAGGACTGGCCCTCTCCTCACTGGTCCACTGGGAGGGGACGGGGGATTACCATGGGTGAAATCACGTTGCCTCAAAGCATGGAGACGTACATTCAGACATACAGGCATCATTGTGAGGGTGTCGCGCCGACAGTAAAACGGAAAGAAAATTGTCTGTCCAATGTCAGCCGGATAAAGAACTTCCTCGTATTCATGGCCCATGGTGTTAACCGGCTGTCAGATTGGCTGTTCCTAAAAGACACGGAGAGGGTCCATGGCTGGAGCGAGTATATTGTAAAGTCGGGTCGGGCAGTCACAACAGCGCTGTTGTTCCTGAAGAATGTGAACCATTTCCTGAGGTACTTGTCTGAGTCAAAGCTCCGGGGGTGCAGGCTCACCCAGTCTGATATGACCCACATTATCAGAGAGGTGAAAGCCAACATGAACAACTTGAAAAAGTCTGTCACTGTCCACCAGTTCAAGATGAAGAGGAACAAGCTGGATCGTCTGCCGAGCCAGGCGGAGCTTCTCGCCGCCATGGCGGCCGCTGAGAAGCGCATCCCTGATTTACTTGACCTGATGGTTTGCAACCCGACCTCAATCACCCAGTACCTGCTATACGGCTATCGAACCCTCCATTGGAGCCTCCTGTATGGCCACCGTCCGGGTGTGTACGCAAACATGACCAACACTGAGGTGTTAGAGGCGGACACAAGGGGCACTGCTGAGGGCTACATCATCCATGTGCAGGATCACAAGACTGCCAAGACATTTGGCGAAGTACAGCCGGTGCTTACAGTGAAGGAGTTTGGCTGGGTCATGCGGTGGATGGGGATAAAAGAGGGCTTGTCGGGTCCTCAGAATGAATTCTTCCTTTTCACAACAGGGAAGCATGCCTCCAGGAACCTGAACGCTCACTTGAAGAGGGCTTGGGCTGATGCTGGGCTAGAAACAGCCGTCACCTTCACAATCCTGCGCACTGCCCTGGCTGACATTATCAAGCATCACCAAGATCCAGAAAGCAGGTCGATTCTCGCCAGGTTTATGTGTCACGACGTAAGCACTGCAGACCGGTTCTACGCGAATACGCCTGGAATAAAAGAGGGATTGAAGATCCGCTCCATGTTCAGGGCGGCAGCAGCTGCAGCAGCAGCATCATCGGAAGGAGTTCTACCGCCGTCAGATACCTCCGAAGAGGACTCAGAGGCGGAGACCAGCGATACCTCTTCTTCTGGGCCGGTTGATACTCCTGATGTGGGAGTAGGGGCCGTGGACTCAGCCTTTTTCCCCCGGTGCACCGTACAAGTTACACGGCTAATATGGCACCCGGGCCCCCGCTAATCATGTTTGTATTATGTTTATTATGCATATTGTGTATACTGTTTTTGTAAAAATAATGTGATAAATAAATAAATAAAAAAACATTTTAATAACGTTTAAGGTTCCCAGGGGTTGATACAGTGCCAAGTATCAGACTATTTAAACAAAGTTTACCCAGGATTCAGACACCTTCCCTGGCTTGTAAAATGCGGTGATGCGCCCTGGAGGTAACATACTATTTAAACAAAGTTTACCCAGGATTCAGACACCTTCCCTGGCTTGTAAAATGCGGTGATGCGCCCTGGAGGTATCATACTATTTAAACAAAGTTTACCCAGGATTCAGACACCTTCCCTGGCTTGTAAAATGCGGTGATGCGCCCTGGAGGTATCATACTATTTAAACAGAGTTTACCCAGGATTCAGACACCTTCCCTGGCTTGTAAAATGCGGTGATGCGCCCTGGAAGTATAACACTATTTTAAACAACTTTTCCCCGCCTTTGAAACATTTATTCCTTGTTTTTAGCCTGTCATTTTACAAGATATGATTTAACATTGAAGCTCTCCTGGAAATGGACATATTCCTTCCTTCTCCAAGAGAGCTTCAATGTTAATTGATATCTTGCAAAATGACAGGCTAATAATCTCTTCCAGATGTTTAAAAACTATTTTCCCGACAATTTAAACATTATTTCTGGCTTGTAAAGTGCAGTGGTAGTATCAGACTATTTAAAGGTTTACCAGGAGCATGAGAACATCCTCCACTGTGAATAAGGATGAATATGGATGCTGGTGTGCGGACAGTAAAGCACCACAAAATCCACCACCTTTAAGTGTTACCAGGGGCATGAGAACATCCTCCACAGGAGGGTGGGTGGTGCTGTGAATAAGGCCGAATATGGATGCCGATGGGCGGACGGTAAAGCACTGCAAAATCCACCCCCCTTTAAGGTTACCAGGGGCACGAGGTTCTTGAGGGTGTGATCATCTGGGTTTAGTCCGTGGGGGAGTGCTTAAGTCCGGGGGCCCAAGGTGCGCGAGGTTATGGAAGTGTGCATGTCAGGGAGAGATGCTGGAGCTGGAGCGTCGTTTGGGGCTCTGTGAGCGGCTATGTGATTTTCCCGGTGTATTTCATGGAAGTCTGACATAGCCTGTTTGCTCATGTAAGGAAAAGGTCTGCCTTATGGACAGAGTTAACATGGGACTTGTCCTTCAAATGTACACATGTCCGCACAATGGAAATGTGATGTCAACTTCCAATGCAAAGTCCCTGCCACCGGCAGGACACATTTTACCAACTGTAAACCAACACTTGGGGGTGCTCTATGCATGTGTCTGAGGGTAAAATAATCATCATTCTGTATATAAATATGTTTGTCAATATCATGGACATTTCCTTTTAAATTGGGGTCCACGAAGCTGACACAAGATACCCGCAGATAAGCACTCATCTCGGACTAAAATCCTCAATGCATAGCAGTTTTAATGACATTTTTGTTATTCAGTATTACCAGGGGCACGAACTTCTGACCGGTGTTCTCTCTTGGTGTAGTCCGTGGGGGAGTGCTTAAGTGTGGGTACACAGGTTCGCCTGGTGCACAAGGTTATGGAGGTGGGGGTCTTGCTGGTGCTCAAGTGTCCATATACGTCACCCCATATTCACATAACTTTTACCCGCCTTAAGAGACACTATTTTGGGGTACAATTTATCCATTTTCACCCCTTTTTTCTGGTTCTTCCAAAAGTTAACTTAGACTTTTTCTGACTCTGGAGGAATGTAACGGGAGTTATCAGGGGACTATATCCGCCATAAGAGACACTATTTTGGGGTACAATTTATCCATTTTCACCCCTTTTTTCTGGTTCTTCCAAAAGTTAACTTAAACTTTTTCTGACTCTGGAGGAATGTAAAGGGAGTTGTCAGGGGACTCTACCCGCCTTAAGAGACACTATTTTCGGATACATTTTATCCATTTTCACCCTTTTCTATGGTTCTTCCAAAAGTTAACTTAGACTTTTTCTGACCCATGTACATCACCCTGGATCTCTGCCTGTGAGTGTGGGACCAGTGACTCTGTAAGCAGCAGCCTGTCAACTCTGGGTGGGATTGAGCGAGGTGCTGGAAGGAGCTGCTCTCTCTGGGTCACAGCCTGCTGCTGCTGCTGCTGCTGCACTCTCCCCCCCTGTATTCACAGCACTTTTACCCAGCTTTCACACACTCATTCCGGGGTAATAAAGCCATGTGCATCACCCTGGATCTCTGCCTGTGAATGTGGGACCAGTGACTCTGTAAGCAGCAGCCTGTCAACTCTGGGTGGGATTGAGCGAGGTGCTGGAAGGAGCTGCTCTCTCTGGGTCACAGCCTGCTGCTGCTACTGCTGCTGCTGCTGCACTCTCCCCCCCTGTATTCACAGCACTTTTACCCAGCTTTCACACACTCATTCCGGGGTAATAAAGCCATGTGCATCACCCTGGATCTCTGCCTGTGAGTGTGGGACCAGTGATTCTGTAAGCAGCAGCCTGTCAACTCTGAGTGGGATTGAGCGAGGTGCTGGAAGGAGCTGCTCTCTCTGGGTCACAGCCTGCTGCTGCTGCTGCTGCTGCTGCTGCTGCTGCTGCTGCTGCTGCTGCTGCTGCTGCTGCTGCTGCTGCACTCTCCCCCCCTGTATTCACAGCACTTTTACCCAGCTTTCACACACTCATTCCGGGGTAATAAAGCCATGTTCATCACCCTGGATCTCTGCCTGTGAGTGTGTGACCCTGCTTACAGTCCGTCGTTTGGGGCTCTCCCGAGAGTGGAAGTCCATTGCCTCTAAATAGAGGTAAAATTAGGTCTGTCACTTTGGGTCAGACGTCTCCCGAGAATGGACGTCCATTCTCTCTAAATAGGGGAAGCGCCCCAGCTAAAAATGTCCGGATGATGTCCGTATGACTTTTTGTTGATATTGATAAAGAAAGGTAAAGCATTTTTGGCTTGTGCTTCAAACTTCCAAAAAGGCCAAAAACTGGTACAAAGTAATATTGCTAAGTTCATCAACAAATGGTCACATGTTTCTGCGTTATTTTGGGAACAAACATCTGTATTCAGTGTACGTGGGTCCTGGTTGGATAAAGATAAAGGCTCTTATATGTCAACATAATCATCCAATCACATCAGTTTGTCCATGTCTGCGCAGATTCATCCTTTCGTTTCCATCCAATCAGAAAATATATAATTTATCCTCGTCAGTGAAAGCCCAATGAAGTACCTCACGTGTAAATGTAACCCTGGCTATACAAATGCTGTGTTTATTTGTAAAGGACAAAACAGCAATATGAACAATCATACAGCAGTCAGTGTAGCATAAATGTGAAGTTAAGTATCTAAATGCTATTCTTAAAAAAAACAGCTTACGTTTGTGCTATTATCTGTGACTGCTACACGTAATCATTTTGGAAATAATTTGCCATTTTAAATATCCATTTTATTGGGTTCTGTCCTCAGAAAAAGCTATATATTTTTAAAGGGCACATGTCATGGCCATTTCTACTGATCATAATTCCATTGTTGAGGTATACTAAAATAGATGTATACTGTGCAATTTTCAAAACTCACATTGGTTTCTCATACAGCATCTCTGTAAAGTATGTGTATTCACCGGTATTCACTCTCTGTCCTAAACGGCTTGTTGGAGCTCCTGCCCCCTCCCTGTGAGCCCAGTGTGCTCTGATTGGTCGGGACGTTGAGAGGCTCGTTGCCGCGATCTGCTGCGAGGAACGGATAGGCTTCCGGGTCGGCGATACAGCGAGAACAAGCGAAACTCATCCTCAGCACACACAAACACTCACAGCCGAAGTGAAAACAATAAGTGTGGCTTGATATTGAGTAAGAAAAAGGTTTATAACGCTGTGAGAATGGGTCTGAGGAGAGCATTTCTCCGCGATCCCAACTTAGCAGCCCGAAAAACGTTTACCCATTTAAACAGTCGTGGTAGATACCTTGTTTGTTTTAAACATCATAAACACAAACAACAATGAATACTTGTGTACCCGAATCTCCCGCTGGTCCAAACAAAGTAGGAACAGCATCGTTCTTCAGTGCCCTACGCTGTACATATCCGGCATGAATCGCTGAAAGGTTTGTGAAAATTTGTTTTGTGAAATGCTGGCAGAGGGTGTGGCCTCTGGGTCAAGCGGAAAACTCTGGGGCAGAGCCGGGACGCTAATAAGGAAGTGCCACAAACTGCAATTCATCTATTGGCCGATAGGTGATGACTGCAGAAAGGATCAATTTCCATAGACCCCCATGTTAAAATGCCCAACTTTACAGCAGAAATAAACATCTTTCTACCCCTGGATGCAATCAAAATTATTCGGAATATAGTTCGATTCCACCTTCATGATTAGGAATTGTTGAGTGAGTTGTTTTTTAACACGACCCATTTATTTATATTAGGTCTTAAAGTTTTTGCATACATTAGGGCGTGGTTACACTGAGTGACAGCTCTGTCAAGTGACTGCTGCTGTTAGCTTCTTGTCTCTCTGCTACCTGCTCCGTGAAGCTAGCTACAGGGACTCTGCCTGCTCAGTTCATCCAGGGAACACAACTTGACCCCGGCCGTGTTTGTTTGTTCTTCATGCTTATATATCAGACTATTGTGACTCGCTTCGCGGTTAAAACAGACGGTGCATGAATGCGGTTTTGCGGTAAGTGAAATTCGAGTAGTACTACTTTATTTAAGTGTTTATGATTTTAATCAGCTACGTAATGAATGTTAAGGCTTGGGTTAGCATGTAAGCGAGTGGTAGCTACATCGGTGCTAACGATGCTAATCGTAGCCTCCAAGTTAAAACCATAGACTGTATATATAAAGGTTAAAATGAAATAGACAAGTGTTAAGCGTTAAGTGGGATAATACTGTTGAACAAACGGCTTCTGTTTGAGGTTGATAAAATAAGGTCATCCTTGTAACTTAGAGAGATATGTTATTATGTAGGTAGGAACTGTATGCATCGCTAAGGTTAATTTAAATTGGCTATGCTCAAGTATGTAGACAAGCTAACGTCGAAGTAGTGTATGTGAAATCAACCTCACAATAAGATGTGTGTATATTACAATTATTAATGTCATATTTAAAGATGATTACTTAGATATTACAATATGGTTGGTTGAGCTGGAGTTCATTATTGAGCTTACACGTTAACGTCACAGTCATCTGAAGAACAAACCCAAACCTTGTTGTTTTTATTAATTGCATTACCAAATGGGTATCAAATAAACAGTAAGCATTGGTAACACAACTTCCAAAGTTACAGTAAAATAAAAAGGACCCTGACTCGGACAATACACAATCCAACATGTTCAACAGAAGAGAATAAGTTATATTGTTTATACACATGGTACTTTACATATATATCTGTTTGTTTAAGGTGTCCAGGTGATGCAGACAGGCTGGACCAGAGTGAGAGACAGAACTGGACTCCTCACAGCAGTGAACTTCAGCTCAGGTACAAAGACTCTTTTTTTCATACTGTACAAAGAATCAAGAAAGATATTGGTTTAAATGAATGAAGTATTGACTTGAATACACTGATATACATTCCATTAAACAATACTAAATACTAAATCACCTACACATCAGTTAAGTTGAGGGTTTATTCCATGCAAAAAGTTACATTTAGATGTTAACAAGCAATATGACTTTGTCAGCTTTCTAATGTAATGTATTGAAGGCAAAGATATTTAACACATAGTGAGAACTGCTACTATTTATCTCTCAATATTGTCTGATTGGTAAAAGTGATTCTTTCAGTGAGACAACAGAGCAAGCTTCTACAGTTGCACTACGTTTTGACAACAGTTAAATATTATTTTGATATTAAAATATATTTCAATGTTGATGAATTTCATACTGTTCATTCATAATCTGATTGTCTTTGTAGCTGACTGTTGAAATAAATAAAAAAACATTACAATTACAAAATAATTATATCAACAGCCCCTAAACACACCGCTTTCATAAATAACACACTTGTTCTGCAATAATATGTTTTATGTTTCCTGTCATTTTTGTTAGGAAAGGACATGCCTGAAAGACACGACATTTTCTCCTTCTCTGAGGGTCAAGAAGAACATCCAAGAGGAAAATTAAAAGCTGATGTTATGAGATTTTAAGACCAGTACAGGACATTCACTAAGAAACTACTTTTATTGTGAAAACACAGTCAGCTGATCGAATGCATCTATTTCCACATCTACACTCCATCAGCTGATTATTTTTATTTGCCTCACTTTATGAGCTTCACATCACTTGTGCCTTGTACCGCAGAGTTTGCAACGTCACAAATAAATAGGGCCAATCTTCAGTCAGATGTGAATGTGTAATCTAACATTTTCAGTAAGAATAATGGACAAAAGGAATATAAATACAAATACAATTTATTGAAATGTGAACCAAAAGTTAATCAAATGTTTTAAATAAAAAGCACATATGGACAGAAGGTGTAAACCTATTAAATGTAAGTAAGTAAACACATTTAGTCAAATAAAGTGACAGACTAGGCCTGTGCAGTTGGTATCAGCTTTGCCCAGCATGGGCTCCTCCATCAGGCCTGGTCCTCCTCGCAGAGGAAAGACCCTCAGTCCTCTCCAAACCAACAGACAGGACGTCCATCACACGGAGGTTTCTCCCTGAAGTCTCTGCAGCTCTCTGGACGCCAGGCTGTCTCAATCCGTCCACACTGAATATGAGAGGGGAAAATGAAAATAATAAATGCTTCAGACAATAAGAAACATAAAGTTGACTGTTGAGTTGCTCAGTTTCTTTAGATTGTCAACACTATTACTGTATAACTAATATCTCAGGTTAAGAGGCACATTCAAATAAAGATTGCTCTTTAAATACATTGTGTCTTTTAAATTGTTTGTCAAAAGTCAAGGATCTAGAACTGGTACTTAGTTTTAATGATACATTCTGGTTATTATGCTGTTTGGAGGAGGCCTCACAGGTAAGAGCACTAACTAGCTACCATCACATGTACCTTAGCTTGACTTAAATGTATTAAACGTATAATTAAGTGATATCAAAATATAAATAACTAATGCTATGCAAACATATTAATATTTGCTTTATTCCAGTGTTGAATTTAGCACAATTGCATGCAAACATGGAGGGATTTTAAGATTCTGAAGTATTATGCTAAAAACTCAATAACTTAGATTATTATTTATAGTTTTGCTGAATAGTTTCATGTCCGTTTACCTTAGAAACCTAAAATGCGACGGCAGTGTGTAGATGTGGAGCATGTTAGCTTAGCTTGGTAGCTTCAGCTCGCTCTGGAACTTCCAGCTCGGTGGCAGCAGGTCCCGCCTCGGCTCCGCCTCTTTGCCCTTATTTGGAGCAGGCGGGAGTTGAACTCTGACGTCACTGTCGAGCCGTTAGTGGCCGACTCCGCCTACTAAGGGCTTCTCGGCAACTCTGCAGAATCCTATGGGTGATGTCACGGACCCTACGTCCATTTATATATACAGTCTATGCTCTGGGTCATAGATATATATATAAACACTATGTTTGATGTTCTCATAAATGAGTCATGTTTATCATAGAACTTGGTTTAATAACCTTAATAGTGACGGAGCAACATTACATCCACATTGCAGTTATCACAACCCTACTCGAATCCCTCCTGTAGATCCCTACATCCGGTACGGTGCCTGCAGAAGGACAAAAGAGACCAAATGTGAATACTCTTCATCCCCTTTCTTTAGCTCTTCCTACAGTAGTGAACAAAACTGTTATACTGAGCACATATGACAGAACATACAAAATGCTGCAAATTACACATTATCAAACTATTTGTGCATTTAGTAACTGATGAACACAGAGGCTATCTCAAAGAATGTGTGTAGCAATTAACTCAGTAATTACTACAGTAACAAAGTAGATTACTATAATAGAATAGCCTACATTTGCACTGTGAAACAAAACTTTAAGTCTCAATATGGCATCACTGTGTGAACTAACAGTTTAGAGTCATTGTTCTCTGAGTGGTATGCTTATGCATACATGACAAAGCTTCAGTCTCTGTATTTGGGATTAGGCTTGATAGCACGGCCTGAGCGTATCCTGTAGACACTCTCGGGAGTGTCTGACAGCAGTTTAGCTATGGGAACATCAGCCCTCGTGTGTTCACTGTTCAGTGATTCCTGTGTGTGCGCGTGTTACAATCTGTAAACTCAAGTCCTGTGTCCTGATGATCAGTGTCACTTGTGGAGGTGTGTGACGAGACAGGCTCAGCTACAGGCAGAATGTGCCTACGATTCCTTCTGTACAGCTTCCCGTCTGAGTGGACGACGTATGACCGGGGTTCCTTGCAAATCTGTTGAATCATTCCAGTCCTGTTGTAACCTTGTGGGGCTGCATCCTAACAACCTGACCTTCCATCAAAGGTTGTAGTGGTCGGCTTGACTTATCATAGCACTGTTTTTGATACAGCCTCTTGTTTAGAAGCTGGGCTTTTACCTCTTGTGGATGACGCATGTCTGGCTCAAGCAGCTTCACCGAGACTGGGAGTCTTGTACGTGTTTGTCTCGACACCAGTCTCTGTGCAGGAGATCCTAATTTTGCGTCACGTGGTACATTCCTGATGTTTAATAAGTTAAGAAAAACATCAGTTCCATCTCTATGAGATTTCTCCATGAGCTGCTTAGCACTGCGCACAGCCCGTTCAGCTAGCCCGTTGGACTGGGATTGATTCCAAATGGCATTCTTAGAAATCTGTAACGACCAAAAAGGGAGCTGAAAGTGGTAAACATGGAAGACTTATGGTCGAGTGGAATCTGCCAAAAAGATCTCTTTGCATCTAATACAGAAAACATAGTTGCTTTTGACATGTGTGTGGCGACTTCTTCTACATTACGCATAAGATGTTGTGGTCTTTTCAGACCAGTGTTCAAGTCTCTTGGATTAATGCATATCCTGATTTCTCGTTTGTCCTTTTTGCTAGTGGCTACCATAGAGGACACCCAATCAGTGGGCTCTGAGACAGGAATGATGACGCCCAGTTCCTGCACAGTGGCGGCGCCAGAGATTTTCTCTAGGGGGTGCTGTGGGGTAGCTTGACGTTTCATAGAGGGTGCTCAAACATTAAGGGTTTCCCATTAATGCACCAGCGCTACAGTTGAATTTTCTACTGCAACACTCCCCACATGCCAACCCTGTCTCCTAAAAATTACGCTCCCACAGAACTAAACTGCATTCTCAATTATGTTTAGCCAGAAACGTATTTTCTCCCACGTTACGTTCGTTATGAACGTATCTCAAATACGTTTATTTTCTACATATCTTCTAGAAACATATTTTCTCCCACGTTACGTTTCTTATGAACGTATCTTAAATTCGTTTATTTTCTACATATCTTTACCATTTATTGTCTTGCTTATAATAATGATAATAGTCATTTATAAATATCATTTTAGAGCACACATTTGAAATCAGTAGGCGAGGCTGTAATTTCTCCAGCTGTTACTCTCATGAGCGAGGCAGAAAATAATAGTTTTAACATGCCAAAAAGCTGCTGTGTCGTTTATTGCACCTCAAACATTAAAACAAATCCAGAGTTACGTGTTTCTGTACTTCCTCTAAGAAGAAAGGACAGTAACAGAAGATCTCTGTGACGCCAGATGTGGTGTTCGTAATGCGATATGATATCCGAAAAAAAATTCAGTTTAGGATGGCCGACACTACACTACCCATAATCCCCAGCTATCGTTTGGGACTACAATCCCGTTGACAAACCCCGTGATTAATCTTCAAACTCTGTAATTGGATGTTGGAGTGGCAGTGCGCCAAGGTTATGCCGAGCGTCAAGCTCTTTGAAATGGAACGAAACCATGGCAGACTATTCAAAACTGGATTTGAACGCCCCCCGAGAAATACACATGCTGGCTATTGTGTTTCGCAACATGTTCTCTATGGCACGTCTCTACTGGGAATTGTAGTTTTAAAAGACGTTTTCGTTTTTCCCAAAATTAGAAGTTGACAGTATTAAACTGTGTACAGCACTGGAGGTTTAGGCGATAGGAAACACATTGGTGTGTACAAATTTAAAACATGTAATTACTAAATGGGTGAAAATCGCTTGTATCCATAATGGGCAGCATTAATATATACCCACATGACAGCTCATTGTTACTTTGTAATTCTACTCCACTACAATTCAGAGGTTAACCTGGTATTTTTACTCCACTACATTTATTTTAGTTACTTTGCAGATTCTGATTAATGATGTGAAATATAAACAACCCTTAAAGCAGACTTTAGTTACACCTGAGTTAAATTCAGGGAAAGGTGATTGTCAAGTGCCAACAATCAGGAGAGATATTTGATAGTTGGTGCTTGAGAAGACTAAACATTTATCTGCAGATCTCTATAAAGTATATGAATTACTCGTTATTCTCTACTAATAGTTAATTACAAACGGTATATAATTGCTATGTTTGCACATCCCTTTCAAGATTTCAAGATTTTCTAAGGTTTATTGACATATCATATACACAACTACGGTGTAGTTATGCAATGAATGAAAATCTTGGCTCACCGGTTCCTCAACAAGACATCTATCAATATGTGTGTATACCTCCACCATTAAACTGTCGAATTCTGCACATTTCTTATACTATCTACATACATAAGAGTATAATCCATATGTATAATATCAGTTAAAATAAGTGCTTCAACATAGTTAACATTGCAGGAAAGCAATATATTAGACCTTAAGTACTTTGTAAGGCTTAATATTTATCTGTAGATAGATACCCCCAAAGCTTTTTTCTTATTTGAAAGAAGACCTTAACCTAAAGTACTCTTTAATGTGTTAATAAAGGTTAATTAGTTTGTCTGTTTTGCACATCCTCACATTAATATCTTTGTACATCGTGCACTAAACTGTTTTATTGTAGAGATCACTTACAGTATCTTCTTGATTTTTTATATTCTATACTTCTATCATTGACATTCTACTTCCCCCCTATGAAAGTATTACTCTTAATATTTTTTTCATCAAATAACATTATTCAACAAAAATAACATTATTCAACAAAAATAATTCAATAACGTGCTTTAACCACTAGGCGGTGCACACAAGGTACACACAGCATACTAATAATAACTTTGTATTATTAGTGTAGGACACTTATGTATGTATAACATCTGAAGATGTGTAGTTTTATTCGTGTTTTTACATAATTTTACAGGATATTGCTATACTATTTCTCATGTTTTACTTCTACACATTAATATCTGATTTGTAAAACATCACAGACAGAAAGGCATATCCGTCATTTAATGGTAAGCTATTGAAATTGTGATTCCATAGATGTGTCTCCCATCACCCAAATCCCCTGACTATTCTCTCAACTCAGTATTTACATTCTTTAATTCAAAGAAAATTAGTAATATCTTTAAAAACTACATGTCCTTTTCTATCAGCTGTGCACTGTTATGGTGTAAATATAACCTATCTACCAATTGGATCAAATATAAAAGTCAGCCGAATTACTATTGATACTGCAAGGAGACGTATTTTGTGAAAAGAAATGCAAGATGCAGTTCTTCAAGTTTGTCCAGAAGTCTTCTCATCAGGGCTCTATAAATAAAGAACTACGGCAGATGTGTAATATTTAATGCAGCCGAGCCGTGTATTACAATGCCGTTATGTGATGACTTCCAAAGAGAAAAGCAAGAACACTCGGAATAAAGTATTATTATTAGGGCTGTCAGTCGATTAAAATATTTAATCGCGATTAATCGCATGATTGTCCATAGTTAATCGCGATTAATCGCAAATTAATCGCATATTTTTTATCTGTTCTAAATGTACCTGAGAGGAATATTTTTCAAGTTTTTAATACTCTTATCAACATATGAGTGGACAAATATGCTTTATGCTAATGTTTATTATCATTTGAACAATGACAAATATTCTCATGAATATTAAACACGACAACCTCTGAACATTACAAATATTGTGTGTGTGTGTGTGTGTGTGTGTGTGTGTGTGTGTGTGTGTGTGTGTGTGTGTGTGTGTGTGTGTGTGTGTGTGTGTGTGTGTGTGTGTGTGTGTGTGTGTGTGTGTGTGTGTGTGTGTGTGTGTGTGTGTGTGTGTGTGTGTGTGTGTGGCCATTTTGTGTGCGTGCGTGCGCGAGCGAGAGAGAGAGCTCGCCTCGCGCACCGGTGGGTATCTACCGGAGATCGTTGTGGATCTGATGCTAGCTAGCCAAGCTAACGGATATAAGGAGCTTTTTCAACAACAAGGTGGAGGGAGAACTCTCTCCTGTCAGACGGAGAGTCTCAGATAACCTCAGCTCAGGTGAAGTAAAGGGCTCTCAGTGTTTAGATAGTTAACTTTAGTCATGTTGCGCACTATCCGTGCTGAGTGTGCTGACTGTTCGTACAATGTCCCACTGTCTGGCTTCCTGCATAAAGTCAAGTGCTCGGCAAAGTTGTGACGAAATGTCGCTCCTCTGTTTTCATTTAAACAGCTCCTTATATCCGTTAGCGCAGCTAGCTAGCACCAGATGCTAACAACAACAATGCACGTAAGGTCTCTCTCTCTCACTCGGCCACACATACACACACCCTCCCGGTCCTCCCAGTAGCCAGTCGGTGCCTGCCGGTGAGCGTGGAAGTGTGGTCTGCCACAAGCGGACGGCAGGAGCGGGGCTGTCATTATCAGCTTGTAGATGGGATTTTAAACTCGATGCGCTCTGAAACTACGGGGCGGCCGAGGGAGAAAAAAATACACATGCGTTAATCGCGTTAAAATAATTAGTGGCGTTATTTTTTTTTTGCGTTAACGCGTTATTAACGCGTTAACTTGACAGCCCTAATTATTATATATTTTTTAAATGTTTTCGGATATCATATCGCATTAACATCATATCCCAACATGCATTGCGGCTAAAACATCCAATCAACGAGCTTCAAGCTGAGGATCTTGGGTAATCTGTTCAGTGGGTTTGTGGTGTGTATCGCTCGAAATGTCCCTTATAGGCCTACGTCTGTTTCCGGTGACTTTATTTACGGCTAAAAAGCCCAAGATTATAGAATTAAACGAATAAATAAAAACAAGGATAATTGTGTGTTATTGTTGAGTAAATAACAGTGTGTTATTTAGAAAATAATAACAAATTAGAAGGAAAAAAAGATTTAAAAAAATACAGATTTCAGTATTTTGAGGCTCTGAGCACCATTTCTTTTCCTCACAGACGGAAAAAAAAGTCCGACATTATACGATTTTAAATAAAAACAAATAAATAAAAAGATAAAACACTGGCATGTAATTTACGTTAGAATAAATAGAATGGTTTTGAATAATAGATGAGAGTAAAATCTACGTCACTTTAGGCCCCGCCCACTTTTGGGGAAACCAACGCTGTCATTTGAACGGCGATCAAGCCTGAAGCCACAGAGATCTTCTGTTACTGTCCTTTCTTCTTAGAGGAAGTACAGAAACACGTAACTCTGGATTTGTTTTAATGTTTGAGGTGCAATAAACGACACAGCAGCTTTTTGGCTGTTAAAACTATTATTTTCTGTCTCGCTCATGACAGCTGGAGCAATTACAGCCTCGCCTACTGATTTCAAATGTGTGCTCTAAAATTATATTTATAAATGACTATTATCATTAAGCAAGACAATAAATGGCAAAGATATGTAGAAAATAAACGTATTTAAGATACGTTCATAACGAACGTAACGTGGGAGAAAATACGTTTCTGACTAAACGTAATTGAGAATGCAGTTTAGTTCTGTGGGAACGTAATTTTTAGGAGACAGGGTTGCACACGCACACAAAGTGTACCCGCGACTGTTACAATGAAGGCTCGATAATCAGCTCACGGCATATAGGTGTAAGCAGGGGTAAAGTGCTATTTTTACAAGTGAAGGGTGGACCTCACCTCCTCTAGGGGGGTCCTCACCTCCTCTAGTGGGGTCCGGGGGCATGTTTCCCCCGGGAAGATTTTTTAAACTATTGAAGTTAAAAGCATCAATCTGGTGCACTTTGAGAGCAACATTAAGAGATCTATGGATACATCTCTCAACATCCATATGACACAGAACTGTAAACAGATTTTCTATTTCTTTATAGATATTTTTAAAATCACACACCCTTTTAAAACAAACCGTTTGAGACCCACTGAGATAACTAGACTAAAGTTAACTATCTAAACACTGAGAGCCCTTTACTTCACCTGAGCTGAGGTTATCTGAGACTCTCCGTCTGACAGGAGAGAGTTCTCCCTCCACCTTGTTGTTGAAAAAGCTCCTTATATCCGTTAGCTTGGCTAGCTAGCATCAGATCCACAACGATCTCCGGTAGATACCCACCGGTGCGCGAGGCGAGCTCTCTCTCTCGCTCGCGCACGCACGCACACAAAATGGCCACACACACACACACACACACACACACACACACACACACACACACACACACACACACACACACACACACACACACACACACACACACACACACACACACACACACACACACACACACACACACACACACACACACACACACACACACACACACACACACACACACACACACACACACACACACACACACACACACACACACACACACACACACAGAGCAGAGTTTGAATGAAACACAGAGACCAGAGAAGCTACTTGTAGGATACTCACGACGCTAGGCTATTATGTGCAGAATCCCTCTCGCTTTCAGGTGGTTTTGATTGAGTGTCCACCAAGCCCCCAGGAAGTGCGCCGGAGTCTGATAAGAATATTCCTTGTGGCCAAACGGCGGTACTACACTTCCTTTAGGTTGCTGTGCCCGGAAACACTTTTTCCCATTGACTTACATTGGGAAAGAGTGGTCTGTAACTCGTTGGATAATTTTTTTTAAACTAAATAAACAACCCAGTATGAACACTTGTATAGCCCTTATTAAAAACATTTGTTCCTCAAGTTGTAAAAATGTGCTAATAACGTTATTCTGAGAGTTATTTCCCTCTGCATTATGAACGTGCATCTAACCCACGGGACCGCGCCGCCCGGCACGTTCAAGTTACGTGTTCAGCACTACATGCGTTTATTTATCCATTACCCATGGATGCACAATAAGAACGGACCCATATCGCCTTACTGCCAGCCCACGGAGCTGTAATAATGGATATTGCACATGTTTGCTGTAATTAATCATTTGTAAAATATTATAACCTACTACATGGGCTGTATGATGTAAATGTTGTACCGTAAATGTTGTATTAAATAAAGTTAATATTACCGACGTAGATTAACGTTCCTGTAGCTTCTTATTGCACTAAGAAGCTTATAGCACTGTGTATAAATATATATATATATATATATATATATATATATATATACAGTGCAATAATTATTTCATGCTAAATGAAGCTCTGTTGCTTGGATATCACTAGATCCTGTTACAGAGTAATATAAGTACATAACGATTGATGTCACATTAGCATAATTACTAGCTAGCCGCTAGCTGCTAACTGCCGCCTCGTTAATATGAAATCCATCATAATAACAATCCATTACCATGCTGTCATGAACGCACGGTGCTGTTACGTGTACGTAAATTGACGTGCTTGATGTGAACGAGCATTTTGGTTAAAGTTGCGCATGCTCTATGAGCGCACATACGGGTACTTCTCAGGCATGCCGGGTAATCTGTGACGTTTCACTTTCTCAAAAGTTGGGCCATTTTATCATCATGCGTCAATGAGCAACTCTCATAGGAATGAATGAGGCCCCGCCTCCCACGCTGTATCCAGTTCTTATTATACATCCATGGTGTCCACACGTGGACGTTTAAGGACTAAAAAACGATCCATCTTTCACTTTGCTGTTAGCAAATCATTTGGCGCTCTAGCTAACAGGAAGTCACTCAAGTGTCAAAGTAATTTAGCCTATGAGTAGGTCAAAAATCAAATGGGTGCTGGCCATTGGCCTAATCATATCACCTGTGTTGGCTTTTTGTTTTTGGTCAAAAATGTGTTTATTTCACATTTGCATTGATGTAATCAATAATGTTTCTAATTTAATAAAAATAATAATAATAATAATTTTCCCCCTAGCTCCACCCTGGCGCAGCCCCTGTTCCTGCATCTTGTGGAGTTCAGCTTTGACCCTGTCTTTCATAGCCACAGGTATGCGATGTGCAGGACGAACGACTGGTTTTACATCTGGGTCGAGGGTCATGGAGTACGTCACAGGTAGCTTTCCAAGCTCATCAGAGAAGAGATCGCTGTATTCTGTTTGGATCTCAACTGAAAAATCATCGTCAGTGGGGCTTAATTGATGAACTGCTTCACTGAATGAAACTAGTCCCATCCGTCTGCACGCTCGTAGCCCAAGCAGTGGCAGGACAGCCTCTTCTACAATGTAGAATGGCAGTGTGTGGACTTTTCCCACTAGGTGGCACTGCAGTCTGAAAACGCCCGCAGTTTTCATTTTGCTTCCACCATATGCAACAAGATTAGTGGATTTAAAGCATGTCTGTATTTGTTCATCTCCTTTTATCACATTGAATGACATTTTTGACAGAACATTGCACTTCGCACCAGTGTCTACTTTCATCTCAACTACATTGTCATTGATGTGCACAGTGACAAAAGCCTTGTCATTTTTTTCTATCTGTGCATCAGTTGCATCAACACTTAATTGCAGTGTTATGCCGTCAACATAGAATGTTTCATCTGTAGTTGTATCAGCTTGATCAGGTTCTAGTTGATGAACTATCCTCCTGGGCCCTTGCTTGTTATATGTTTCTTGTATGGACTTGCAACACTTCTTGAAATGATTCCACTTTTTGCAGGTATGACACTGTTGACCATTTGCTGGACAGTTGTCCCTCTTTGCTGCATGACTACCTCCACAGTTGTAGCAGTTGGAAATACAGCTAACTCCATTTGCCTGAGGTTTCCTTTTGTTTTCGTATTTTCATGTTCCTCTCTGGTAAGTCTGAACTGAATCCACATTTGTGGCAGAGTGCTGTGGCATAGCTAGCGTTTTATTGTGCTCTTCAGTCATCTCATGGATCTGACATATGTTACAGCCTTGATTAGTGTTAAATCACAGTCTCACAGGAGCACTTTCCTTAAGTTGTCATTACTGATACCACAGACCAGTCTATCTCTGATTAGTTCTTCATAGAGATTCCCAAATTTGCAGCTCTTTGCCTTGATCCTTAAAGCACTGACATACGATTCAATTGACTCACCAACTTTTTGATTCCTTGTATTGATCTTGTGTCTTTCCATAGTGACATTTGTTTGAGGGTTGCACATCTCCCTAAATTGTATTTTCAGACACTCCGGAGGTCTTCTTTAGACTCTGCATGAGTGATGACGGGCGCATCCTCGCCAGGACCCCTCACTTCAGCAGCATAGACGAAAGAACTCTCACGCTCGATGGCCGCTGGTCCCGCTATCAGTCCCGCCTCAAAACACATCTTTTCAACTCTGTCTACTAGGGGTGTAACGGTACACGTACCCGTACCGAAATTATTCGGTACGGGCCCTTCGGTTCGGTACACGTGTGTACCGAAGTGTACCGAACGAATATAACGTTAAACGTAAAAAATTGAGAACGTGAACAACTTCTTGGAAGTAATCTCAGGTGCTGCGTCGCAGCATTCAGAGTAATTTGCTCCCATTGTGTTCAACGCGTCATAGAGCGAGCAAGTCATTTCATTGGACGAGCTGGTCAGAGGGATGCGTTCAAATGTAATCAGTAATTTGAGGAACTGTTGAAATGGCGAACGCAGATAAAGTTGAGCTCGAAAATCCTCCAGCATCATTGAAGTCTCCGGTTTGGGAACATTTTGGTTTCGCAGTTACGTACAAGGATGACGGACAAAGACAGGTGGACCGAACCAAAGCTGTTTGTCGGCATTGTTCAACTAAAATTGGTTACGCGGCTGGCAATACATCAAACTTGCACACTCATTTGAAAAGGCATCACCCGAACGTGAATATCACCGGTATCAAAAGACTGAAGTGCAAACCCAACACCCACTAGCATTTAAGCCTCCACCACTCGCAAAAACTTCAGACCGAGCCAAAGCTATTATAAACGCCAAATATCCTTATGTTGCCATGTTAGCAAAGCGCTACCTGGCTGTATCTGCTACCTCTGTCCCTAGCGAGAGGGTGTTCTCCACAGCAGGAGACATTGTTAGTGCCAGCAGATCTGCCCTTTCGAAAAGCAATGTGGACAAGTACATTTTTCTTTAAAAAAACATGAAAATGACAAGCAAGTCATAATGTCAAACTGGCTGCTTAGGTACTAGTACAGTTCAAATACAGATTATTTCAGTTAATTGAAAAGCTGCACCTTAATGTTTATTTTATTATATTTTATATTTATTTGAGTGAATATTCATAGTTTAATAATAATTAAAAACCCAAAACTAATAGTTTATGTTTTGTGAGTAGCTACTAGTACAGTAAAGTTCAAATACAGATTATTTCAGTTCATCGAAATGCTGCACCTTAATGTTTATTTTATTATATTTTGTATTTATTTGAGTGAATACATTATTCACAGTTTAACAATAATAAAAAAAATATATGTTATGTTTTGTGATAATTTTTTCTGCTGTACCGAAAACGTACCGAACCGAACCGTGACCTAAAAACCGAGGTACGTACCGAACCGAAATGTTTGTGAACCGTTACACCCCTACTGTCTACCCATAAGCCCCCCCCATCTCAATCAACTTCCTCTTGACTTCCTTTTTATTTATTTTTTATTTTACTATACTTACTTGTTTGCCTGTCCTTATTTGTCTACCCTCCCTCATACTGTAAAGCGTCTTTGAGTTGTGAAAAGCGCTATATAAATAAAATGCATTATTATTATTATTAATATTATATTGAGGGGAATGTATGCTCGTGTGCGTGCTGGCTTGTCATAGTGTGCCGCCGCGATGAAAATGTCATATTCCTGTTCGAACACTCGCCAGTTCTCTGCGATGTTACCGTCAAAGACGAGTGGGTCGGGTCTCCGGAATCCATCCGCCATGTTAGCTTAGCTGCATGCGACGTGGTGGAGCAGGCTTAGTTGTCCTCGCAAACGTCACCCAGACGTGAAAAATCCGCCGAAAAAAACTCCGGAGACTTGACTTCTGACACCATGTTTGATGTTCTCATAAACGAGTCATGTTTATCATAGAACTTGGTTTAATAACCTTAATAGTGACGGAGCAACATTACATCCACATTGCAGTTCTATATCGTATAAGGCTTCGCCCTCTAAGGCTATCGCTATTGGGTTAATCCCACTGCACATGTGCAGCACTGACAGATTTATTCCACGCACACCTACGACGTGGGCCCCACCTCCAGGCTCACTTCCGTATAAATAGGAAGCAGGCCTTACAATCCACTCCTACTTTTCTTCAGCACACCGTTGCGAGAAGCATTGACAGGAAAAAAAAGTACTACATGGAAAAACAAAACGCTTGTTTTTCTAGTATGGAGACTGGGCAGGAAAGTCAAGGCGGCGTCAGGAGTTGCCCCGGGTGCGGGTTGGGCTACATCATGAGTATGGACAGGCACTCTCTGTGTGAGTCCTGCCTGGGATTAGAGCATGCGAACGCTGCTCTTACTCCCGGGGTATCATGTTTGCATTGTGCCCGCCTTCCGCTGGGCCTCAGACAGCAGAGAGCGGACGCTCTCGCTGCAGCAGAGGTCGAGGACGATTGGACCGTCCAGGAGGAATACTCGGGGGACAAAGCCATTGATTTCCTGGATCCGAATGGCGGGCACGAGTCGGACGACTACGCCCCCTCCATTCAGGGGTCACCGGGTGATTCCCCCATTATCTCTCCCCTCCGGACGGAGGAGACAGGTAGGGGAACCGGTGTAGGTCCGGTGTATGAGCCGGTGATCCCTATCTCCGCCATTTCGGCATTACCGTCGATTGGGGGGATACTCCTGGAACTTCCGGAGATTATATCCAAGGCGGCCGCCTGGAGAAATCTCCCCGTTCCCCTAGCTCAGGAGAGCTCGCCTCCGGATGATATGTCCGGGGTGTTCTCCCGAGTGCACAGGGTAAGGAGTGACCCGGTCGGGCCACGCTTCCCGGCCATAAGGAAGTACCAGGAGGGGGCGGCGGAGGACCCTGGAGCAATGAAGGCTCCAATAGGGACGTACGTGCCCCTCACGAGAGTGGAGGGATTCACGGACGTGGGTTTCCCGTCCGTGCCTCCTCTGGAGCCGAACCTCACGGCGTTCTTAGGGGCTAGGCAGGCCAGCACGGTTACCGGACGGCAACCCTTGCTGGCCGCCGCCAAAGATCGGTTTGTCACCCGACAGACGGACCGAATGCACCAGTGTGCATTTCAGGCGTCAGCGGCGGCAAACAACATAGAGTTGCTGTCAAACTCCATGGTGGAAATAGCAGAGCAGTCAAAGACTATGTCCTCAGTGGAGGCTGAGGAAATAGGTAAGGCGGCCAGTACTGCACTCACACTGTGCGCAGCAGTCGCAGTCTCGCAGGCGCGGATTGCGGCATGGGCGACACAGATCCATCGGTACCTCTGGCTACAGCAGGGGAACATAATGGAGGGTGCAGGAAAGGATTTACTGGAGGCTCCAATCAGTCCGGACGGACTATTTGGACCACAGTTCCACACCATGGTGGAGTCTATGAAGTCTGCGGCGGAGTAGGCAGACGACATAAGGCGGCACGCCAGCTGGCTTCAGGATAAGCGTCCTCAGCAGCAGCAGCGGCAGCAACGACAGCACCCGCAGCCCCCGCAACAGTCTCAACGGGGGCAGCGCGGACAGCGGCGAGAGCAGCAACGGCATCAGCGCCCTTCGGCAGCGGCAGGGGCGCCATCCCAGGTCTCCGCTCCTCAGCCGCAGAGACAGGATCTGCAGGCGGCGAGTCGGAGGGGAAGGAAGAACCCCCGCTCCTGGTCTGCTCCTCCGAGAGAACCTCCGAGGAAGCAGAACCGAAGATGACTCTTTGGGGGGGTTATGTGGGAAGAGAGGATTATCAATAAAAATGATTCAAATCTCAGCAGTGTGTCTGTAGCAACTGTGTCTCACGTATCCCCCACACTAGTCAGACCGGCTGCCAGTAATCTATTGATTAAAAGGCAGCAGGATTTGTTGCATAAACCATCTGTTGTTAACCTGTCGGCTAATAAACAGAGGACCTCACCGTTAGAGCCAGCTGTGTCTAATCTGTCGGTTAGCAAACAGCGAGGCTCGCTGTATAAGCCTGCTATATTTAACCAGTCGGTTATAAGACAACAGCGCTTGACATATAAATTCGGGCAGCAAGCAGCGCGGTTTTTCCTCTGTATCAGTTGTGCCTACACACAGTCGTATTAAGCCTAGCGCGGCTGTTACGCATGAGGTGAAAAGCACTGCACACACCTCCGCGAGTGGGAGCGGAAACCCGCCTCAGGGTTCTATTTATGATAGACAGAGACAGGATGAGAGTCGGTGTGTGATGCAGCGTGTGGAGACCCCTGCGCAGCCCTTTAGGGCGGGGCCCCCCTTGGGTTGTTTCACAAACAACGGCGGCAAGGGCTCTGGCATGGCTTGTCACCATGACTACCACAGCACAACAAAAACAGGTACGCCCGCTCTCAGAGCAGTGCTCAGAGTGGAGGCGGCTATGTTTAATGGACGGATGGATGAGCAGGCTGATCAGCAGAGGATACTCTCTGCAATTTGCCTTACCCCCCCCCCGCAGTTCAAAGGGATTCAGGAAACACTTCTGTCATCCCAAGAACAGTGTCTTGCGCTCCAGTCAGAGCTGCGGGAACTCCTGTTAAAGAGAACAATTTCCAGGGTTCCTCAAGGGGAAGAAAATCAAGGGTTTTACTCCCGTTATTTTCTTATCCCGAAAAAGACCGGGGGGATGAGACCCATCCTAGATCTGTCAGCATTCAACAGAGTGATACGAAAAAGGCCGTTTCACATGCTGACAATCAAACAGGTAATGGAGTGTGTGCGCCAAGGAGACTGGTGCACCTCCATAGACCTAAAGGATGCTTACTTCCACATAACCATCATCCCAAAACACAGGAAATTCCTGCGTTTTTCATTCCAGGGAACAGCGTATCAGTTCAACCGGCTGCCGTTCGGATATTCCCTGGCTCCACGCACTTTTTCGAAGTGTGTGGAGACGGTACTGGAGCCGCTACGCAGAGGAGGGATGAGAGTGTTATTTTATCTGGACGACCTGCTGTTGCTGGCTCGCTCCAGAGAGGAAGCTGCTTTACAGACGGTACAGCTTGTATCTCACCTGTCAAGCCTGGGTTTCATAATCAATTGGGAGAAGAGCTGTCCTCTTCCTACCCAGATCATCACGTATCTGGGAATGGAATTCAACTCAGCCCGCATGAGAGCACGACTCTCACAGCGGAGAGTGGAGAATTTGACAGCTCTCCTCAGGCGCGTCACACCCGGCAGGGTGGTGACAGCCCTTACCGTGATGCAGCTGTTGGGCATGATGTCAGCTGGTCACGTGGTGATTCCCCTGGGTCTCCTTTACATGAGGAGACTTCAGAGGTGGTTTATTCGCCTGCGCATCGACCCAGTGCGTCAGAGGAGACGCAGGGTGTGCATTCCTCTATCCGTAGGTTTGGATCTGACCTACTGGAAAAATCCCCACATCCTGTCAGTGGGGGTTGCCCTCGGCAGAGTGACGTCACACACATCGGTGTTTACGGACACATCGCTCTCAGGGTGGGGGGGAACTTGCATGTCGCAGGCAGTGGGGGGACAGTGGCCGCCTCACATGTCCCTCCATATAAACACGCTGGAATTACTCGCCATATGGAAAGTAATCCAGCACTTCGCCCCGTTGCTGACGAATCATCATGTGTTGATTCGAACAGACAACAAGACGGCGGCAGCCTACGTAAATCGTCAAGGAGATGTACGATCAGCGCAGCTGCTGGACACAGCCAGACGGCTGTTGTGCTGGGCGCGCACACACATACTCTCGATCAGAGCAGTATATATTCCCGGCGAGCTGAACAAAGGGGCAGACCTCATGTCCAGGGGAGGTCCTCGACAAGGGGACTGGAGCCTCCACCCCGAGCTGGTCTCCCAAGTGTGGAGCAGGTTCGGGAGAGCGGAGGTAGATCTGTTCGCTGCGCACGGGAACGCGCAATGTGCTCTATGGTTCTCCCTGAGAAGGCAGGATCACCCCCCTCTGGGGGTAGACGCGTTCGCACACAGACCTTGGCCCAGGGGGTTACTGTACGCTTTCCCACCAGTCCCTCTGATCCCTCGGTTCCTGGACCGAGTGCAGGAAGAGCGACTGATAGCGGTCTTAATAGCCCCGGAGCGCACAGGAGCGTCCTGGTTTCCCTGCATACAACGGATGCTGTCAGGGAGACCGTGGGAAATTCCGTGGCGGGGGGATGCTCTCTCCCAGGCGGAGGGAGCAATCAGCGGTCACCCAGTGTTAGGCCAACGTTTGTGGGCATGGCCCCTGAACGGGAACACTTGGAGGGGCTCGGCCTCTCTCAAGATGTTATGAATACCATTCAGGGATCTAGAGCCGCGTCCACCAGGGCATCTTACACAGCCAAATGGACAGCGTTCCAGAATTGGTGTGTAGGGAAAGGCATGGACCCCGTGGCGTGTCCCCTGCCTCACGTGCTATCATTCCTCCAGCTGTTGCTGGACAGGAACTTGGCATATAGCACAATAAAAACATATGCGGCTGCCATTTCTTCGTGCCATGGAGGTTTTGGGATCAGTACGGTGTTTAGTCACCCTCTGACAAAACGTTTCCTGCGAGGAGTACAGAGACTCAGACCAGTATCATGCGCTTTAGCGCCTCAATGGGATTTGGCTGTAGTACTGCGAGCACTAAGCAAAGCCCCTTTTGAACCATTGGAGCAGGTTCCCCTAAAGTTTCTGTCAGCCAAGGTGGCTCTGCTCTTGGCTCTGACATCAGCTAAAAGGGTGAGTGACTTGTCTGCTCTCTCGGTGGCTCCGTCATGTCTCCAGATCCAAGGAGATGGCAGCTCAGCGGTGTTGCGCCCGAACCCGGTTTTTATGCCAAAGGTGATCACAAGCTCGTTTAGGTCGAGAGTGATAACCTTGGAAGGCTTCTTTCCCCCTCCTCACAGGTCGGAGGAGGAAGCCACATCTCATCTCCTCTGTCCCGTGCGCGCGCTGGCATGCTATGTTGCACGCACGGCTGCTTTACGCAAATCCCAGCGGCTATTTGTGCATTATAGAGAGCGCTCAATAGGGCAGCCTCTATCGGCACAACGCTTGTCACACTGGCTGTGTGAGGCGGTGTCACAAGCGTATGTTTCCTCTGGGTTGGAGCCCCCGGAAAACATTAAGGCGCACAGCACCAGGAGAATATCAACTTCTACGGCATTGCACGGGGGAATGACAGTGGAAGACATTTGCATTGCTGCATCTTGGTCTTCACCCTGTTCTTTCATTCGGTTTTATTTGAGGGATGTCTCCCAGTCATCTCTGACACACTCAGTACTGAATAGTCTGCCAGAATGAGTAGGATCGGGGGGTTTTCAAAGGCATGTCCTCTCTCCTGCCTGTCGGCATTAGAGAGCGGCCTTTTGTTCCCCTCTCTTGGTCGTTCCTAATAAGTGGGACTCGATCTCTACTTTTAGAAACGACAGGTAGCCCGAGTAAGCCTACCTTCATTCCCTGATGGAGAAATATTCATTGTTGGGGGAAAACAATGCTATATTTACAGGGAATGTGATGCTCCATTTCGCACGGCGAAATGGACATGGGTTATTAACTGAGTAGGTGTGGTTTTGTGCTTCTGGTAACAGACAGAACCAGTGGGGTGTAGACTACATCCTGCTTCGCCCTTAACCCAATAGCGATAGCCTTAGAGGGCGAAGCCTTATACGATATAGAACTGGGGTTACGTAATGTAACCCATCTTCTATGAGTATAGGCGCAGCCCTCTAAGGTTCGGGCCCCATTGGTTCCGCGAATAGCTGAAGAAAAGCTGTTGGAGTGGATTGTAAGGCCTGCTTCCTATTTATACCGAAGTGAGCCTGGAGGTGGGGCCCACGTCGTAGGTGGGCGTGGAATAAATCTGTCAGTGCTGCACACGTGCAGTGGGATTAACCCAATAGCGATAGCCTTAGAGGGCTGCTCCTATACTCATAGAAGCTGGGTTACATTACGTAACCCCAGTTATCACAACACTACTCGAATCCCTCCTGTAGATCCCTACATCCGGTACGGTGCCTGCAGAAGGACCAAAGAGACCAAATGTGAATACTCTACACACTAGATGACTCACCCGCGCTGCTGGCCAATGGAGACCGACGTTGCCACATGGCGGCCATCTTGCCACAGGCAGCTCGCTCATTCATAACATTATGTCTATGGTGCACTATTGAAATAACCGTAGCTTGCTCAATTTTCAACCAATTTTCAAACGGTTTGTTATAAACATCAAAGATGTAGCATACTTATAATTATAATCATTAACTTTTCTTTTTTTAATGTCTTGTTGTCTCCTGTATCATAGCCATGCTAATAACGTTTATAATAAACCAAACCGTTTGTAAATCAGTCAAGATTTCAGTGAGTGAAGAGTATTTTTGTTCAGATCACTCACCTTACAACAGCTGTAGCAGTAGTTGTTGACTGTGGCAAGATGGCCGCCGGTGAGCTACACTGGCGACTCCCCCTTGAGCCATCTAGTGTTTATATATATCTATGCTCTGGGTATTCACAAGTCAGAGTACCCAGGAAGTAAACAATGGAAAATGAGAAATCTCCAACTTTTTAATTTGTATATGCTGGCTGAAATTATTAAAAAGAGCGATCTAAGCTATCACATATGCAGACGACACCCAGATGTATTTAAAAATTACACCAGGAGACTATTCTCCGATTAGAACACTGAGCAAGTGCATTGAGCACATCACTGACTGGATGACTCAGAACTTTCTCCAATTGAACAAACAAAAAACTGAGATCATTGTTTTTGGAGCAAAGAAGGACCGATTAAAAGTAATCACAGAGCTTCAGTCGGCAGACTACAAAGTAACTCACAAAGCAAGACATCTGGGTGTAGTGATGGACTCAGACCTGAATTTCAACAGTCACATTACAACAGTTATTAGGTCTGCATACTACCACCTGAAGAATATATCAAGGATTAAAAAACTAATGTCGCAACAGAATTTAGAAAAACTTGTCCATGCTTTTATTTTCAGTAGACTTGACTACTGCAATAGTGTATTCATTTCACAGGGCTCACTAAAAAATCTATCAGAAAGCTGCAGCTGATTCAGAACGCTGCTGCTCGAGTCCTCACTGACACTAGAAAAGTGGATCACATCGGTTCTGAGATCATTACACTGGCTTCCAGTCGGCCCAAGAATTGATTTTAAAATACTACTGCTAGTTTTTAAATCACTAAATGGCTTAGGACCGAGGTACATAGACGACCTACTCCATCACTATGAAGCAACCAGGAGTCTTAGATCTTCTGGGTCGGGTCGGCTCTCTGTTCCGAGAATAACCACTAAACATGGAAAAGCAGCTTTTAGTTATTATGCCTCAACAATTTGGAACAAACTGCCTAGATCGTGCACGTCCGCCGAAACGCACCTATTTGCCGCTGCTTTTAATTGAGCTGCCCATACTCACACGTATGCATTTTTAGTCATGTATTCTGTACCTGCTGTGTTTATTTATTTATTTTATTTCATTACCTTTGCTTATTATGCCTGTTTTGAAATGCCTTGTTAATAATGTATTTAATGCTGTATTTGTTTTTAAATGTCTTTTGCTTTTAATCTGTAAAGCACTTTGAATCGCCAAGTGCTGAAAAGTGCTATATAAATTGCCTTGCCTTGCCTCCAACGAGGCGTTTTGGGGCAGCATAGACTGTGTTAGAGTTTTACTCGCTACAGGGTGTACTTTGAGGGTTTTTGACTCAGTAGACCGTTCACATGCATAAAAACCTTCATAACACACAAGGGGACGGGTAATAACTGGAAAAGCATGAAATGAGCCCTGTAAGCAATTTATTCACTTTTTTGTAAAACAACATTTGCTTCATTATGGCAATCAATTTCTAAAAGAAATAATGAATGTATAGACTCTTCCTTTTCCCCCTTTTCCACTGTCACTCCATCATTTCATTAATGTCATTTCATGTCTTAACTTCTTAAAGTATTTATTTATTTATTCACTGTGAGAAAACCTTTTCAAAGGGACTATATTGTACTTTTAAGAAGATGTTTAGAAACGGTGTTCTTCAGTATTTTTGGTTAGAGGAATATTGAAATGATTGCCATATGAAGAGAGCATGGAGATAGCAGCAAAGTCTTTTTCTGTCTTTTCTTCTGGCTGTGACTTCAGTGCAGTTGCATGTTTTTTAGGCTGTTCCACTGTAACTGTAATTAAAGGACTGGTGTCTCAGCATTCATAAATATGTTCTATTTCTATTGTTAAGGTCATTTCCCTGCAGCTCTGTACTGCCATTTCTCTCTCTGGTGTCACAACTGTCCACTAGAGTGCGCTGCAGCTCCTGAGATTGAACACTGATGCTGCAGAGAGCTTTCTTACTGCTGTTGAATACATTACAGTAAGTTCAAACATATTATTAATGCCACTATTCAAAGACGATCTGTTTGTTTTATGGCACCCGTTATGCCATTTTAAATCAACACAGGAATGAACGTCCCACATGCTGTTTCCCTTTGTGGACATTTTATGTTGTGCTTATCTTAAGAAGCTGTTTGATCTCAGTATATTATTCTTAAAACGGTGCAATGGTTTTTATTGACATTTTGTCTAGAGAAAATAACTTGTACTCTTTGATGCTGAAATGTGCTTTGCCTTAGTTTCAAGAAAATTAAAGGTATAAAAACCAAACAGTGTGTGTGACGGGCTTCTTCCCCATAGTCTTCTTCCCCATTTATAAATAGATATCACGTCCACTTCATGACACCTACAGCTGTCTATATACTAAAGAAGTGGTGGTGGATAGTGTTATGACCGGCTCGTAGCCACAACGGAAAGAGAGAGAGAGAGACGTTTCCAAAAACCACGGCACATTTATTGTATTAAAAGTCTCATGTCATGGCCATTTCCACTGATCATAATTCCATTGTTGAGGTCTACTAGAATAGATTTATACTGTGCAATTTTCCAAACTCACATTGGTTTCGCATACAGCATCTCTGTAAAGTATGTGTATTCACTCTCTCCACGAAACGGCTCGTTGCAGCTCTTGCCCCCCCTCCCTGTGAGCCCAGTGTGCTCCGATTGGTCGGGATGTTGTGAATCGCGCTGAGCTCCGTGGAGGTGTGACTTCCTTGTTTAGCGATACACAGCGAAACACAGCCAAACTCAACCTGAACACACACAAAGTCACAGCCAAAGTAAAAACAATAAGTGTGGCTTGATATTGAGTAAGAAAAAGGTTGATAAACGCTGTGAGAATGGGTCTGCAGAGAGAATTTCGCCGCGATCCCAACTGTCTGTTATCAGCCTGCAGCCAGGGAGGAGAAATCAGCAGAGCTGCCTGCACTGAGTGTGTGAGGAAGTCCGTGGATTGGTCAATTTGGACCAATCAGCGGGGGCTTAACGTAACGGCTCCGCGGACGTAACGTAACGGCTCCACGGATTGGTCCATTTCGTTCCGGGGACGACATTACATCATGATGTACCCGGAAGAATCAAATGGACAGTGACGTATCTCCAACGAGGCGTTTTGGGGAGATATTTTCTGTGTTAGAGTTTTACTCGCTACATGGTGTACTTTGAGGGTTTTGACTCTGCACACCATTTACATGCATAAAAACCTTCATAACACACAAGGGGACGGGTAATAACCGGAAAAGCATGACATGGGACCTTTAAAAACAACACAATGATGAGAGGCTGGGCGAGGGGAAAGGATCCAGGGGAAAGGATCCAGGGGAAAGGATCTAGGGGAAAGGATCCCGGGGAAAGGATCCCGGGGAAAGGATCCCAGCGAGAGTCTCCCCACAGGAGTCTTGGAGAGAGTGGCGAAGGCCCCGTGACTCCGGGCAGCTGGGCTTAAGTAGAACCTGGGCTCCGGCCAGGTGTCCCCAGTTATGCTGATTGTCTCCTCAGCTCCACCCCCATCAAAGGACCTGCAACACACATTCACACCACTAATGGCGCATTTCCACTACAGCGCGGAGCTCGCTTTAAGCGTGCCGAGCCGTGCGGAGCACGTTTTTGGTTGCGTTTCCACTTAGCGTAGTACCGGCTAGCGGGTACTATTTCCAGATTTTCTGGCCCCATAAATTCGAGGTGATTTCCGGGCCAACAAACAGGGCTGAGTATGCTAGAGAGAGAATCGCTGGCAAGGGGGCTACAACGACAACAAGATGAACATATTTGACCGTGATTTAATTGTAATACACGTTTCAAAATGATGCCGAAGTAACAACATAGGCTACTGATACCGGTTAGTAAAACTCATGAATGAATGCTTTGAAAAGTCTGAAGACAGACGGCTATGGGCTTAGAACAGTCTCATAATACACACATGCACACAGAAGGATTCAAACTTGTATTTCATGATCCGCAAAAGGATTCACACTTGTATTTCCGGATCCACACTTGTGTTTTTCAATGCACACACACATGTGTTCCGTTTCATATACATGCAAATACAATCCAGATACAGAAAAAAGTTTTACATAATGTATTTTTGATCCTCACATATTTATTTTCCGCTTAAAACCGCTGAACCTGCAAACACAAACCGCTTTCTCTGCATGGATCGCTGTGCATTCGTGTGTGAGTTTTTTGAGACTCCCCGCCCTGACGGTCACCCGATTCGTACTTGTACTTTTTTCTATCTATAGCCAATCAGATGTCCCCTTCATTCTAAGCCAATCACATGAGCGCGCCCCCACGAGGGTATGCTTTCTTGCGTTCATGACGTAGCGCTTCATATACACATTTTGCGCTGTCCGGAGCTGACAGGTCCTTGGAGCCTGCCTGCAGGCACATTTGTGTGTGCATTGAAAAACACAAGTGTGAATCCTTCTGTGTGCATGTGTGTATTATGAGACTGTTCTGAGCCCATAGCCGGCAGGCGAAAAACCTTTTAAAATGCTTGTTTTCTGAATGGAGATTGGCTATACAGACATAAATAAACCAGCGACCAGTGACGTGCGGTGAGGTTCATGGATGGTGAGGCACTGACTCTTTCAGAGTCAGATTTACAAATATGATATATTTTGACCTTAAAGGTGGGGTAGGTAATTTTGGAGAAACCAGCTCGAGTGCACTAGAATTTGAAAATACACAGCCCCTCCTGCAACACACACAAACGTGCACATGACCAATGAGAGCACGAGATAAGTTTGTGCACAGATGGAAGGCTGACAGGCAGGTTATTTTAGCCGGGCCGGCTAAAATGAGTGGTCGTGCTTTTTACAGTACTACGGCTTCCACAGATTAAATGTTTTTATGTATTTTTTGTCAAAGCACTTCAGACATTCATTGCTATCGGGATGTTAAGAGCATTCCATGGAATATAACAAAAAGTGTATCTCGAGCCGGTTTCTCAAACTTACCTACCCCACCTTTAATCGAAATATTCTGTTATTTTCAAAAGCTTTTTTAGTCTGATGCTTCGATTCATTTTAAACAGACCGTTCAACAAAAGGATAGCCTACCCAAAATCTAAATATTGGATTGTTCTTTCTTAGTAAGATCCCATTTTCATTACAATTGTGGTCTTACCTTGACTTGAAGATGAAGTCCATGCTATCCTTCTGGACAACAATCTTTATTCACTTTTTTGTAAAAGTCCTCCTTATCTTCCTGTAGTTTCAAAAGCCTAGCTTGTTGTTTTCCTCTACCGTCTCTGCGTAGAATAACAGTAGCAACAAGAACCTGTGGGCTCACGTGGGGCTTCAGTGCGGCAGAGGTTGTGGCTGCCTCCCCTGGTGCTTTTTTCATTGCCGTTGTATGATGAGACCAGCGAGCTTAAATATCATATATATGTGAAATAAGTTATTTAGAGACTATGGATGGCGAGGATAAATGTAATAAAGGGATCTACAAACATTACATTGGTGACATACAGTGAGATGGTGCAGGCATGCGCTTAGGGCCCCGCTTTCCAGCCAGTTTGGGGGTGACACATTCTGAGGTGAGGCAGAGCTCATCTGTGCCTCACCTCACCACACAGTAACTGGCTTGAGCGCGCTCACAAAATAAGTGCCCGCGCTAAATTAGTGCCCGTGCTCCAGCAAGTTACTGTGGGCTTCTGTGAGGCAGAGCTCGTCCCTGCCTCACTTCTCAATCTCATCGCTCCCCGTAGTTGTAGCGGAGCTCGGCAAATTCGCCGATTTTTACTATAAAAAGCGATTGGAATCAAACAGAAATCACATTTACAACACAGATCAGTGGACACATTTTATTATTATTATTATTTGTATTATTATTCTTTTTTTCCGTTACATTGGAGAATGACAAGTGAGGCTCTGCCTCACCTGCCTCCCCTGACCGCACGTCGCTGCCAGCGACTGTATTCTCCATGACACAGACAGTCTGTGGTTTGTACTTGTTTAACTTTTGTCTAGTTTCTGAACAGATATGAGGAGCTGAGAGCTCTGAGTGCTAACAGCTAACGGCTGATGTTGGTTTTGTGGTTCGCATTGAATATGACGTCACGGCTCCGCCTACACTGCGTTACTATAGTTACTGCCCCGGTTCCTAAACTGTAATGGAAATGCGCCATAAAGTGAGCCAGTCCTAACAAAGCCTAACGAGACCTAGCCATACCGAGCGAGGCCGTGTAGTGGAAATGCGCCATAACAGGCCACAGGCTCTGGGGCCGTCACAATAGTAACTAAGTAGCTACATTTACTCAGTTACTGAACCATTTTTAGGTAATTTACTTGAGTATTTACTTTTCCTGGTAGTTTATAGGCCTACTTATAATCAAATAATTGTTCATATATAATTATAGAGCTTTATTGGCCCCTATGGGAAATGTACAAGCTACCCTGCAGTATATAAAGGTAAGCTTGCTTCGTATTTATCAGAGGCAACTTTTGAGCATTAATGGATTAAGACTTTTGATTTTAAAGTATAACATACATTTTTCAGAATATTACGTTTTTCAGTTACTTTTACTTTTACAAATATAAGTCATTTGACGACTTAAGGACAAAGTATTCAGCACTTTAACTTAAATAAAAATAGTAATACCACCGTGTGTAGAAATGATCAACACGATACAAATAAATCCAGCATTTAAATGTAATAAACACATGAATGCATCAATGATGATTGTTTTGTTTTGTTTTATTTTATGGTTTCTTATTTTATTTTTCGTTATTTTGTTTTATTAGAGATGGAATGACATGATAACACACACTCATGTACCGTACAGTAGGTGGCGGTATGCAACTAAAAGCTGTTTGCAATCCGCCAAAAACCGAGAGAAGAAGAAGAAGCTCTTTCTAATCTGGATCCATGTGGCGTCTCGTCGCTACGGTTCTCTCTCTCTGTGTTCCAGATGAAGTGTGTGTGAGCTCCAGCTCTACTGATCCATCATCTCATCTGTGTGTCTGGATAAACCTCTGAACAGACTCTCTGCTCTTTTTTCTGGAGCGTTTACCTCGGACTATAGGAGCTAGCTTAGCATGCTAGCTGGAAACACGTTAGCAACACTAGTCAGATTGAGAGTTTGATGGAGAGAGAAACGGTGTGTTTAACGGAGTCTGCAGGAAAAGGTGATCTAGTAAACATGAGTAAAGTCCAAATGCTGCTGTCGTTGAAGAAGCAGCGACTCACTGCTGCTGCTGAAGAGATATTTGCTCTGTTTGTCAAAACGATAGCAGAACTCGAGGAGGAGCTGTCTCTTTCCAAAGAGGAGAACGAGAGACTCCAGAAACTACTGGACGCTGTTTTACAGCCTCAGCTTCGGATACACAGAGCAGGTCTGTTCCCTTTACTCTTATTTAACACTTTAAAGCAGGGGTGTCCAGCATGCGGCCCAGGGGCCAAATGCGGCCCGATGGCCATTTTGAATTAGCCCTCAGCTAATTCAAAAAGTATAATGAAATATTGCCCACAAATGAAACTTTTGCTTTTCCTATTATTATATTCATTTTAAAATAAATTCAGTCAATTCATGTTAACATTTTCTAACAAATCTTAGTTGATACAAAAAAGCCTAATAACTTATTTACATAACAAGCTTGAAATAGACCCTTCATATTTCATCTTATTATAATCACTCTGAGACTTCTATGTTAAGGGATGAGCTGCCAACAAGATACATGAAACCCTATAGAGAGCTGTGATGTAGGCGGTTTTCTTTTTTCGATCCTAATTTACCTAAATGTTCCTAACTTATAACTTAACTGATGAGGCGATATACCTCACCTCTATGACCCCCCTTCGTATGTTTTTCTGTATGTGGCCCTCGGTGAAAAAAGTGTGGACAGCCCTGCTTTAAACTCTTTTGGTAACACGTTAAACAATTTGGTAACACTTCTGACTGTTTATTATTGCTGGGCAACGATTAAACATTTTAATCATGATTAATCAAATGATTTTCTGCGATTAATTGCATTGTTATGCACACAATTCAATAATGAATTCAAAAGTAGTGTTTTGCTTACTTTTATTTTAAACAAATAAGGTTATTTTTAACAGCAGTAGGCCTATTCCCTTTACAGAGCAGCATTTAAAATAGTTCTTGTAAATCTCAAAAAATATTAATGTAATCAAATATAAAACCAAAGCTATTTACCACTGCCAGGGCATTAACATTTTATTTAGTTTGTTAATATGGATGCGTATCGTTAAGGTTTTAACGGTACTACTACTTTTATCGATACCGCTTATCGATCCGGTCCTTTAACTGATACTCTTATCGGTTCCTGTCAGAAAAAAAAGGTAATGAACTAAACAAATTGTAAATAATGTGAACTTACAGAACTCTAAAAAACAAGTATTTACTGCAAAAATACAGTTTTACAGAGCAACACAGACGGTATACAGGTATGCTGCAAAAGGCCTAACTGTTCTTCTGGAGGAAGATTAAGGTATACATAACATACCTGACGTGGAAACGTTACTCGTGGATGGGGCTACAGAGCTACCAGAAAGACAGTCGTAAGCGGTGCATTTCTCCGTCTGAATGTGGTGCACTTTGACAAGATGTTTAGATAAATTGCTCGTATTACCGCCCTTAAATGCTAAACTCTTATTGCACTTTTGGCAACGAGCATTGTCCACCTCAAGACGGGTAAAGTTTAACCACACCTTGGAGCTCTTAGTTCTCTCCACCATCTCCGCATTGTGTGTGTGTTGCATACATGTAGCAGCTGCGTGTGTATAAACTGCCCCGCCCCCTCACACACGGACAGGGGAGAGAGAGATCTCGCCTGGATTGGAAAGATCGAAAATACATATAGACGCATTTTGTAGTCTTATTGCATATTGGAAATATATAAGTTGGCGAAACTAAAACTGCAATATAATGTTTGTGTAGCATAATACATATGACATATATTTTTTAAATGTCTCCAATACCGATAAAAAGACCGATAACGTCGGAGATTAACGGTACCACGGTCTTTAATAATTCAGTCCGGGGCCCGTTTAATACAGGGGCTCGGTACCCATCCCTATTTGTTATAGAAAACAAGTTCGCCTCCGAGTTAATTCATTCTGCTGCTCTGTACAAGAAGGGACAGAGCAGACTCTTTCTGCTGAGGAGACTTAGGTCTTTCGGGGTGCAGGGGGCACTCTTTCAGACATGTTATGACTCTGTTGTGGCATCAGCCATTTTCTATGGTGTGGTCTGCTGGGGAAGGCCACTGTGCAGCTCCTTCAGCGACAGGCTGCTGCTGCACCCCCGCTGTCTCACAGAGAGATACCGCAGGTCCTTCCTTCCTGCAGCGGTCAGACTATACAACCAGCACAGTCCCTAGTAGACCCCCCCCCACACACACAAAAACACAGACTATAATGGCTCATTTCCACTACAGCGCGGTTTAAGCACGAGGCCCGTTTCTGGCTGCGTTTCCACTTGGCGTATTACCAGCTAGCGAGGTTCTTAGCGGGCCAACAACCAGGCTGAGTCGGGTTGTTGGCCGAATTAATGCTTTGACAAGTCTGCAGACAGACGGCAGGCAAAAAACCTTTTTAAAATGCATGTTTTCTGAAATGGCTAAGCTAACGTTGTATATGCTCCGACCGTCCACACTCACAACAACGGCCTATACAGACATAAATAAACCAGCGACTGTATTCGCCATGACACAGACAGTCTGTGTTTAACTTTTGTCTAGCTTCTGAACAGATATGAGGAGCTGTGAGCTTGAGTTCTAACAGCTAACGGCTGATGTTGTTTTTCTGTGGTTCGCATTGACGATGACGTCACGGCTCCGCCTACACTGCGTTACTATAGTTACTGCCCCAGCTACTAAACTGTAATGGAAACGCAGCATAAAGTGAGCCAGTCCTAACAAGGCCTAATAAGGCCTAACTATACCTTACTAAGCCGAGCGAGGCCCTGCAATGGAAATGCACCATAACACCCCTTGCTGTTAACCTGTTAAGCCCTGAGCCTGTTTTTCAGGTCTCAGGCTCGAAAATGACATTCCCAGAACAAATGCCTATATCTTCACTTCTAAAAGGGGTACATTTTAGGAATCCAAACTGTAACATATGATAAGTACCCTGTATCAAGATTGATGTAAAACAAGTGACATCTGACCTTTTTTAGAGAGGTTTAGCAAAACAAATACAAAATGGGGTCATTTGGGCTGATTTGCCATCTGTCTGCAGGGCTCAACTGCTAACTTTTAAAAGTGGTTGCCAGGCTGGCAACCAGGCATCAGCTTTTGGTTGCCAAAACTGAAAATACGGTTGCCATTTTTAGACACCTTATATTTTTAAATAATTAAGATACTATACGGTTATAAATCAACTTAATAATGAACATGTGACATAAAAGAATGTTCAAATGCTTTACAATAAGTAATTAACGCAATTATTTGAAACTTAAGTGGTCAGAAACTTGTCCACCCTCAATTGCTGGTATACAAAATACCAGTAGTGCAGCTGTTGTCATGTTCTTCACAGATCCACAATATGAATTGAGCAAGTCGCTAGTTTTGTCATCCGTTGTCTCCCTTTCAAATGTGGGTTTTCTTGACCTTTGTGCTGACTAGTGTTGTCATGTTACCAACATTTTGGTTTCGATACCGATGCCAAGTCAAGAATTGCGATTCCGATTCTTTTTCATTACTTTTCTTTTATTATTTTCATGATCAATACAATTGTGTTTTTAAAAAACATGGTCTCTTCTTTATACTTGAGTTTATGTGATTTCTTTGATAGTTAACTTTATATTTTATTAACATGTAATATTACAGTAATATAAATAATTATTGACAAAATGTACATTGCAGATGTTAGCCACATTGGTAAGTTAGCTAAAAAGATAGCCATATTAGACAGTTATCATTGCCATTAATTGCCTCGTCAAACTACGAAAACGTTTGTTTGTCACAAAATAAATTACACTTGTTTGACTTAGATTTGAGGGCCTGGGCTGAGCATGATGTAATTATGTTATCTATCACATTCGCTAACCTGTCTGTCTTTAAATTCTTTAAACAGCTCTGGATGCCGGTCCGCGAGGTGCTTAGCCAAGTTTGATGTGTTGGCTCCCTTGGTTTGCAAGGATCTAAAACATTTCTTACAGACAGGCCTCGTGGTGTCCGTAGACTTGCCCTCACTGTCAGAGATATCGCTAAAATACTTCCAAATTTCGCTTCTGGCGTCTTTTTTGTCAACAAGCCGAGGCGCAGCAGCAGTTGCACTCCCACTTGCAGCCATGCTTCTAGTTAGTGATGGGTCGTTCGCGAACGATTCGTTCTTTTTGAACGAATCTTTGAAGTGAACGAGATGAACTGATTCCTCCCACAAAACGATTCGTTCGCGAACGACGAACTTAAAGAACTGTAGGAAACAGTTCTGAACTGTTTCCTACAGTTCTGAACTGTTTCCTACAGTGTACTGTAATCAGAGCCCTCTCACCTGAGCTCCGACACACACACACACGCACACACACACACACACACACACTCCTCAACCTGTCCGCAATAAAGAGGACGGATACCGGAACCGTAGCGTCCAGCTAGCTTAGCGTTAAATACACACATCGTTGTATTCTCCTCCCCTTGTCGGCACTAAAAGCTTCAGAGGGCGGATAGCTGGGCTCCGTAGCGTCCAGCTAGCTTAGCGATAAATACACACAGCGTTGTATTCTCCCCCTGTCGGCCCTAAAAGCTTCAGAGGGCGGATAGCTGGGCTCCGTAGCGTCCAGCTAGCTTAGCCGCTAGCTTAGCGATAAATACACACAGCGATGTATTCTCCTCCCACTGTCGGCCCTAAAAGCTTCAGATGGCGGATACCTGAGCTCCATAGCATCCCGCTAATGTGAAACACACACACAGCGTTAGCGGGACATTCTCCTCTCCCGGTCCGCCCTAAAAGCTTCAGAGGGCGGATAGCTGGGCTCCGTAGCGTCCAGCTAGCTTAGCCGCTAGCTAAAGGTAAACATAGATGGGTACATACTATAGAATATGAATAAATCGTCACCGATGTAGAGGATATATTTTTTTATTCACTTTGAACTCGGCCAAATGGAGTTTAATGCTTTGGGATTTAAGTTAGGCCACATAGTACGTGCATGGGTTTGAAAGTATAACGTGCTAGTCTGCTGTAATACATCGTATAGTCAGGCACACATTTATGAGAGATTTAACAATGGCCAATTATATTTCTTAAATAATATGTAGCCTATTCCCAGAGCATAATTCATGGGGCAACAAGGTGAGGTGTAAAATGTGTTTTAATATCATACATGATGTTACGCCAGCAAACTTCTTGTACGGACTTCGGCAGTAGTGAAGACTCACTGAACGAATTAAGTACAAAGACGAATCGTTCGCGAACGTGCAAATCACCAGAAGTCGTTCACGAACCGGTGAACGAATCAGTGAACGAATCTTTCAAGTGAACTGAATCAAAAGATTCGTGTCCCCGAAGGGAATCGGAATTCCCATCACTACTTCTAGTTTTCTCACATGCTCTGGCAGCTAGCGCGTGCATGAGAGAGGGGAGGGACTTAGAGCGTGCTTGAGAGGGGCGGGACTGCGGCACGGCTGCAGTGCAGGGAGTGGAAGCAGAGCACGGCTCTTATTAAAACAGCGCTTTCTCACCGGAGTACTTTTCCCCGTCATTCTTAAAGTACCGATACTAATGAAACGGAGGAATCGTAACGTTTTTAACGGCAGGGTATCGCGGTACCTTTCAAGTATCGGTACACCGTGCAACACTAGTGCTGACCCCCACCATAGATCCATTGGCCCTTCAGGATTGAAGTCTGTCATTGGCCAGACTAATACATTTCTAATGTTAAATAAATGAAAAGCATTCACAGTTAAGAATTCGATATTAATTATGAATGCTGTAAATTACCTTTAATATGTGTAACTATATTTAAAATATGTTACCTTTTTATAGAAGTGATTATATTTTCATGCCAATATTTTCCTATGGTAAAGTTTCTTTAGCACTTTTATTTTGGTAGTATCGGGACTCTTATTTTGAAGGAACTTTTACCGGAAGTGAATGGACAACGGAGCAGAATGTACATATTTCGCCTCCTAAGACTTTACACATTTTCTCTTTGCTTTCGTTCGGGGGTTCACCTTGCGCTTTATCAGTTCAATCACTTTGAACATTCGTTTGAGAAGTTGAGGTGTTGGCCTAACTTTTTACCCCACAGTCAAACAAATTAATTTGCTTTGCCATTTAATAAAAAAAAAACACACGGCGCACCGCGCACGCGAGTAAACGTGCATCGCTTTCTGGCTCCGTAATCACACCAATGCGCGTGCAACTTAAAGGTGACCGGTACGTCTTTTATACATGAATATGTGTCCCCGGTGTGTCAGGGAACTCACCAAGTGTCAGAAAATATAACCCTCTCTCTTTTCGTCTATACACAAATCTCTAAAAAAGGGGCTGTAACGGATCTGATACAGACTGATCCAGATTTGAATTCTTTCTACATCACAAAAGGGGTGCTCCGCTTAGTGGTCAATTCTCCACCTATCAGGGGAATGAGAGGTTGGGCCACGGCCGGCCATTGCCGCTCGAAAGCGCTGGAGATGCTGTAGTATGCCAGGCCTGTAAGTGGCGCTGTAGTCTGCCACAAAAGCAGCGAAGAAGACTTCCCTTGCATGGTTGCCATGGTTGCCCTTCTGTTTATTCTCCGCTGTGGCTCTTTTTCTCCCTCCCCGAGGCAAGCGTTTGCGCCTCCTGCTTTAAAACAAATGAATAATGACTCTATATAATCATATGTAAGGGATAATGTGAAGAAACTCAGCTAACTGACTATATGAACCATTTTTACCAAAACAAAACACAAGTCTCATAAGAAGCGTCTAAATGACCCCTGAGCGAAAAAATGCTAACGAGCATTGCACAGAACTCAAGGTAAAGATACCCTTATTACTTATCGTAACTGCACATACAAGATATCCGATTAAAGCTGAGATTCCACATATTATATATAGGTATTAGTATCATCACTGAGCGACAGGGGAAGCAAACTGACATCACAACACATAGCATTACGGAGCAAACACGGGAGATCGTCTCACCTTAGCTGTTATTCTGATCAAAAGTTGTGTTCAATGGCATTAAAACAATAGAAACGCTGCTGAGCAGGGCCGCCTTAATGCACGGGCTGACCTGGGCTGAAGCCCAGGGGCCTACGGAGATTGGGGGCATATCATGAGCCAAAAAAAAATCTAATTTTATTTTGGGTGTTTATTTTTTATTTTAAATAAACAAAGTATTGGCTTTCAGAATATGAAACTTTTATTTCCAAAATCACACGATAAATACATTTTTGAAGCTTGTAAAGGGAAGAAGACAGCTCTCCCTCGCCACTCAGCTGTTCCTCAGCGCCGCTTCCCCTCCCTCCGCTGAAATTATGAATGTAAGGCATATAGTAATCATAGATAACACGGCAGGGTCCGTTACAGTTTGTTTTCATCTGATTTCAAATAAACAAAGTCTTGGCTTTCAGAATATTAAACTTGTTTCGGCAAATTCAGACGATAAATACAACTTTGAAGCTTCGGCATAATTACAAACGGAGAACGGAGTAACGTGACATCACAGCAGGCAGAACAACAGCATCAAACATGTTGACTCCGTAACAGTCAGTGGGCACCACTTAACAGCCAATCAGAATGAGAATATGTTTCACATGTGACTTATTCAAATTGCGAGTGATTGAGTGACAGATGAAGATTGTTTAGGAGAAAATGTCGGAGAAGAAAAAGTTTGACAGTGGCGCTTGGAAAAGGAAATTGTTGAGGGAAAAGGAGTTTCGAGACAAGCACCTATTACACAAAATGCCGAAGCTTACATGTTATTTTAAACCTGTAAACCTGGATGAGGAGGAAGGACAGATTAGTTCTGTACCGAGCAGCAGCGGTGGCGGCGATGCCGGCCGCGGGGCCTCGGAGCCAAGTAGGCCGTCTGGTTCTGATAGCGATGGAGTAGCGGGACAGGAAAAACAGACATGAGGGACGTTATCTGTTGGAGGGGATGGAGAGGACGACTAGGACTTGCTACGTGGAGGGGAGCCATCGGCATCCGGACAAATACATGAGGGAGGCCCGCACTCATCTGGAGGAAAGGACCAGGCGCGCGTAGAGCAGAGTGGAGAAGACAAGCGGGAAAACGAGGATACAGGAGAACTAGACGCCGCCTACAGCACTGACCCAGGTCTCTGGGGCAACAACATGGACAAACGGCTGCTTCTCTACTGGGCGAAAATGGGTCCGGAATTGTGTCAAAACAGAGAAGCTGACCTCTCTGCCTCAGAGCAGCAGTACAAGCATCAGAAGAGATACTTCTCCAGAAGCGTATTCAAGTCGCAAGCTGGGTAACGGGGAGTATATGCTCAGGGAGTGGCTATGTGACTCACCATCCCGAGGTAGTGTCTTCTGCTTTGCATGCAAACTATTTGGCGATAAGAGAGACACGTCATTTGGCAGCGTGGGATACTCTAATTGGAAGCACGCAAATGAACGGATAGCCGAACATGAAAGCTGTGACATGCACAGGAAAACCATGGTATCCTTCATTAATCAGACAGCTGACCGTGGAACAGTGGATTCAGAACTAAAAAATCTGTTAAATGAGGAGTGTGAGTATTGGACACAGGTGCTGCAGAGGGTTGTCACTGTAGTCAAGTATCTGGCAGAGCGGGGACTTGCTTTTAGGGGTGACAGCCACAGGTTTGGGGACACCAACAATGGCAACTATTTGGGTAGCATGGAGCTGATCAGTCAGTTTGATCCTTTTTTAAAAGCCCATATTCAGAAATACGGAAATGCCGGCAGAGGAAATCCAGCCTACCTCTCACTAAATGTGTGTGAGGAATTCATACAGCTGATGGGACAGGGATTGCTGGATGAAATCATCAGCAGAGTAAAACTGGCTAAGTATTTCTCTGTCAGTGTGGACTCCACGCCAGATATCACACATGTGGACCAGCTGACATTCATCCTGCGGTACGCATCACCAGAGGGCTGTATAGAGGAGTGTTTTGTCAAATTCCTCCCCATTTCCAGCCACACCGGAGAAGCGCTGTTCAATTCAGTAATTGGTGTTTTAGGAGACATGGGCATTGACATCAATAACTGTAGAGGACAGTGTTATGACAATGCTAGCAACAGGTCAGGCACATACAAAGGCGTGCAGGCCCGCATCAAACAGATTAACCCACTGGCAGAGTGGGTTCCCTGCGCAGCGCACACCTTAAATCTGGTGGGGATTAACAGCATTAACTGTTGTGGAGAGACTGAACAGTTTTTCAGTTTTGTGCAAGCGTTGTTTAACTTTGCATCAAAGAGCACTTCACGGTGGCAGAGGATCAAGGCGGGTTTGCAGCCTAATGAAAATCACAGAATTGAAACTTTAAAAAACGCTTTCCGATACAAGATGGTCAGCGCATGCTGTTGCAACCAAAGCCCTGTGTCTGAATTATGCCTGTATCCAGCAATCTCTGCTCAACATTGTGGATGATGAGCACCATAATCTGAGCACAAGAGAGGAGGCCAGGGTATTGCATAAAAATATGAATAAACTGGAAATTGCACTAATGTGCAACATGTGGAATGCCATTCTCCAACGTTTCCAGGGCGTGAGCGCTGCACTACAGGCAGTGGAATTGGACCTCTGCAATGCTGTGGATCTAGTCAGGTCATTACGTGAATATGTAGCAGGCCTACGGGATCAGTTTGACAACTTTGAGACGGCAGCAAAGAACATGTCCCCCACCATGTCCGATGAGTACAGAGCAGACACTCAACGAAATAGAAAAAGAAAGAGCCAGGCTGATGATTCATCCGAGCCTGAGTGCGAGCTGTCAGGCCGCAATCGTTTCCGTACATCAGTCTTTATCCGTGTGATTGACCGGCTAGTGTCAGAGCTGGACCGAAGATACCAGTCATGACGTGTGTGAAAACTTTGGGTTTTTAAACAGATTTCACTCGATTTCCCCCCAAGACCTGCGCTCAGCAGCGCGGAGCCTGCAACAAAAATACTCCAGTGACTTGGAAGAGGAATTTGTGGAGAAAGCTGTACACTTCAGGGAGTTGGTATAAAATGAGAAGTTGAGCAGCATGTCTGCAGTGGAGTTACAGAAAATGTTAAGAAGAAGAAAACTCCATACAGTGTTTCCCAACACAGACATGGCTCTACGGCTCTTCCTAACTTTGCCAGTGACCAACGTGAGCGGAGAGCGTTCATTCTCAAAACTGGCCTTGGTGAAAAACAGACTGCGCTCAAGCATGCAGCAAGACAGAGTCAGTAACCTCACACTGATGTCAATTGAGCATGAAATTCTTCGTGAGATTGATTTTAAGAACATCATAAAGGCTTTTTCTTCAAAGAAAACCAGACTGAAGCACTTCTAAAGGGGTAAGGCAATGCTGCACTATTCATTGATTCCCAGTAGCCTGCAGGTTTAAATGTGTTGTGCATCGGATCCACCGGAGATAATGATCATTCTCATCTACTGATACCTGGCATTGTGTGTGTGTGTGTGTGTGTGTGTGTGTGTGTGTGTGTGTGTGTGTGTGTGTGTGTGTGTGTGTGTGTGTGTGTGTGTGTGTGTGTGTGTGTGTGTGTGTGTGTGTGTGTGTGTGTGTGTGTGTGTGTGTGTGTGTGTGTGTGTGTGTGTGTGTGTGGTGTGTGTGTGTGTGTGTGTGTGTGTGTGTGTGTGTGTGTGTGTGTGTGTGTGTGTGTGTGTGTGTGTGTGTGTGTGTGTGTGTGTGTGTGTGTGTGTGTGTGTGTGTGTGTGTGTGTGTGTGTGTGTGTGTGTGTGTGTGTGTGTGTGTGTGTGTCCTTTCCGCACCACAGAACAAACAGCTGCACATAAACAGTCCAGTCCCTGCAAATACTTTTGTTGCTACAATATGTTGTGGATTTTGTTATCAGACAGCAGCAGATAAAAAAAATGTTTTAAACTAGAGTGGCTTTATGTAGATTAAGAACTTAAACGTTGTATTTAAACCTTAGTAACTCAATAACTAAATAAAAAAAAAGAGATTATCAATGTTTTACTTTATTATTTGGGTGTGCAAGAAAACTACTTCCAATGTTATATCGTTCAAGTAATATTTTGAGCAGTAATCCTCATAAGCAAACCCAATATGGAAACGTTTTTTGTTATAATAGGATTTGGTATTAGCCCAAAAAAATAAAGACTATTTTCGATATGATGAGTCATGAATTATTGCTATGATGCAGGCCTTTCTTCTGCCTTTTTGGCCGCTCCAAGTACTGCTGCGGAAACAACATGAATAGTGCAATGTGTGTGTGTGTTGTGTGCGATCACTGAGCCTGCCGAGGCTATAAATGACTTTAATTTGTTGTTTAAATACAATAACAAAAAAATAGGGGGCCTGAGGGCAGGTTAAGGCGGGCCTGCTGCTGAGTGTTAATCCATAGGTTAATCCAATGTGTCTGTCACTTTGACAAAAATGTTAATAATCCATAATTCAATTTTTATGTAAAAATCAGAGAATAAAAATGTGCTGCTAATGGTAGCCACCAGAGTTATCGCAGCTTCCGGTTTTTAGCTACGCGTCACTCTCACTCATTACTTGGTAACGTGTGTATGTGGAACTTCCCCCTCGATTCCATTGGCTCTAGCGGTTAAAAAGAGATGTCAATCGACAAAGGGGGGCCAGAGATGGGTCAAATGACCCCAGAAGTGGTTTTCTTTTGCGAACACTCTCTAAAAAGGTGACATTTCACTTGTTTTGCATCAATCTTGATACAGGGTACTTATTATATGTTATAGTTTGGATTCCTAAAGCTTTTAGTCTACCATCCCATCATTCAAGGGTGGTTTTCACTATAAGTAATCTTTTTTTTTTTACGGACACTGTTACTGTTTTACTGTGTTTAATCTGAATTTACTTTAAAATAAAAACATCTATATTGATTCTGACACTTCGACATCCAACTCACAGGTTTATCATTGCTTTGAGAAAAAAGATTATTAATTTACCCCTTTTTATAAGTGAAGATATGGTCATTTGTTCTGGGAATGTCATTTTCGACCTGAAAAACATGCTCAGGGCTTAACAAGTTATGTATATTTTGATGATAATACTTTTCTACTTTTACTTATATACTTTTTATTGTAACCAAGTATTCCTACACTCAGGTACTTTTACTCAAGAACAAGATCTGAACTTCTCCCAATAAATAAATCCTGAGTGGTTACCAAAATAAAAACCCTGCCCTGAAGGTTATTTTTTACAAATGCTGCACTCAGTTTTGCTTTCTCCAAAATCATTCAAATGCAGCCAGATGCTGCTTATTTTTTTTGGCTTTCGCTAATTTCTTGACTTTTTCTCACACTCTAGCATTTAAATCCGGCTCTCCGTCTCTCTGACGCTCTGTGTAGCTGGCCTGTACCACTACACCTGCTATCTTTGGAGCGTCTGCCCCCCACCCTTCTTTCACATAATGGTATGATCCTAGTGTGTCCTCGCATATGATTGCCCGCATGGTGGCCCAGCAAAAATAAAGTCCCGCCCCTGCCTGCATGGATTTTCAGCAGCAAGAGTAGGACCGGCTGAAGATTCTGCTCTCCCCGACGGGAGTCTGCTCTTCTACCGGCAGCTTGCGATAGGCGTGTTGCAGAACCCTGAATTAAAGTATCAAGTCACCCCAAGTCAGAGGGCTCAAGTCCAAGCCAAGTCCCGAGTCATTGGTGTTCAAATCCAAGTCGAGTCGCAAGTGTTTTGTGATTTTGTCAAGTCGAGTCCAAAGTCATCAATTTGGTGACTCGAGTCTGACTCGAGTCCAAGTCATGTGACTCGAGTCCACACCTCTGCTACTTACAGAAGCTGCTTGGCTGTATTTATCAGAGTTGTCTTTTTGTTCAATCATTTTCTTGTAGATGTGCAATATTGTTGGATGTTTCATTGAACAAACTTCAAATTTCATTATTTTCTGACAGTCTTTGCTTAGATGTCCTTTCGTTAGACAGCCAAAGCAAATGCCTTGTGCTTTTAACCTGTTAGGCCCCAAGCCTGTTTTTCAGGTTTCAGGCTTGAAAATTACATTCCCAGAACAAATGACCATATCTTCCCTTCTAAAAGGATTAACGGGTCAGGTTACTTTTTTCTCAAAGTAATGATAAACCTCTGAGTTGGATGTAGAAAAGTCAGAATCAATATAGATGTTTTTTATTTTAAAGAAAATGCAGATTGAACATGGCAAAAAACTGTAAATGATTGTGTCCGTCCAAAAAATATTTTGTACTTATTGTGTAAACTAACCTTGGATGATGGGTTAGTAGACTAAAAGCTTTAGGAATCCAAAGTACAACATATAATAAGTACCCTGTATCAAGATTGATGCAAAACAAGTGATATTTGACCTTTTTTAGAGAGATTTAGCAAAAAAAAACTCTTCTGGGGCCATTTGGGTGGATTTTCCATATCTCTGGCCCCCCTTCTTCGATTTTGACATGTGACATCTCTTTCTGACCGTTAGAGCCAATAGAATCCAAGGGAAATTGTCCCGCACACACTCATGTAAAAAAAAAAAAAAAGGTGGCCTCTCTGCGCATGCTAGCTTGCCTTAGAGGGGAGAAATATCACTGCTCTGATATCAAGCAACGGAAAAGCCGTTTTATTGCTTATGGATTATCAGAAAATTTCAAAGGGGACACAGACACATTGGATTAACCTATGGATTAACTACACCTTCGTTTTTATCGTTTTAATGCCATTGAAGACCAGTTTAAACCAGACAAAGACGAAGGTAAGCCATGTTAGCGTTGTGGGCTACCTCGCGCCACTTGTTTTGATGTACGTTTTTGTTGATAATGTCGCGAGTTTGTATCTTTCAGTGTTGAGGTGGGCACCGTTAGATTCTGTGTCTCCTTGCGATCATAAACTACACTGAACAAAAATATAAATGCAACACTTTTGTTTTTGCTCCCATTTTTCATGAGATGAACTCAAAGATCTAAAACATTTTCTATATACACAAAATAACCATTTCTCTCAAATATTGTTCACAAATCTGAAAAAATCTGTGATAGTGAGCACTTCTCCTTTGCCGAGATAATCCATCCCACCTCACAGGTGTGGCATATCAAGATGCTGATTAGACAGCATGATTATTGCACAGGTGTGCCTTAGGCTGGCCACAATAAAAGGCCACTCTGAAACGTGCAGTTTTGCTTTATTGGGGGGGGTCTGAAAACCAGTCAGTATCTGGTGTGACCACCATTTGCCTCACGCAGTGCAACACATCTCCTTCGCATAGAGTTGATCAGGTTGTTGATTGTGGCCTGTGGAATGTTGGTGCACTCCTCTTCAATGGCTGTGCGAAGTTGCTGGATATTGGCACGAACTGGAACACGCTGTCGTATTCGCCGATCCAGAGCATCCCAAACATGCTCAATGGGTGACATGTCCGGTGAGTATGCTGGCCATGCAAGAACTGGGATGTTTTCAGCCTCCAGGAATTGTGTACAGATCCTTGCAACATGGGGCCGTGCATTATCATGCTGCAACATGAGGTGATGGTCGTGGATGAATGGCACAACAATGCGCCTCAGGATCTCGTCACGGTATCTCTGTGCATTCACAATGCCATCAATAAAATGCACCTGTGTTTGTCGTCCATAACATACGCCTGCCCATACCATAACCCCACCACCACCATGGGCCACTCGATTCACAACATTGACATCAGAAAACCGCTCACCCACACGACGCCACACACGCTGTCTGCTATCTGCCCTGAACAGTGAAAACCGGGATTCATCCGTGAAGAGAACACCTCTCCAACGTGCCAGACGCCATCAAATGTGAGCATTTGCCCACTCAAGTCGGTTACGACGACGAACCGGAGTCAGGTCGAGACCCCGATGAGGACGACGAGCATGCAGATGAGCTTCCCTGAGACGGTTTCTGACAGTTTGTGCAGAAATTCTTTGGTTATGCAAACCGATTGTTGCAGCAGCTGTCAGAGTGGCTGGTCTCAGACGATCTTGGAGGTGAACATGCTGGATGTGGAGGTCCTGGGCTGGTGTGGTTACACGTGGTCTGCGGTTGTGAGGCCGGTTGGATGTACTGCCAAATTCTCTGAAACGCCTTTGGAGACGGCTTATGGCAGAGAAATGAACATTCAATTCACGGGCAACAGCTCTGGTGGACATTCCTGCTGTCAGCATGCCAATTGCACGCTCCCTCAAAACTTGCGACATCTGTGGCATTGTGCTGTGTGATAAAACTGAACATTTTAGAGTGGCCTTTTATTGTGGCCAGCCTAAGGCACACCTGTGCAATAATCATGCTGTCTAATCAGCATCTTGATATGCCACACCTGTGAGGTGGGATGGATTATCTCGGCAAAGGAGAAGTGCTCACTATCACAGATTTTTTTCAGATTTGTGAACAATATTTGAGAGAAATTGTTATTTTGTGTATATAAAAAATGTTTTAGATCTTTGAGTTCATCTCCTGAAAAATGGGAGCAAAAACAAAAGTGTTGCATTTATATTTTTGTTCAGTGTATGTGTTGGATGTGCACCTAGGATAAGTAATAAGGGAGCTAGGAGTGATTATCGGTGCAGTAATAGGTTAGCATTTTTCGCTCAGGGGTCATTTAGATGCTTCTTATGAGACTTGTGTTTTGTTTTGGTAAAAATGGTATGTATCGTCAGTTAGCTGAGATTATTCCCGTTAATCTGGTATAACACATTAATAGGTTCTTAAATATTAAGATCCCCTGAGACACAGTGTCGTGAAAAAAATAAAGTACCCGCCGGCGGGGACCTTGGGGCTTAACAGGTTAAGCAGTCAATCATTGTGAGATTTTTTGTTCATGTTACATGTTTCAGAGGTGTGTTCTCCTGCACAAAATACACAGCGCTTCTGAATAGTAATGCCTTTATCGTCTGATTTGATGTTTTGGAAAGGTTTTTGCTCTTTGCACTGACTCTTGGGCTTGTCACAGTAACAAAACTACTTCCCTTATAACCATGAGCAGGCTTATTGCTGGGTGATTTGTACACTTTAATATCCCTTTTTGGCATGACATCCTGTATGTCTCCAAACATGGGGTCTGATGCAATGCGTGCATGCTTTTCAATGAAGTCGACCAATATTGGAAACTTTGCTCTTGTCTTATTGTGTTCATAGTGTGCATATGCAGTTGTTCTCCACTGTTCCCTACGTTTAAATGGGAGTTTCATGATCACATTTCTCATGTTTGATGTGCTATTAATTTCATCCAAAAACTCATCCATTGTGTTGCAACATCCACGAAGAAAGATAGCATAATAATGCAGTGCTTTTCTATCTTCACTCTTGATGGCATTCCAGTTCAACATTTTGTCCAAACAAGCTGCTGCGATTAAGAGTTGATGTCCATAGTTCTCTCGGAGCAGTCTTTTGCTTCCAAAAAGCCCTTTTTAGAATCCATGTATTGGCAACTTTTTTACCAAGTCTTTAGCTTGGCCTTCTGTATACTGCTCTAGAAAGAACAGCCAGTCTTTGTAATTGTCAGTGTTATCTTCTATTGTATGTTCGAACATTCTGATGAATGAAAGGTACTGTAATGGATCTCCTTTTAAAGATGGGTATTTCTCTGGATGGGAGTAATGTTAAGCGTTGCTCCTTCATTAGCATTTCAGTGATTTCGTTTTGCCGCTGCATTACTTGAATAAAGTCATTGCTTTCTGTCCGAGAGCTTTGTCTGACCTGGATGGAGTGATGCTGCTGTGCTGATGCTGCTGTCCTTGTTGTGGGCCCTGGTTGTAATACTTGGACATGACCACTAGGGGCTGCATGACTTGAGTTTATTGAATTGGAGTTTATGGAACTCTTTTTATTATCCTTCTCCACAGCTTTTCCTCGGTTCTCTTCATCCTGGAAATCATCATTGTCACACTGCTCCTCCCACAAGAGGGTCAGGATCAGAGTCATCATCCTCAGAAGCTTCCAATGTTTTAATTGTGGCTGTTGCAGCATCAATATCAGTTTGAAGCTCAAGCTTTTCCATTTTAGCTCTGATATTGGCTTTCATTGCTTCCAGGTCAGCTTCTTGTTTTTCAAGTGAGTGTTTCTGTGAAAAGGCAACAGCGCGTGACATGAGCGCAGCTCTCTCTGCCTCTGCCTTTCTTCTTACTGATGAAGATGTTGAAGATTTATTATAGATTTTATAGCTTTTACCTTTTTTGCTCAACATGCCCACTGATATTGCTTTATGTGGACTTGACCTATATGCAGTATATGAGCCATGGTCAGAAGGAGGCACATGCTCAAAGGAGGCAGCTCTAGCTAACCATTTCTTCATCACATCTTGAAACTCATTGAAATATGCAATTTTTGGGAGATACCAGTCAACATGATCACTTTCTTGTTCTTGCTCTGACAGCATTTCTTGCACTGAGTAATGTGAGTTTGAAAACTCTTTGGAGAGTATTTGAAAAACCCCACGACAACTTTGCATCTCAATGATATTCCCACAATCAATCATAAGTGAATCAATCTCATTTTCTTTCCTTGAGACTTGACCCAATTTCGTTTTCGTTTTTTTAATTAACTGCACCAGCTTAGCTTCTAAAGCCTTTTCTGTAGGTCTTATTGTTCTTTTTGGTCTGACGCCAGCATTTTCCACAGGTACTTCACGTTTGGGTCCATAGGAGTTTCATTTGTTTTCACATTTTCCTTTTCAGCCATTTTTATGCTTTATTGTCGTTTAAGATCCACGTGTAAATAGCTGTTCTTATTTTAATGTTGCGCTTTGTTATTGTGCGGCTTGGATCCGCGGCATTAAGTCAGATAGACAAACTTATTAAAGCGCTTTTCAAGATACTCCTTGAGTTACGTTCCACACTTTATAAAATATTCATTCATTTCCAAGAGTATTTAATTAATTCTATAATATGGTGGCAACCATTTCATTCCACACGGATTTGTCCGTCACCAGAGTTTTTAACAATGTTGTGGCTTCCTTCCTTGTCTTTCCATCAAGCCACTAGACGCCTTAAACAGACAGTTCTAACTCGTTTCTTTCCTTTAAATTACTCACAGTTTGAAGAGTTGCTTGGCCTCCGATGGTTTAGATCAGGGGTCGGCAACCCCTGGCATGCGGCACCGTAACCAGTGGCACACTAGGAATAAGTGGAATAAGTGTGCACAAATATTTAAATTGTATTTTCGGATCCTGAACAAGACCGCCGCCAGAGCGCGTCTCCCCGTTACCTGCAGAAGGTAGCCATGCACGCAACGCAGCCCCGCTCTCTTTAACTCCAGGTGACTTTCTGCCGCTTTCCTCCGTGGTGCTGATCGTTTCACCAAGGAGGAAAGCACTTCACTAATTGCAGTAGGCCTACCCATAAGTTTTTGCGTGGCTGTGTATTTAGTTGAAAGCCCAGTGGCGATCTGCGCATCTCTCATCGAAATAATATGCTACAAAGGGGCGGACTGGCCACCTGTGTGTTGAACTTTCCTGTCGAGGAGGGCAGAAGCAACAAGCTTCAGGTTCAATAACCCACTTTAGCTTAAATGACTGGAGAGAGGCGAACTCTTCTTCGGAGGCCGTTGCATTTATTTAGCTGTTCTTCTGTTTCACAAAATACATCACAGACCTCTGTTTTTCTGCTGCCTCGTTTCACTTCCAGAAACATACACACGTTCTCTCCATAGGTTCTTTCACTGTCGCTCCACCATCCACAAACACACATGCACAAGCCACACCCCTCTCTCTCTCTCTCTTAAAGGGACAGCGATCTCATCTCACTCTGCATGACCCTAATATCATAACATGTGTGCTCTGGAGAATCACAGAACGGACGATCGTCCTTATTATTATGCCGTTCAAACCAATTATTTCAATGTGTTTGTTAAATTCGGCATCTTGTAAGTTGCGCTGACAGGTCCACACACTGCTTCCCCGCAGCGAGGCTCCCCCGCCCTCCTGCTGATAGTTGACGAGCGTCAAGCTCCCCCCCCCCCCCACCCCCCCCGTTGATAATTCTCCATCGTTAGCACGCTGATAGGTATTCTTTCTTTCTTAAAAATCCTTATATAAATTCATAACTTAAAGGGCACTTGTACGATTTGTACGTGTAGGGTTAAAACCTGTTCCTCGACGGCGTCTCTCAAACAGGTTGCCCATCACTATGGCTTTAGCGCAGGCACCGTGAGAATTCTAGTCCTTTATAGTGCGTTGACTACAGACGTCACAATTAGGTGGCCTTTCTTATAAAAATGAAAATACTGGCTCTAACACTTGTGCTTCGGCCAAAGGCTGTCGGTAAAATAAATCACTCTGATGGGCTGTTCAGCTAGCGAATCAGTGCATGAGAAGCAAAACGGAGTGAGGGACCCAAATAAACTATTAAGAAGGCAAATCTGAGATTTCATTTAACTCCAGCTCTCGACTCAGGTTCGGGAAAGCCCCATGAGCTTCACGTTGTAGAGTGAAAATGGAACGCACAAGCTATTTGCTGTTTGTTTATATCACGCAGTCTGTTCTTCTTCTCTCGGTTATCACGCAGTCTGTCTTCCGGTTGTTGCCTCTTTTGAATGACGAATACACACTACCGCCGCCTGCTGGTAAGGAGAGTTATTGCCACTCACGCATGCGCAGTTCGTACATGCCTCTTGGCCGTCGGCTGAAGTCTTTGCGGTGTGTTCCAGTGCGACACATTGCCAAGACGCAGAGACGCGACAACAGTCGGGTCCATCTGTGTCAGTTCTTTGGTGTCAGCTTGGTGTGTCCGGGCCTTTTAGAGCCAACAAAATCGAGGGGAAGTTCCTAAAATCCATCTAAACATTACTCATTGGTGAATGAGTGATGCGTAGCCAGAATGCCCAAAACCGGAAGCTTTCATACACTCTCGTAGCAGCTAATGTGAAAACTCCGTTATTGACAAAAATATAGTGATGGATTATCTGTAATCATTTCAGAGTAACACAGACACATTGGATTAACCTTCAGCAGCGTTTTTATCATTTTAATGCCATTGAACACAACTTTTGATCAGAAACAGCAAAAGCTAAGACATATTTCCTGTGTTTGCTCCGTAAAGCTACGTGGTGTGATGTCTGGGTTTGCTTCCCCTGGCACGAGTTTTGATCGCTCAGTGATGATACTTATATTTCTAGAATCTGTGGAATCTCAGCTTGCTAACTGATATCTTGTTTGTTCAGATCTGATAAGTAATAAGGGTATTTTACCGTGAGTTCTTTGCTAAGCGCAATAGCATTTTTTCGCTCGGGGCTAATTCAGAGCCTTTGTACCTTTTTTGTGTTTTGTTTAGCTAGAAATTGTTAATATTGTCTGATAGCCGAGTTTCTTCCCGTTAAGTGGGTGTGACACATTCATAGTTTGTTAAAGGTCCCATGTCATGGCCATTTCTACTGATCATAATTCCATTGTTGAGGTCTACTAAAATAGATTTACATTGTGCAATTTTCCAAACTCACATTGGTATCTCATACAGCATCTCTGTACTACACAGCTTGTTGGAGCTCCTGCCCCCCCCCCTCCCTGTGAGCCCACTGTGCTCTGATGAGTCCACCACCGTTACAGCGGAACATCAGTGATTATGTGTTACAATGGCGTTGGTTAGCAACCAGAAAATGACGGCAGTAATGACAAACGGATGAGAATGCTGCGTGGGGTCAGGGTGCCGTGTTGGCGGGACGTTGCGAGGCTCGCTGCTGCTCACATACAGACTCACAGCCTCGCCGTGTCCTGCCGTCTGAGGCTGAGAAGTCTGCGGAGCTGCAGCTGAGAAAAGATTGAGTGTGTGAGGAAGTCTGCGGATTGGTCAATTTGGACCAATGGGTCCATTTGGGTCATCGTTACGTCACTTGGTATCAGGAAGAAAAAGAGAAATCTCCAACGAGGCGTTCTGGGGCAGCATAGACAGGCTTTTTCTGTGTTAGAGTTGTACTCGCTACAGGGTGTACTTGAGGGTTTGTAACTGCAGACCGTTCACATGCATAAAAAGCTACATAACACACAAGGGGACGGGTAATAACCAGAAAAGCATGACATGGGACCTTTAATTGTTAAGAAGCCCTCAGACGCGGTTTCTTGCAAGATGTTGCGTTTTGCCCCCGCGACAATTTTATTGTATCATTACTTTTACATAAGAAGGTGCTGTACACTTTTCTGTTAATACTTGCAAACTTTTACTTAAATAAGGTTTGAATGCAAGATTTTCATTCGTAACAGAGTATTTTCATTCTATAGGCGTAGTGTATCTGTGAACGATGCCAAATACAATTCCTTGTTTACATTGCAGCTAGTGCTGAACTGGAAGTGGAAAGGGGCTGGCTGGGCTACAGAAGATGAATTGAGACAACACAAATACACAATAGGTGGGACTAAGAAAGATAATATGAAAGTATAAAAACAAAGGCTTTAATTAGGGCTGCAAAATATCTCACATTTTAATGGTGATCAGATTTTGAAATGCTAACACTCAGCAGTTTTTTCTGACTGTTTCCTGTTTCCTGCAGACGTCCAGCTGCTGGTGGTGGTTAAAGAAGAGCTTCTCCCTGACCAGCAGGAGTGGAGCACCAGTCTGGACCAGGAGGACCCAGAGCCCCCCCCACACATTAAGCAGGAACAGGAGGAACTCAGGATCAGTCAGGAGGGAGAGCAGCTTCAGGAGCTCGAGAAGGCTGATATCACCAAGTCCACTTTCACTCCTGACCCTGTGAAGAGTGAAGATGATGAAGAGAAACGTCAGTCCTCACAGCCTCATCAAAGACAAACTGAACACATGGAAACAGAAGCTAATGGAGATGACTGTCGAGGACCAGAACCAGCCAGGAACTCAGATCCAGAGAGCAGTTTACAACCAAAGACTGAGGACGACACTGGAGACTCTTCTGAACCTCACACTGGAGACTTTTCTGAACCTGACACTGGAGACTTTTCTGAACCTGACACTGAACACATTGCTGAACCTGACACTGAACACATTGCTGATTGGAAAGAGACCAGAGAACCTGCTTCAGCCTCAAAATCACTGAAAAATAGACAAGAATCTGTCAGTGATTCAAGCTGTAGTGCTGTAAAGAAACAATTTGGCTGCTCTGTGTGTACGAAATCTTTTACATATAGAAGAGATATAAATCGACACATGAAAATCCACACGGGAGAGAAACCCTTTAGCTGCTCAGTGTGTACCAAATATTTTGCATTGAGTCAAACTTTAAAAAAACACATGAGAATCCACACAGGAGAGAAACCATACAGATGCTCAGTCTGTAAGAAATCTTTTTCACAGAGTGGAAGTTTAAAGGAACACACAAACATCCACACAGGAGATAAACCCTTTAGCTGCTCATGTTGTACCAAATCTTTTGCATTTAGTCAAAGTTTAAAAAAACACATGAGAATCCACACAGGAGAGAAACCATACATATGCTCAGTCTGTAAGAAATCTTTTTCACAGAGTGGAAGTTTAAAGGAACACACAAAAATCCACACAGGAGAGAAACCCTTTAGCTGTTCATTTTGTACCAAATCTTTTGCAGTGAGTCAAAGTTTAAAAAAACACATGAGAAGCCACACAGGAGAGAAACCCTTTAGCTGCTTGGTTTGTACCAAATCTTTTACATTGAGTCAAAGTTTAAAAAAACACATGAGAATCCACACAGGAGAGAAACCCTTTAGCTGCTTGGTTTGTACCAAATCTTTTACATTGAGTCAAAGTTTAAAAAAACACATGAGAATCCACACCGGAGAGAAACCATACAGATGTTCAGTCTGTAAGAAAGCTTTTTCACAGAGTAGAGGTTTAAAGACACACATGAGAGTCCACACAGGAGAGGAAATATACAGCTGCAATGTTTGTGACAAAAGATTTAAATGGCATGGTTATTTCAAAAGACACAAGTGTGTTGGTCATCAGTCCTCACAGCTTAATGACATTCAAACTGAGGATAACCGAGAGGCAGAGCCTCCAATCAGCAGCTCAGCTGAACACATGGAAACAGAAGCTGATGGAGAGGACAATGAATAAGTCTTAAAACAGTTCACACATGAGAAAAATCAGTCTGACTGGATTAACATTGTCGCACAACATTCATAAAATACTTAAAGGTGGGGTAGGTAAGTTTGAGAAACCGGCTCGAGATACACTTTTTGTTATATTCCATGGAATGCTCTTAACATCCCGATAGCAATGAATATCTTAAGTGCTTTGACAAAAAGCGAGCTGGTTTCTCCAACATTACCTACCCCACCTTTAAAGAGCAACTTGCAGGTTGTTGTTTTTACTTGATTTATGCTTAACCATGCCTGAAAATTACAATAAAAAAAAAAAGTGAATGCAGGATTTGATATGTTTTACAAGACATAAGGGCAGGAATTCAGAGGGAAAGGAACCGTTTTGAGCTCTGCTACTCAAAACTGCTTTTTTTTAACGTCATATGTCAAACGCGTCATATTACGTCACATGGGGGAGCAACTTTCTCGGACTCCTTCTCTGCCCAATCCGCGGTAGTAGTTTGTAGTTGGTTTGAGTGGTTGTGATTTAATGAGCTGGTATTTTTTCGGTAATTTTACATTGCATTTCACCCAGAGGTTGCGCTAGACTTTTTCGCTGCCCGACAGGATCGTAAAACTTCTGTCAAAATCCAGAATTACCTGTCGGCCTTTACACAACTCTGACGGGGGGGGGGGAAGCATGCTCGTGAACTGTCAAACGGGGGGGGGGGGAAACGACAGTTCACATGCGCCGTGTTATGCATGGCTGCTGCACCTCACGGGAGCGTGCACAGCGTGAAGCCAAAACTCACAGACATTTCAATTATTTGTATGGCTCAGTTAGGTTTGGAAACGGTATGATTTCCTTTTTGGAGGGCATGCATAACACGGCATAACACCGGAGCCTCGCTGCGGGGAAACTTTGGCGCTGTTCCGAGTTTGTTCTAATCTGTCAAAATGACGGACTGCTTTCAGATTTTTCCGTCATTGTTAAAAAAAATCCGTCATAGACGGAAAATATTCGGTTAACGCGAACTCTGATTTCACCATTTGTAATGATGGTGAGCTGGAGTTTGTGCAGGTTGCACAAACTCCAGCCTGTCAGGACATCGAGTCCACAGTTTCCCTAACAGGAAAAGGACCGGAGCTAGCTTTCGTTGCTGGGTGCGTTGTGCGAGGTGCATCCACCTCCCTGCAGCACATACTCTCCACAGCTGAAGCCTATCAAACAAAACGTTTATCAGGAAACCGTATTACATCTCTCTCCCCCCCCTCCGGTACACAGCAACGTAAGACGTAGTGTGGAGTTGCATTAGGTAACGCTGTGGTGGCTGTACTCCTCCAGCCATCTACTTTGTGTGTGTTTGTGTCTGTGTTGTTTGTGTGGGCGTGGTGGCTGTCACTCCTGGCTCCCGGCTCAACCTCCACTCACCTGCTGCAATCAGCTGTGCACCCTCCCCGACTACACACCTGCTTTCCATCAAGCCATTTACAAACGGAGACTCCACAACCTTTCTCCGCCAGATCGTTGAAAAACCACAGTGGTATAACTTCAAGGCTACTTAGCATTATAGCTATTTTCTCATACCTGGATGTTTTAGCGTCTAACGTGTTTTCTTCTTGTGCTCCAGTATCATTCTCCGACTGCCGTGTTGCCGTCACCAGCCGCCACGTCCTCGCCACTCCAGCCGGATTCTACTCCGCGCACCTCGTCCACTAATAAACCCTTTTTGAACACTGCCTGTGTTTGTGTCCTCTCAGATACCGTAAGAAACACGAGATACGGCTGATACTTGCGCATTAGTTTATGTTATGAATCAGTATCAACAGTCCTGCCAGTAACGTTACTATATTATCAATACTACTTTAGTTATAGCCTGATATATGATAGCTAACTTTACAATGTTGCGATGTGACCGACATTAGCTAACATTAACTGTAGCTAACGCCGGTCACTCACCAAGACAGCTGCCCTGTTCTCCACTGATTCTCCTCACACCACAGCTCCATTTCTCTCTGATGGCCGTTATTTCTTCTAATCCTTGGCTGCTCCTGGTCTCTTGGACGCCTAGTAGGCTCATAATTATATGGTTGTGGTCCGTCATATCAATTCGAATATTTATTTTCAACCTCTTCTGTGTAAAAACTAGCATTGTGATCCATGTGTATTACTACGTTAGACCGGTCGCTCTCCCCCATGTGACGTCACACGGGGAGGCTTTTTTTATGCGGAAGTAAAAATGTCTTACAAAAACGACGCCAGATGTCACTGTAGTGTATATTTATGTATATTTTTTGTAAAATCTAGTGTATACATCATTTTCCTACACATTTATTCACTGGTGTCTCTAACCTGCAAGTTGCTCTTTAAATGAACTCCATCTTTATCAACATAAGTGGACAATATGTTTAATGTTTTTGTCATACTGATTTTCTGATGTATACGTTAACCACTGACTGTTGATGAACCATTTTATTTTGGATTGAGTGCTCCAAGTTTCCAAATAGAGATGTAGGATGATTTGATGTATTGTTCTTTATTTCTAAATGTTTTGTATCATTGCTATCCTGTTAATGAGCCCTGTTTTACATAAATGTACCTGTTATCTGATTGTTTTTGCTTCTGTAACTGTAAGGGAAGTAGGGCTGCACGATGTGTCGTGAGGATAATCACGTTATGCGCAGGCAGGACGTTTTTTATTTTATTTTATTTATTTTTTAGGACGAGCGATAATAAGTAGGCAAATTAACTCAAACACGTCATATTACAATTATTTTGCTGCTTGCTACAAAAGGAAAACTTGCGCGGCTCTCATGTCAGGGGTACTTGAGTGAGTGACATGCAGGCTCTGCATGCACAGCAAACCAATCACAATCATTCTTGATCAGATCACAGCAGGATAACCGAGCTAGCTCAGCTTGTTGCTCTGATAATTTAAGATCCAGAAGTCCGTGACTAAAATCCTTAATCCGGTTAAATATCGTTAAAAAAATACCAATTGTATAGCATTAAAGTTCAAGAAAGGATAGTTTGCGGACAAAAAAACCCCGTCTTTTCTTCAATTCCTGTATTTTTTCATATTGCAGGGGAAAAAAATATTGCAATGTCAGATTTTTCCAATATCGTGCAGCCCTAAACGGAATACATTTGCCTATAGAGAGGCGAAGTCCCTCCCTTTCTGGGGGAGCTCCATGGGACCTTATTTCAGGAAAAGTATGTATTGAAGTCAATGGGGAGAGAAAGATTATCTTTCGATCCCGTTTGAATTGTGCCACGAATTACACATATGATGTTTGTCAATTTAAAAGATAATTTTGCAAGTAAAAAAAATAAAAATGTGTCGTAAAACTGTGAAGTAACACTTTTTGTGTGAAACCGCTCAATGAACTACATCTCCCGTCTCGCACCACACACCAAGACGGCCGTCACGTTGGCACATTTCACTTCTTTCTTTCAGAATGAGGCAAAAAGTATTAAAAGAGGTGAAAATTATGGGATTAGTTTTGTATCATAAAGATCCATAACAATGCAAGCTAAGTAACCTAACCGTTAGCTACATAGCTAGCAGTGAGTGAGCGTTCAGACACCGGGGCTGCAGGCGAATAGTCCAAAAATCAGCGCCTACGTTCTAACCCTATCTCCTATTCCTTGACCTCTGAGTGAAACGTCATGGGGTTAAGGTATAGTGGATAGGAGAATTCAAAAGGATTTAGGAGAAGAGACTGCGGTACTTTAGAGAATCCGACTGCACTTTCACTATCCGACGTGTTTATGATGCGCCAGCGGACGTCATTGTGTGCGTCTGCTGCTGTGGTGAAACTATGGAAACCACAGTGTTCTATACAACGGACTACAACATGGATGTTTAATAAGAACGAGGGACTACTGTAAACTCATCTAGAGACTCTGCACCGTGCTCTGATGCTGTTGCTTTATGCTTTATGAACGTGGACAACAGAGAAACATATTCTTCATGACCAAAGTTGTAATTGAAATAAAAAAGGAAAGTGAAACTTATGCTCGTCACCCTCTCCCTCCGGTCCACATTAATACAAATGATCCCAATACGTAGGATTGTATAAAAAGATCTTAAAATAAATACAAATGTATTTATTATAAACGTTAGTCTTTAACACCTATCACTGTGTATATCACCATTCAAACATCTTTTAAAAGTTGAACAAACCCCACACAGCTCAGTAAAGACTGTGAAATGTTGACTTGATTTGACAATTTCAGTAAAAACTAACGTTCATATTTCTCTTTTTGATTATAATACTGATGAACGTTCAAAACAAAGCATTTTGGCAAGTTACCACTTACGTTTTAAAATGCTTAATAAGCGCCGTAACTTTCATGATATAACTTCTCCGTCATAATCGTTTGTTTCCGTGAACGGCCGACTGTTGTGTGACGGCAAATGCTGCGGCTGCAAGGCATTGTGGGGCAGCATTTTCTCCTCTCCTTTCGGTGAGGGAGGTCGAGTGGTTCCTAAGCTAAAGGAGGTTATAAAGGAAGTTTGAAACCTCCTTTCCTATCATCTAGAGAATTCGAACGGCACTTATCATGGCTGCCACTGAGGGACTTCCGGGTCATTTCACTCGTACCTCATTCACACCAACGCAACTCCGGTTCAAGCTCCGTGCTAGAGCTTTTCAGGTTCAGAACCGGTTCTTCGGTATAGCTCCGGCTCTTTTCACACTGCCCAGAGTCCGACTGGTGCTGCGTCATTGCGTAACCGTTTGCGTGCCTGCTTCATAAAGCCAAACCGCGTGGAAACCCCTAACAGCTGACACCGACAACAACAACAATGGCCGATTGTGCTCCAGCTTCCTCTGTACCTCTTCGGAAGACCAGATTCCCAGTAGGTAGCTGGTCTCTTCAGTGGACCACTGCTGCTTGTTAAGTTTCTCCATCGTTGTGTACAAACTGGATAAAACGCAGGCTTTTTGTTGTTGTTCAGGAGTTGATCCCGCCCCTGCCCCCGCCTCGACGTAAGCGTGACGTATGCGGTGCTTTTGCTCTGGCCGGACAATTTTTTGGTGCTTGAAACGAACCGGATTCCGGAGCTAAGAGGCTGCTCCGCTGCGGTGTGAACAGGAAAACCCGGTGCTTTTCAAGCTCCAGCTCCGAACCGGCCCTGAAACACCGTTGGTGTGAATGAGGTATCAAGACTTCCGGGTCATTTCACTCGGTTAGGAAGGTTCCTAAGCTAAGTGGACTATTCGACTGCAGCCCGACGCACACACTCAAACGGACTCGTGTGCCTGACTCTACCAACATGCTTTCATGATTCTGTTTAGATATGCAAGTATAAGCCATGATAACTTATTTTATTGACATGCTAATTTGATATGGAAATCAATGGAGGCTGAGTTAACTTTGTAGGAAAACCTACCGTCCATGATGCCCCTGAGCTGTGCTTTATTTGTTAACTTCAGATTTTTTATTTCCTAAAACATTTATGTTCCTCTCATATTAATAGTGTGGATCATTGAGACAGCGTGGCATCCAGAGTCTTATCCCATTTTTCCACTTCCTCTGAGGGGACAGCACGGAGGGGGGGCATGAAGAAAGACCTGCACCAGCTTCATCCACGCTGGGCGTTGCTGTTATCACTGGCTCAGTGTCATCTAATTTGACCAAATGTCTTTACATATACATTTAATAGATTTTATTATTATCCACCTTTTTGTTTTATGTCCTTTTATTTAAAACATTCTTTGAGACTTCTTCTTCTGGTTCAAATTTCAATAAATGTAATTTGTATAATCACTCGTCACTTGTCTTTATTCTACATGAAAATGTTGGAGATTCCATTCAAATCTGTTGATTATTCAGATCTTCCTCAGGCTAGGAATAGTATGTCGAGTTTTTAATGCTAAATGTATATCATTTTCTCACAGGATATAATGAGACAACACCCATCCATTGTGTATGAATGCTTCAGCTCTTCAGACAGTAAGATGTGAGCATGTTCCTAATTGTGTTGGTATGCAGCCTAGGTCTGGTAAAAGCAAATCGGCCACTTTTATATTGTAGAATTTGTTCAATTAAAGCAGTCTTTAATTGTTTGTCCTAAACATAGCAATATATGCTTTTGAAATGTAACATGTCAATGACAGTATACAGTTTATATTGTGTATCACCTTTAGCTTGAAAATACATAGATGTGTTTTTTTAATCTATAAAATAAATAGACAGACACTTTATCAATCCCAAATTGGGAAATTATTTAACAGCAGCAGTGTGTTCAGGTATTAAAATATTTAAAGTTGGAATAAAGTATAAACTACACAACACAAGTATAATGCACAGCAATCCATAAGAGAAGTCAGATATTTTCATGAAACCTCCCCAGGACTCAGGAGTTTGCTGCATGAGTTGCACTGTATGATCTGTGGTGTAGTGGGCTGTAACTCAAAGTCATGTAAAATGCCGGTGCTCTGAGGTGTGACTTGTCCCAAAGAACAGATAACTAAGCCAACTGAGCGGAGAACTGACGTGTCAACGTGCGCCAACGCCTCCATCAATTTTGAATGGGTTGACGTACAATACAGGCGGCGTCACGACGTAGTCAGACGTCACGGCGACGTAACATAGGTGCGCCCAAAGTACGCGCTCACGTGGCGGCGGCGTAGCTTAGAAAGTCCTATTATATGATAAGCGTGTGAATGACGTGCGTGTGCATTAACGCGTGAATGACTTACGTCTCGCCTCCGTAAGCATTGTATCTCTCAATTCAATTCAAAGCTTTATTAGCATGCATATTTACATACAGTATTGCCAAAGCTCTGTATAGTTGCAACATCTATACAAAAATACACACAAATAAAGAGTTATAAAAAAACTGCTAAGAACATGTTTTTTGTTTACAAGGAATACAGATTAATTTCATTCATATAATACATTAATACAAAATAGAATATGATATATATACATAAGATGTGAGACCTGGTGTATCTGCTCAGTCCGATTCCCTCAAACTGTGGCAGAGACAAACTGTCCTGCCACAATGCAGCTCTCTTTATATTCCCAGAGAAGTATTTTTAGTTTTTCATTTTTAAATATTTGAGGATGCTTATGTTTGAGTTTTGGGAAGAATTGTTTCCGTACCGGTTCAAAAGTTGGGCATTGTGTGAGGAAGAGCAGCTCTGTCTCCACAGCAGTTCCTCCACATTGTTGGCATGATCGCTCCTCTTTTGGCAGCCATGTTTTCTTATACCTGCCTGTTTCTATTCTCTCTCTCTCTCTCTCTCTCTCTCTCTCTCTCTCTCTCTCTCTCTCTCTCTCTCTCTCTCTCTCTCTCTCTCTCTCTCTCTCTCTCTCTCTCTCTCTCTCTCTCTCTCTCTCTCTCTCTCTCTCTCTCTCTCTCTCTCTCTCTCTCTCTCTCTCTCTCTCTCTCTCTCTCTCTCTCTCTCTCTCTCTCTCTCTCTCTCTCTCTCTCTCTCTCTCTCTCTCTCTCTCTCTCTCTCTCTCTCTCTCTCTCTCTCTCTCTCTCTCTCTCTCTCTCTCTCTCTCTCTCTCTCTCTCTCTCTCTCTCTCTCTCTCTCTCTCTCTCCTCTCTCTCTCTCTCTCTCTCTCTCTCTCGGAATCACCTGCACACCCATATACTTTATGTATAAGGACACACCACAGAATAACATTCAGAGGATGAGATTTGATGTGCTTATTTTTCAGCGACCTCAGCAACAGCATAGCGAAAGCAGATTTTAGAAACCATTTTTTGTGTATCTTGATTTGCAGTGACCTGAACGCAAAGACAATACTTAGCCTAGGTTAGAAATACCCTCGACATACGGATGAGCAGAGGCATAGCACAAAACTCTTGGCCATAAGCTTTCTCTGTGGGCCCCCGTCCTCTCTTGATCCATGTCTCTCATGCATCTTTTGAAATGTATTTACAAATGATTGAGTGAACAACTGTATATATGAATATGTTCTATCTAATCTATTCATGTTTATTTAACTATTTATCATTCCAATGGTATGACAAAGCTAAACAAAATCACGTCTTCATTTTCTAACCACAGTGAGAAAGTGCTTAGGCCTACTGTACAGCATAATAAAACACAGCTGAACAAGACTTCACTAGTCAGGTGTATTTGCATAAACAAAAACACTCACACAATCAGAAAACATATAGGCCAAAAAGCTAAATAATTAAAACTTTAGAAAGCTGACAAAACTTTACAAGTTATTATTTGGATATATGAATATGATTGATCAGTTATTGAAGAAATTTGAAGAATGTCTAACTTCAAACTGTAATGTAGCCTATCTTATGGAACTGATGCTCACGATATTGGAGTTCATTCCCCAGTAAATGCCCACTTACGGGTCTTCTTGTTACCAAGATCACTGATTAGATCTAAAACCGCCAGGGGTCGCTGTATACCTAAAACCGTCAATACGGCGCTGGGTAAAATGCACCCGTTATTAGAATGCATTGATTTTCAAGGTAGCCTACAATGTTCTTTTATGTATCATACTAGAACACAGAGTTTGATCGCACTGTGATGAAACAAATACTAGTAGAATCTATCTATCTATCTATATACCAATCTATCTACCTACCTATCTATCTACCTTTCTATCTAGCCTATCTATCTATCTGTTACAACAACAGGCGTTGCTATAGCAACACGTTTTTTTTGTTTACGCACGAGATCAATAGCGCGAAAATCACTGCATTTTCAGGCTTTGCAAAAAGTACGGCCCCGCCCACTTTTTGGGGAAACAACACTGTCATTTGAATGTCGATCGAGCCTGAAGCCACAGAGCTCTTCTTTTACTGTCCTTCTTTCTTAGAGGAAGTACAGACAAACGTAACTCTGGATTTGTTTTAATGTTTGAGGTGCAATAAACGACACAGCAGCTTTTTGGCATGATGAAACAATTATTTTCCGCCTAACAGCTGGAGAAATTACAGCCTCGCCTACTGATTTCAAATGAACCATATCGAGACCGATTGTCGATTTCCAATGATTTCATTTAATTGTGTGCCTGTCTGGCCATCGTAATCGGGCTCTTTGAAGATCCAAAAAGCTGAAAGCCTGTTCACCTCCAGCAACAGTCACAGGCAGTGTGCAGAAAATCCTCAATCCAATACAGATTTCTCCAGAAATGCTCTGTAGCTGCATCTTATAGATGCCATTAAGGAGCTAAGAGGGGATGTAGCACTATATATTGTGGCGCTATATATTGTGGTCACGTGCAGCATTTCATATTCCAATTCAGCTGTGAGAACCTTGTTGTATTTTCTTGTCAGTGCCCGGCATGTTGTCATATCTGTCAGCTTGAGAATGGGCGCAAATGTTTCACATACTGCTGCTCTGATCTGGAACCTGCACTCAAGTCACAAATAATGCCATCCATTCAATTCAAAATAATTTGTTTCTGAATACATTTTCTGCACTCTCATACGTTGTTTTATGTTTAGTACCTTGACACAGGTAGATAATCATACTGTATACTGCTTCTGCATGCAAGTATTTGGGCACATATATGTATCTAACATAAGGAAAGAATATATTCTCACTTATATTTGACTTACTTCAAATGTAATTATATTGATTATTGTCTGCTTGTGACCTTTCCTTAAGTCTTGCATCTCTTTTCTATAACTCTTGTTCTTTCTATGAATGTGTTCTCTGTTCAGGCCGACTTGCAAACATGAAGGAAGCAATGTGTAGGAGTGTGAAATAATGTTTAAATCAATGCGAATGACCATGTTGGTGGTTCATGTAGTTTATGAGACTTTTTCCTGCCCTTCATTTGTGTGCTTCTCTTCTCCAGCTACCTGAAGTTAAATTCAATATTGTCAAGTACAAGTGTTAGGAAGGTTGTAATTCACATGCACGCAGGATTATTGTGTTTTTGCATTACTGTAGGTGTTGAATTACGACATTTTCCTCTGAACATTTCACTTATTGTGCATTTATATTCCCCCTTTCTTCGCTGATATAGAGAGCCTGAATAAGTCTGAACTACTGTATGTGGAGGTGAGATTTTCCCAGATGTTATATTTAACATGGTCACATACAGTACAACTGTTGGAGATTGCATGCAGGCTGATTTTGTATTAATATCTGAAATGTAGCTAACAACATCTCATTAACAGTTCCTGTATTGTTCCTCTCTTTGGAGCAGACATGAAGAGCAACAGCAGCCTGAACCCTCCCTACTTTCAGTTGACTCTGTTTGCAGACTTTGGGCCCCTCAGATACCTGTTCTTCATCTTGTGTCTGTTCATCTATGTGACTATAGTCTCTGCTAACATGGTCATTATTCTGGCAGTGTTCCTGGAGAAGTCTCTGCATCAGCCCATGTATATTTTCATCAGCTGTCTGTGTGTAAACTCTCTGTATGGCTCAGCTGGATTCTTCCCCAGGTTCCTGCAGGACATCGTCTCTGACTCTCATTTGGTCTCACGTCCATTATGCTTTATTCAGATGTATGTTATTTACACCTATGCTTCCTGTGAGCTGACCATCCTCACCATCATGGCCTACGATAGGTTCATTGCTATCTGTCAGCCCTTACACTACCACAGTAAAATGACCTTCAAATGGGTGCAGGTTCTTGTGCTCGTTGCTGTTTTCTACCCAGTGTGTATTGTTGGCTTCGGTCTCTATCTTACTGTTAAATTACCGCTTTGTGGAAATAAACTGAACCGGATTTTCTGCTCTAACTGGCCTGTGGTGCAGCTCTCCTGTGTGGACACCACTCCAAACAACATAGCTGGTCAGTTTGCCACGGTAACCGGCATCGTCATCCCCATGTTCTTCGTCCTATACACATATCTACGGATTCTGCTGGTCTGCAGGAGGAGATCGTCTGAATTCAGAGGAAAGGCGTTACAAACCTGCCTGCCTCACATCGTGTCCTTTATGGCCTACTCCATCTCTCTCTTCTGCGAGCTGTCTTTGACTCGATTTGAGGCTGATCAACTGAATCCAAGCATCGCAGTTATTTTGTCTTTAGCGTATCTGATCATTCCCCCCCTCAATAACCCTATCGTGTATGGCCTGGGTCTGCCTCAAATCAAAGGAGTCGTGTTAAGATTTCTGAAGAAGGGTCCTGCTGCTGAAATATAAAAGGAATATGTTGACCATGTTAGATTGTGTTTCCTATCATAATTATTTAAAGGGATACATGATTAGATAGAGATCAACATAAAGCACAACAACAATATTGTATATGCTTGGCTTGAATTTCCCTCAAATGTTAAAATATTACTATTCTGTTAAATGTAATAGATTTAAAGTTAGAACACATATTATGTGCTGCCTCTTCATGCATATTTAAGGTCAATATTCAAATGTATTTTTTTACATATCCTCATAAAAAGTAGATTTGACAGGAATTCAGGTGTACTGTATGTTAGGCATTGTGATGTTACACCACTTACTGTTTTTATTGTGTTTTAATATTTTGTTGTGAAGCATTCACCCTTTGTTACTATAATGAAAATGTAATGATGTCATATATTCAATAAACAACAGTCTACAGCCATGTGAGTCCCTGCTTTTTCACCTTTACTTAAATTAATTGTTATTGTTTGCAATTTGGAACATGTTAAACCTTTAAGCATGCTAACATTAGATAATTATCAGTGCAGCTGAGGATTATGGGAATTAATAAACTATCAAGCTTTCTATGTTTGGCCCCCTGCCTTAACTTTAATGTTATACGTACAGTAAATTACAAAGATCGGCAGTTTTTTGTCCAAAACCTTTGCCTTGGTGAAATATTTTTGCAAGAACATATTTTGTCAAATGTTAGTAAGATTGGTCACTTTCCATGCAGCTTTAGTGTGAATTTGCTGTTTTTAAAAGAAAGTGGTTTGCATTAACAATTTTAATGTATCTATGATAGAAGTAGAATAAACACTAAATAACCAAATATAATATCACAAAAAGGGGGCCTGAAACCTGACATTCACTTTTAGGACCAAACTGACAGTTTTTCTTGTGATCTTGGGTCAAAATGTTTATTTTCAAAAATATATTACCTTCCACGAAATTACATATGGAAATTGCTTCTGTTGTCCCAGTTTTATTAATTTGATTAACAAGACGACTTTCAGGGATTTTCACTAACAGCTGGCCTACTCCAGATACAATGCACTTTTCAACAGCTCACCTCAGATGATGGCAGATGACCATCACCAGTGCTCCAACCACATACACAACCCTATGGGCCCAAGCCCGTGCTACAAACGAAATATATACAAATATACAGTATTTACAAAACCCCTGAGCCGGCAGGACAGCCATACGCTCTCTTCGGCCTCTGTAAGCTTAGGCGCAAGACATTACCTAGAGCTTCAATGGCCCCGCAACATGCTAAGGCCAGTGATCACAGGGGTTTAAGGAGCCGCTCAAGCTAGCCTGCTGGACGCGAGGCCAACTGACAGGTTCAAGTGGCACCCCCACACAGGCCACTCACAGCCGGGTTACCTGTTGGGAAACCATAGACAATATCTAGCGCTGGCTAGCACGCAAAAACCAACTCCCCAAAGGGAGCGGATGAAGCCTTCGCGCCGCAGGCCCAAGGACCGCGTCCATGCACCTGGTGAAGGTGCGAGGGGCCAGCGAGATCCCAAAGGGGAGGACACAGAATTAGAAGATCTTGTCCTTGCAGAACCGTAGGAACCGCCTGTGACCCTCCCAGATGGGAATCTGAAAGTAGGCGTCCCTGAGGTCTATGGTGGAAATCGCATGCCTGGATTGCCTGCCTCACCCTGGGAATTGTCAAATGTTTAACTTCAGGGGCCGGAGAAACCGGTTGAGGCCAGTGAGGACCAGGATTGGTCTTAGTCTCCCATCCTTTTTGGGGACGAGGAAATAGTGGGAATAGAACTCAGCCCGCCGATCCCCTGGCAACACCTCCCTGACTGCACCTTTCGCTAGGAGGGTGGAAACCTCCACCCGTAACGCCTCTGTGTGCCACGGGTCCATCACTGACGAAACCGTCGCTGATCTTGTCATAGGGGGAAGTCCGAGCAAACTGAAGCCGGTAACCCTGGGTCATGGTTGAGACCACCCAGTGGTCCGTGCTCAGAGCTGTCCAGACCATGCGTCGGGCTGTGGTGATGCGAGGGCAGGCTGGGTCCTTGATGGCGTCAGGAGGAAGGCTGCGGCTGCCGGGAACCATGGCCACGAGCCCTGCCAGCACGCCAACCTGCCTGTCTTCGCCTGCTCTGCCTAGAGTCTTCCAAGTAGTCCCTCAGGTCCTCAGGGGGTTGCCTAGGGTATACAGCTTGAGCGGTTGATGTCCTACGCCCACCCCGGCGGCGGCCAAAGGTACGGGAGATCTCCCGAACACAAAACGGCGGGCCTCCTGAGCTTGTTGCAGCAGGGCACTGGCCTCCTGGCAAAACATGGCTGATGGCTCTACCGGCAGTTTCATAACAGGCTCGGTCCTCCTGCTGCAGCCTGGACTGAAAGAATGAAAAGAAGCTCGTCTCTGCGAGTCACAAGACAGGAGCTGATTGGTGGTCCTGCTGTACATTCACAGAGGGCCCGCTATAGTAAAACAACAAGAGAGTAATGTCAAGTGACAGTACAATTGACCAATCATATCTTCCCTCGAAATGGGTGGGCTTTATTATCGCGGACTTTATGACAAGTTCCGCCCGCTGCGCTGCCAAGTTTATGTATTTGTTATAACACGGGTCAAGCTAGGCGGAAGTAGCTAATTAGCATACGTTCATTCACGATGGCTCATGTCAGTGATAGTGATGACATTGTTGCAAAACTACCAACCGAGTCATTTTCAAGAATGAGTTACTGATAAATTGGAGTTATTTACCAAAGGGCGAGCAACACCACAGCTTATTTTATTTTTTAAACGGTTCGAGAGGCATTTTAATATCGACAATTACGCCAGATACAACTGGATGACCGGATCAACCAGGGAACCAAAGCTTTACTGCTGGGATTGCTTGCTTTTTGGAGCGGACAGTGGGTCATGGGCCAGAGATGGATATTCTGATTTAGGAAGTTTATCCAAATCAGCACATTGCCATCAGAATGCTTCAGGTCACCTCAGAGCTACTATTCGCCTTAAAACATTTGGGGACACCAGGATAGAGCTCCAGCTGGATGAGCAACAACCCCAGGGGGTTTAGTCTTCCACCCCATAGTGGGGCCAGGGAAGCTAAATTGCACCTCCTCTGCCCGGTGCGCGCTAGCATGCTATGTGGAGCGCACGGCTGCCCTTAGACGCACTGAACAGCTGTTCTTGTGCTTCGGGGGCGGGGTAACTGTACAAGCTCTGTCCAAGAAACGCCTGGCAGGCTGGCTCTGTGAAGGCATTGCACACGCCTACGGACAGGCGGGGAGAGCCTGCCCCGCGGGGGTCCGTGCACACTCCACATGGGCTGTGGCTGCGTCAACAGCGTTATTCAATGGTGTGAGTGTGGAGGATATATGCACGGCGGCGTCTTGGTCAATGCCAGGCCCCTTCATAAAGTTGTATCTCTTGGATATGTCTGGCTCCTTCTCATCGTCTGTGTTTGCTGGGGCAACACAGGACTGGTGAGGACGGCGTAAATGCGCTTACAACGGTGTTGTTGCACGACAGCGCGTGTATACATCGGGGCTCGGAGCCTGTGAGAGATTTAACGAGCGGTTACGTATGATAACCCTTGTTATATAAGCACAGGCGGAGCCCTCTACTCGGGGCACTGTCTGTCCTATACCGCTGTATAGGTGTAGGATGACGGTCAGGAGGCGAGGCCTCCTTTTATACAGTGAGATGCGCGCACATTCAGGTAGGCCCGTCCTGGGCCGGCTACGTATATAGAAGTCTCAGTAGGTGAATGCTTGCATGATAAGGTAGTACCCATAGAGGTCAGTAGAGGGCTCCGCCTGTGCTTATATAACAAGGGTTACCATACGTAACCCCTCGTTAGAGATCAAGATTTTTATTATTTTATTTGTTACTTTTCACTTTAGTTTTTCTGAGCAAATGTTCTAGAGACCCAAAGCTGTATCTACACATGTTCCGTCTTCATACAGGTAAAAACTTATAGAGCTAAATATGTCTGTACATCTTGGATATTAAACGAGATATCCACTTTTTTTATCTTCAGACAACCCTCAGATTATTTTGCACATTTGTACTCAGAGCTACCAGACTTTTGATGTGCAATAACTGCCGTAGGATTGTCGGTACTAGTCCCCGCACAGATTTAAAAATGGAGTGGGGACTGCTACTGCTGGGAGAGGGCCCACTCAATAGCTATACTAGGATGGGTTAAAAGCAGAGACCACATTTCACTGTGTGTGCTTTTTAAATGTATTTGTGACCAATAAAGAGGTTTTTATCATCCAATGAAAAATATACAATACTTTGTGCAACTGCTACTTTTATTAACATGGCGTACATTTCTGTCATATTGTTTTTGACATATTGTGTTATTAATAACGTGTGCATATGTAACAGCCTAGTGAGGCCTGTTAACATCAAATTTATATTAAAATATTCGGATTCCCGGCCACACCAATACAGTGAGAAGGACAGCACAATATGTGTAAAATGGTTTATTTATACAAAGTTACTTTAAAAACACTCCTTTGATAAAACTTACTTAAAATAACGTAAGGTTAAAATAATGTTCAATAAATATAAACCAGTTTCTTGGGAATTACAATTCAAGCAGGGGTTTATAAAATCCTGAAAGTCCTGTCCGCAGTTCGTTGAGGAGGTTAAACAAGCATGCAAACAAAAAGAGTTCATCGCTACATAGCGCACAACATTAAAATCACAACACTATATGTAACAATTATATAAAAGGTTTAACCATCCATTGTGACACTCCTCCCCCCTTTAACAGTTGTCGTCCCGACAATCTTACTGTCCATACCTGTCTGGAGGCCTACCCCGGTTTTGTCTCTGAGACCTTCTTGGGGTGATGCATTTCTCTGCTCTTGTGGGGCCACAGGGTCCTCTCCTACGGGACCTGTGGGAGGAGCAATTACTATGGGCACAAGGGTCAAAGGCAACAACAGGGGCCTGGGAAGTAGCGAATTGGGGAAGATTGAGTTTGTTTCAATCTCTGGGGCATGATGTGGTACTTCAGGTGGATCGAAAGGGCAAGGCCTAAGATGGTTACGATGGATTGTCTTAATAGGGCCTTCTTTTCCTTCTGGCCTGATCTGGAAAACTGGCAGGCCGGGGCGTAGTTGATCATGAACAACATAGAGTTGGGGCTGCTAGTGGGGCGCCAACTTTCCTTCCCCTCTGCGGCGGAAATTTTGCAACAGTACCCGCTCTCCGGGTAGCAAGGGGAGGTGCTTTGCTTTCCGATCGTACCTGTCCTTGTCTCGCAGTCTGTTTGCTTTGGTCCTTCCTGCCACTTGTTTGTAGACTCTCTGCAAGGTCAGGTTATGCTGATGTACCCAGCCTACCAGGTCATGTCTCTGAGTCAGTGGTGGTGCTCTCACCGCAGTTTCAACAGGCAGGCGGGCATGCCGGCCAAACATTACAAAATGTGGGGTCATTCCAGTCGTCTCATGAGTGGTATTGTTAGACATCTGGAGCAGAGAAGGCAAGTGGTCTGGCCAGTGTACTTGGTCCTCCAAGCTCAATGATCCTAGAAGAGACAACAGTTAAATCTTTCACAGGCCCCATTTACTTGGGGCCTGTAGGGTGTGGTTCGGACCTTCACACACCCATAAAGGCTGCACAGCTGTGCTACCAGGTTTGACTCAAAGGCTCCCCCTTGGTCAGACAGGATACGTTCCGGGCAACCCCATGGCTGGATGAGGTGTCGCCAGAGAACACGAGCTGTGGTGGCTGCCGTCTGGTCTTTTGTAGGGATAGCCCATCCATACTTTGTGAAAAGGTCAGTCATAACCAATAGATAAGGGTAAGTGTCGCCATGCCGGCCAAGAGATAGGTAGTCGATTGAGACAATTTCCAAAGGGTATGATGTTAGGATAGGAACCAAAGGTGCTCTTACCTCTGGGCCCTTTTTCTGTTGGGTGCAGCTCGCACAATTGGACGCCCATGTCTGTAGGTCAGTTCCCATCCCTACCCAGTAGATAGTCTTCCTCAGCAGAGCATCGATCTTGGCTATGCCCATGTGTCCTGAGGCTTGGTGATACTTTTCCCACAGCTCCTGTGTCTTGCCAGTGGGCACCAGAATTTGGGAGAGGTTCAGCCCAGTATGACGCTCTTGGGTTCTCCGCTTCAACACACCTTCCTGGATGTATAACCGGCTCCATTCTCGCAAGAGGCGTTTTACTGCAGGCTGACTGGCTTTCCTTTCCTCAGGTAGTGGGAAGTGTCCTCTTGCCACCCACCCCTTTACTTGGACCAGTGCTTGGTCTCCTTCCTGACAATGCTTCCAACGGTCTTCAGTTTCAGGGGTGTCCTCCAATTTCCACCACTGCTGTCTCTGCTTGAGTCTGCATCTTGTGGCAACCTGGAAAAAAGATCAGCATTCTGGTTTGCAGAGCCAGGGCGATATTTCAAGTCAAAGTCAAAGTTTGCCAGCTGGGCTGCCCACCGCTGTTCAGTGGCACCTAAGTGTGCTATGTTCAGGTGGACAAGTGGGTTATTGTCTGTAAAAGCCAGGAATTTGTTGCCCCACAAATAGTCTTTGAATTTCTCAGTGACAGCCCACTTGAGGGCCAAAAACTCCAGTTTGAATTAACTGTAATTGTTGTCGTTCCTTTCAGTGGGGTGTAAGCTTCTGCTGGCATAAGCAATAACCCTCTCCCTGCCATCCTGTACTTGTGATAGCACTGCCCCCAATCCTCCTAGGCTAGCATCAGTGTCGAGATGGAATGGCTTTGCGAAGTCGGCAAAGGCCAAAACTGGGGCCCTCACCAACGCAGTCTTCAGAGCATCGAATCCCAACTGGCAGTCTGCAGTCCAATCCACGGCATTCTTCCCTTGTCGCATGCTAGCAGAACCTACTAGGAGAGCGTTAAGGGGTGCAGCGATTTTGGAGAAGCCCTTCATAAATCTACGGTAATATCCTACAAATCCAAGGAATGACCGTACCTGCTTGATGGTTGAAGGGGTTGCCCAGTTCCTTACATCGGCGGTATTTTCAGGGTCTGTGGATACTCCGTCCTTCGAGATGACGTGTACCGAGGTAGGTGACCTTTTTCCGAAACAAGTGGCATTTATGGGGCTGCAACTTTAGGCCGTGGGCGGCCAGCTTTTCGAAAACCTGCTCCAGGTGTTCAATGTGGGTGTCAAAATCAGGGGAGTATACTACCACGTCATCCAAATAGATCAGTAGAGACTCCTGGACCTGTCCTCCCAGGCAGTGCTGCATTAGTCTTTGGAATGTCGCTGGGGCATTACAAAGGCCAAAGGGCATCCTCTGGAACTCGTAGAGGCCCATGGGGGTGGTGAATGCCGTCTTCTCCCGATCTTTTGGGTCCATTTCCACCTGCCAAAATCCACTGGCGAGATCCAGAGTGGAGTACCAAGCAGCTTGTTTGAGACTTGTGAGGGATTCTTCAATTCTTGGCAGGGGGGAGGCATCTTTGAGAGTCAGAGCATTGAGCCTTCTGTAATCGACACAGAAGCGCCAGGATCCATCTTTCTTCCTTACCAATACGATGGGTGCCGCCCAAGGGCTGGAGTTTTCCTTGATAATATCTGTGTCCAACATGTTTTGGATGAGGCTCCTCAACTCAGGGTAGAGGGTTGGTGGGATTGGCCTGTAGTGCTCCCGGCTAGGTTGTGCAGAGCCTGTGGGGATGGAGTGGAGGACTGCATCAGTTTGACCAAAATCCTCATCCCCTGCTGCAAAGACATCCCACCATCGCTGCAACAGGGAGTCCATTTTCTGCTGTTGTTCGGTCAACAATCCCTCCCCTTTTAGCAGGTTGACTGGATGCTGGCCTTCAACGGTGACCCGGTTCACCTGGACACCCTGGCTTGCTTCAACCTGGAAGACATTAGCAAGCGGGCGCCGTTGGTGTATTGTGACTTGGTAAGGATTTGGGTTACATACCCTTATGGGGAGCCGTCCTTTCACCACCCAGGCGACTGTGCGGGCTACCTGCCACTCGTCATCTCTTTCTGGTCCTTCCACCAGGGCACAAAAATCTGACTTGGTCTCCGCCCCATACAGCTGTGTCCAGAGCACCATCTCGCTGTTTGGAGGCACAACCACTGATTCCTGGCGGGTCAACCTGGCCACTCCCACCGGTCCATCCGAGGAATCAGTTTGTGACACTTTTTGGCAGACAACAAAGGCACGTTCCCACTCTCCTTTGGCTTGTTGGGACATGGTGGCTCCGAATGCAGTCAGCCCGGGGTGGACACCCTGAAACAGTTCTTTCCAGCAGTGTGAAATCACAATCATCCTTAGTATACCTCTTTCCGCCTTCAGACACTCATCTTTGACAATGATGACTCCTTTACCTGGCACAGTGACTCCTCCCACTGAGAAATCCAGGATGGCGTACCCGGTGTAGGGGATCTTTAGTCCATTTGCTGCCTTGAGCGTTAGCCAGTGCAGATCTTGTGGGTTTCTTTTCTGTTCTCCACTCAACCATTTCTGAAAGAAAGTTTCACTAAACAGCGTAACTTGTGAGCCTGTATCAAGCAAGCAGGGCAGTTTTACTCCTGCTACTAGTATGTCAACCCCTGGGCACTCCCCAACAATAGAGGGCCTGTCTGCTTGGTTTCCCTGATTCTCCTCCACAACCACATTGCTCTCAGTGGCTGAGGCTGTTAGTTTAACGGCCCCCTTACATGCTGGCAGTTTCTCTGAATATGGCCAGCCTGCCCACATCCTCTGCAAATAGGTTGGCCACGTTGGTCCCACTCGAACCTTTGTTGCCTGGGGGAGGATGCGTTATGACCTCTCTGAGAGAGTCTGTTAGGGGGTGGGGTAGAGTCTCTGTGCCCAACTGGGGCATTTTGTGGTGAGAGTTGGCGTCTGATCTCTTCTGTAAGAGTTTCTGTAATAATGGACAGTTGGTCTTTCATTTCTTTTCTGAGTTCAGTTCTTACTGTTTCTCTCCATTCTTCCAGGCTAGGTGGTGCCATGGCCGGTCGTGGCTGTGGCACTGAAACACGTGATGCACAGGCAGACTCCATCCTTAGTTCAGTTTCAAATGCTTTAACTTCACCAGACACCTCACGGAAGGACATTGTAGGATTTCTACGCACCTGCCGTTGAAGTTCCTGTTGTACCATACCGGGCTTCAAACCAAGGACAAGCTGGTCTCGGATAGTCCTTTCATCCTGGGCTGAGCCAGCTGGTTCCACTTCTTCCCATTGGTGGAATAGTTCACGGAGCCGAAGGAGGAAAGAAGCAGCAGTTTCCTCTTCCTGTTGGTAACATTTGAAAAACTGTGCCCAAAGCTGGGCTACTGGGGTTACACGTCCATACAGTCTCTTTAACTCCTGCAGTATGGCTACGCTACTTGAGATTGTTGGGGTCAAGCAGCCGCATCTCCCTTTTTGAGTCACACTCAAGTGCCCCAAAAATAAAATAAATTTTCTGTTCCTCATTTAACCCTTGTGCCCTCAGCATCGCCTGGACCTGCCCATGCCATTCAGAAAAACACATCTTGCTTCGGTCACCATTGAACTTTGGGATCCATGGGACACCCATAAACAGTGGCGGCTGGTGGAATTTTTTTTTGGTGGGGCTGTTGATATAGTGAGTAAAAAATTTTTTTTGGGGAAAAATGACCCCTTCAATTAGGACTTCTGGTGATGTAATGGCGCGTTTCCAGTGCAGCGCGGAGCTCGCTTTAATGCTGCGTTCAGACCGGACGCGATGCGAATATTCGCTTCGCTCTAAACGCTCCTATCGCATCGCTCTAGTCCAGTGCTTCTCAAAGTGTGGTCCGCGGACCACTGGTGGTCCGTGAGCGCCCCCTAGTGGTCCGTGAGTATAATGGTAACATTTCACATTTGAAATAAATAAATACATTTAAGTTTTCCGCACTCTCGCGCGAATATTTCCGCAATGGAGCGAGCTTAAGTTTCACTTTCGATTGCATCATATAGCCCAGTGCAACACCTTCATCACACATGTTGCCACTTGTTTGTACCATTTGCAGGCGATTTATAATCTGTTATAGAAAAACGATGTGTTTTTGGATATTCGTGGAGTTAGGTGGTCCGCGAGTGTTTTTTTATTGGTTAAGTGGTCCTTGGTATGAAAAAGTTTGAGAAACACTGCTCTAGTCGCTCGAGTTTCACCGCGGCTGCCAGCTGTGTTTACTCGCATCATTCAAACAAGACGCGCTGGCTCGGGAGCTACAACTACAACAAAATGAACATATTTTACCGTGATTAAATTGTAATACACATTTCAAAATGATGCCGAAGTAACAACATACTGATACCGGTTAGTAAAAACCATGAATTAATGCTTTGACAAGTCTGCAGACAGACGGCAGGCGAAAAACCTTTTAGAATGCTTGTTTTCTGAATGGAGCTTGGCTAAGCTAACGTTATATATGCTCCGACCGTCCACACTCACAACAACGGCCTATACAGACGTAAATAAACCAGCGACTGTATTCTCCATGACACAGACAGTCTGTGGTTTGTACTTGTTTAACTTTTGTCTAGTTTCTGAACAGATCGTATCTGTCCCCGGTTGTTTGAAGAGCAAGCATGGGAAACAAAAGATAGCATTTACCTGTTTGCATCCAGCTAGCCATGCCTTTCTGGTGTACCAGCTACGATGAGAAGCCTCGTTGATATGTTTTGTCTTTTTCACGAGCTTGCTGTGATATATACAAATCGGGTTGGTCCGGTCCAAGGTCTTTAAGTATCAATTTATCTCCCAAACTTCTCCTTTCGAAAGGATTGGAGAGTAGCTCTTGCACGGAATTGGGTGCGGACAGAGGTCCGTCGACTCCACCTGCACACCATTCTCATCCAACTACTGCATCACCTTGGTCACTCACGAGTCTAAAAAACAACTCACGTCAACGCACGTAAGCAACGTGGCCAAAATATTTGACGCCGCTGATTGGCTGAAATTATGTTTCGGCGGCACAGTTTACTATTACTATTGAGACTTTTGCAACGTGCTGGTTGCTGCTGTTTGGCTCGGGGGCTCCGCCCGGTAATGATAAACTAATGCCATGGGCAAGGCCAGGCAGGAAACATGTGACTTATCAGTAACTTTAGACATCGTAACACAATTTTAAACGAGATTTTATTGTAGATTATACATTTTACTGACACCAATTGTATGATATTTATCTTGTTCATTAAAAATAAAAATATAAAATATATATTTTTTTTAAATATTTTTTATTTAAATATTTTTTTTTAAATTAAATTAAATAAAAAAATTAAAAAATTGTATGTGGGAAGAGGTGGGGCGGCGCCCCTAGCGCCCCTATGGGCCGGCCGCCACTGCCTATAAACTAAGGCATCATCATTGCATTTACCACAGGCTGACTTTTTTCTAGCCTGCCCCCATTTTCTGATGCCCCACTGGGCCTTGCAGCTTCATATTCTTCATCTGCCATTCTGCACTGTATGGTGTGGAAAAGGAATCCTGCCGACAACGCCACATATGTAACAGCCTAGCGAGGCCTGTTAACATCACATTTATATTAAAAGATTCGGATTCCGGGCCACACCAATACAGTGAGAAGGACAGCACAATATGTGTAAAATTGTTTATTTATACAAAGTTACTTTAAAAACACTCCTTTGATAAATACTTAAAATAGGGTAAGGTTAAAATAATGTTCAATAAATATAAACCAGTTTCTTGGGAATTACTACGGAGCCCTGGAGGGTTCATTGAGAGAAAAATAAATAAAACGTGGCCACGTTTTACTTTCTCGTGCGCACGCTTTAGTAACTCGTGCGCACGCTTTGGTAACTCGTGCGCACGAGTTACTAAAGCGTGCGCACGAGTTACTAAAGCGTGGCCTCGTTTTATTTAAATTGAGGGATTCCTGTCCGTGACTCACAGCTGTTTTATAGAAGGAAAACCTCCTTCACTTTATGAAATCTCTGCGGCACCAGTGGCCTGTACTACGAAGCAGGATTTGCTATTTACACTATTCATTGACGCTGCGCTGTCAGCACGCGTCTCCATGTTTGTGATTGGTCAAATGTTGCTAACCCCGTCCCTTTCACGTGAACGCGCTCTCAGCCGGACAGAGAAACCCTGGTTGATTTGCTGAGTTGATAACCAGCTTCGTAGGACCGTTTAGCGACATCGCGTTTGTTAGGGTTAGTTAAGCCGGGTAACTCAAACATATCCAGGGTCTGTTGAACTGGCTTCGTCGTACAGGGCACTGGAGGCAGTAACGTGTAACCCAGCAGAATCTGAGAAGAGCAGCACCAGCTGCAAAGAGCTGTGCCTTTTACTTCACTGCGTTTCCCTTCATTAGAACCGCTGAATAGAGATCGAGGCTGCTACGTTTAACCACACACACCTCTACACACATCGAACTACCAGAGTATTCCCCCTCGTTTTATGAAGGAGATGTCCTGTCACCGGGGCGCATGATGTGTGTGCGTGTCCGGTGTGTTTGTGTGTGTCCGACACCACCGGCATTTGTTTTAAAATTACCACGAACAGTAATTTACACAAATCTGGTTCTCCATAGTTAAGTGTATTCCCAAGTGAAAGAAATTCGTTTAATCTTAATCTTGATGTGCTATAGTCCTGCCGGAGTGCACCGGAACGAACGATACTATCATAAACAAATGCCCGTGCCCACACACACACACACACACACACACAAAACGAGGCCATGCTTTATTAACTCGTGCGCACGCTTTAGTAACTCGTGCGCATGCTTTAGTAACTCGTGCGCACGCTTTATTAACTCGTGCGCACGCTTTAGTAACTCGTGCGCACGCTTTAGTAACTCGTGCGCACGCTTTAGTAACTCGTGCGCACGAGTTACTAAAGCGTGCGCACGAGAAAGTAAAACGTGGCCACGTTTTATTTATTTTTCTCTATGAACCCTCCAGGGCTCCGTAAATTACAGTTCAAGCAGGGGTTTATAAAATCCTGAAAGTCCTGTCCGCTTGGAATCGAACTCCACTCCGGTTTCCCTTTTTGCCAGGCAGAAGTGCAATGTTCAAGTCCCTTCCAGGAAATCCAGTGCCAGGATTTCCACATTGCCGGCCCGCCGCACTCTGTCCGTCAGCCTCTGGTCGCGGAGCCCTCGGTAAACAACAAAAGGAGACAACAATGTAACTTTCGTGACGTAAACCCACAAACCCAAAGGCAGGAGAAATAGCCACTTCCCTTAATCTGGAGTTTGTTTGAGCGTCAAATCCGATGGTTAGAGGAGGGTCTGGTCCAGCCGACAGGAAGGGGAACTGCAGGGGTCCATTCTTTGCGAGGAGCAGGAGGGATCCGATCCGGTCCGATCTGCGGCGAGGTGAGGAGGAGCAGGAGGGATCCGATCCGGTCCGATTTGCGGCGAGGTGAGGAGGAGGAGGAGGAGGAGGGATCCGATCCGGTTCGGTCTGCGGCGAGGTGAGGCAGCAACTGTCAAGAGAAGAATAGCTGCCGTCTAGCAGGTAGTCGGCGTATTTATGGGGGAGTGGATTTGGCAACTGGCGAATGAGATCGCTGATTTTCACTGGGTGCCGGTGTGTCAATCAGCAGTGTCTGTGTCTTTGTTGTGACAGTTCGTTGAGGAGGTTAAACAAGCATACAAACAAAAAGAGTTCATCGCTATATTGTCCGGATCCAGGTCTGGCTGGAGGAGATCTTCATCATCCGACGAAGAGTCATCTGGTATGATCATAGCCCCGCTATCGTCAGCTAGCATCTCTAGCACCTGCTCGGTGGTGAAGCTCTCCCTTCTGGCTGCCATTATTTGCTAAAATGGAAAGAGGATACACAAGAAAAAGATCTAAAAGCAAATAAATCAACGTCCTTGAAATGTGCTCTGTTACCTGTTACCTGCTATCGTCGCTGCGTGCTGTGATGCTGTCCTGCTGTGGTGCTGTGATGCTGTCCTGCTGTGGTGCTGTGATGCTGTCCTGCTGTGGTGCTGTGGTGCTGTGGTGCTGTCCTGCTGTGGTGCTGCGGTGCGGTCTTGCTGCGTAATCCGTAATGGAGCCGGAGCGGGCGTAGTTTATACTACGCAGGATCATATCTTTGGAACCCATTGGTCGATTTGGGTGATTGACACCTTTTCTGAACCGTTAGAGCCAATAGAATCGAGTGACAGTTAGTAAGTCCCGCTAAACACAAGTAGAGAGAGGTTTGCGTGAACAGCACGTGAGACAGCATTAGCTCTGGACTGCGAAACTGTATACCTACTCTGCTGCCATGAATGTAATGATAGATTATCAGGAACAATTCTAAAGTGACTAAGAGACATTGGATTAACCTTGAGCAGCGTTTTTATTCCCTTGAACACGACGTTTGATCACAAAACAGCAACGGTAAGACATAATTATTGTTATGGTTTTGAAAACTGTTGTTTTTTTTCTTCTCTGTTCTGGCTGCTAGCTCAGTGAGTTTGTGTCCTACAGTGATGATACTTATAAAAAAATAATCTGTGGAGTATCAGCTTTCAGATGATATGTAGTTTTTGCTAGTTAGCACCGGAAGTAGCATCTGCCCGTTTTAGCTAAGGGCTAATGCTAACGCTTCTTGTGAGACTTGTGTTTTGTTTCGGTAACAATGGTTCATATCGTCAGTTAGCTGAGATTCTTCTCGTTAATCTGGTATAACACATTCATAGGTTTTTAAATATTAAGATGCCCTGAGACACAGTGTCGTGAAAAAGAAAAACAGGGTCCCCGCCGGGCTTAACAGGTTAAGGATTACGTTTTACTCAGTGGCGGCCGACCCATAGGGGCGCCGCCCCACCTCTTCCCACATACAAAAAAATATATAAAAATATATATTAAATAAAAATAAAAAATAAAAAATAAAAATAATTAAAAAAATATATATATTTTATATTTTTATTTTTAATGAACAAGGTAAATATCATACAATTGGTATCAGTAAAATGTATAATCTACAATAAAATCTCGTTTAAAATTGTGTTACGATGTCTAAAGTTACTGATAAGTCACATGTTTCCTGCCTGGCCTTGCCCATGGCATTAGTTTATCATTACCGGGCGGAGCCCCCGAGCCAAACAGCAGCAACCAGCACGTTGCAAAAGTCTCAATAGTAAACTGTGCCGCCGAAACATAATTTCAGTCAATCAGCGCCGTCAAATATTTTGGTCACGAGGGCGCTCACGTTTTGTTTCGGTAACAATGGTTCATATCGTCAGTTAGCTGAGATTCTTCTCGTTAATCTGGTATAACACATTCATAGGTTTTTAAATATTAAGATGCCCTGAGACACAGTGTCGTGAAAAAGAAAAACAGGGTCCCCGCCGGGCTTAACAGGTTAAGGATTACGTTTTACTCAGTGGCGGCCGACCCATAGGGGCGCCGCCCCACCTCTTCCCACATACAAAAAAATATATAAAAATATATATTAAATAAAAATAAAAAATAAAAAATAAAAATAATTAAAAAAATATATATATTTTATATTTTTATTTTTAATGAACAAGGTAAATATCATACAATTGGTATCAGTAAAATGTATAATCTACAATAAAATCTCGTTTAAAATTGTGTTACGATGTCTAAAGTTACTGATAAGTCACATGTTTCCTGCCTGGCCTTGCCCATGGCATTAGTTTATCATTACCGGGCGGAGCCCCCGAGCCAAACAGCAGCAACCAGCACGTTGCAAAAGTCTCAATAGTAAACTGTGCCGCCGAAACATAATTTCAGTCAATCAGCGCCGTCAAATATTTTGGTCACGAGGGCGCTCACGTTGGCGCCCACGTTGCTTACGTGCGTTGACGTGAGTTGTTTTTTAGACTCGTGAGTGGCCAAGGTGATGCAGTAGTTGGATGAGAATGGTGTGCAGGTGGAGTCGCCGGACCTCGGTCCGCACCCAATTCCGTGCAAGAGCTACTCTCCAATCCTTTCGAAAGGAGAAGTTTGGGAGATAAATTGATACTTAAAGACCTTGGACCGGACCAACCCGATTTGTATATATCACAGCAAGCTCATGAAAAAGACAAAACGTATCAACGAGGCTTCTCACGTAGCTGGTACACCAGAAAGGCATGGCTAGCTGGATGCAAACAGGTAAATGCTATCTTTTGTTTCCCATGCTTGCTCTTCAAACAGACGGGGACAGATACGATCTGTTCAGAAACTAGACAAAAGTTAAACAAGTACAAACCACAGACTGTCTGTGTCATGGAGAATACAGTCGCTGGTTTATTTATGTCTGTATAGGCCGTTGTTGTGAGTGTGGACGGTCGGAGCATATATAACGTTAGCTTAGCCAAGCTCCATTCAGAAAACAAGCATTCTAAAAGGTTTTTCGCCTGCCGTCTGTCTGCAGACTTGTCAAAGCATTAATTCATGGTTTTTACTAACCGGTATCAGTATGTTGTTACGTCGGCATCATTTAGAAACGTGTATTACAATTTAATCACGGTAAAATATGTTCATTTTGTTGTAGTTGTAGCTCCCGAGCACATCTTGTTTGAATGATGCGAGTAAACACAGCTGGCAGCCGCGGTGAAACTCGAGCGACTAGATGCGATAGGAGCGTTTAGAGCGAAGCGAATATTCGCATCACGTCCGGTCTGAACGCAGCATTAAAGCGAGCTCCGCGCTGCACTGGAAACGCGCCATTACATCACCAGAAGTCCTAATTTAAGGGGTCATTTCTCCCAAAAAAAATTGTTTTACTCACTATATCAACAGCCCCACCAAAAATATTTTCCACCAGCCGCCACTGGTTTTACTGTCTTTGTCTGACACACACACACACACACACACAGTTTTGCATCACTTTAGGTAAACAAACTCCTCAAAAGTTAGCATTACATAACTCTTCATGAACATATTTAAACATGACATGTCAGAAAACTTGTAATGTCAAAGATAACTGTGTTAATGTCCGTAATGAAGTGGGGGGGTTTCATGGTGATATCTGTTAGTTTATTGTTTACCCTGACTCGGATGTTGAACTTCCACCACGGGAAAGGTATGTAATCTCTCTGTTTTTATATATTACTTATGTGTTTGGTGGAACTGCGTCACAGTGCTAGCTTAGCCAAGAAGCTACAGGAATGATTAGGCAAAATGCTAAATAGTGTTACTTGTGTTTTTGGAGTTACATTTTCTAAATGAATGGCCAGTGAATGAATATATACATGTGTTTACTTGTTTATTTGGTGTAATATTATTCATTTATAGTCCAATATTATCCTATAAGTATAAGCCAGTGAATTAATTTAATCTTTGTTTTTCCACATTTGTTAGATGAGGAGTGACCCCAGCAGGACAAAGCCACACACCCAGAAGACTTTCAGGGAGCAGCTTGCTGCAGAATTGTTGGAGTTTGCTGAAGGCCCTGCACCTCCACCACCCCCTCCTCCACCACTCACATGCATGCCCGAGTATTATGGGGAAGATGCCACCAAGGTCAGGAAGAACTGCAGGAGGTGCCTAGATGCTGGACTCAAAAGGGTGAAGACACCTGTGTACTGCAGGAAGTGCCAGGTCCCTCTGTGCTTCACTGTCAAAAAGAACTGTTTCAGGGAGTGGCACGACCTAAATACTGGAACATTCAGGTAGGTATAAAGTTCAGGTAGGTATAACGTTTTGCGAGTGTTTATTTAAAAAAAAAATACTTGTTGTTTTTATATACCTAGTGTGATTTTATTGTATAGTGTGTTGGTAAAATATTTGTTGTTTTTACAAACCTACAGTGTAGTTTTATTGTATAGTGCATTGGTACAGTTACATACACACACACAGCTACACTTACACATACACACCTACACATACCCACACAGCTACACTTACACACCTACACATACCCCCACACACACCTACACTTGCACACACCTACACACACTCACACAAAAAAAAAAAAATAATAATAAAAAAAAATATATAGGCTATATATATTTTTTTTAAATATTTTTTGTTGTTGTTTTGGGTGGAATGAATACCTATAGTGATGATTCAATGTAATACAATGATTTTTATAGTCTGGTACCTGAAAAAGGTCAAATGGCACTGATGGAACCAAATGTGCCCAAAGCTTATTCCGCCTGGACTTTATTTTCATAAACCTCTCTAAAAAGGTCAAATGTCACTTGTTTTGCCTCAATCTTGATACGGAGTACTTATTATATGTTATACTTTGGATTCCTAAAGCTTTTAGTCTACCAACCCATCATTCAAGGTTGGTCTTCACCAGGGCCGCCCCTGGCCAACTTGGGGCCCCAAGCGACATTGTGAGATGAGGCCCCCCCCCCCAACCGACAGGAGTGAAAACATTTTTTTTGTAAACAAAGTAGGTTACTTTGCAAATATAATTCCTGTTTATTATTATTATCAACACAGTTACTTTGTATACAGTGAGGTAAATGGTAAATGTGCATGTATGTCGTTCAGTATGCGTTTACGTCTGCATTTCCTGCCAAATACTAGCCTCAAAAAGATTAAAATATAATTAATGCAAATAAACTACTTCTACTAATAATAATAATCATAATCAATTCAATAATATAAATACTATATTTTATTATAATATAGTTGTAATATAGTCAAGACAAAACATGCTTATGACATGCTCAAAAACTGATATTTCTTAAATCTGTATTCTAGTTCCCTCTGTCAGCAATGTATCAACAACTACACACACATTTCTATCAGTATTTCTCTGTGTTGTGGTTGACATGACGATGACTGTTACGGCCCATCCACACAGCGGCTTTGGAAAAAGCTTGCCGGTGAGCTTGTCTGAAGCTCGACCAACAACCAATCACATGAATCTCCCGCCCCGGACACACAAGCAGCGGTTTGATTGGCTAGAGCTTGTACTGGCATATGATTTGATTGGCTGACGCTTCCACCGAAAGCTTCAGAAGCTTAAAAAGTTGAACATTGCTCAACTTTTGCAGCCTGAAACGCCAGGAAAGCGCCGCTCTGCTTCCCATCAGCACCTGACAGTCATTTCAAAGGGTTTTAAATCGCTTTTTCACTTTTAAAAACAGCTTTCTGCCCTGGAAATGATTTCTAACCATTATTACCGTTGTGGAGGGGCTGCAGGAAGACTTTACCCGGCTTTTAAACACTCATTCCGGGGTAATAAAGCCATGTGCCTCACCCTGGAGCTCTTTGTAAGCCCTTCTAACCATTATTACCGTTATGGAGGGGCTGCAGGAAGACTTTACCCGGCTTTTAAACACTCATTCCGGGGTAAAACAATCAATGTATTTCCGCCTGCTTTCCATCAGCACCTGACAGTCATTTCAAAGGGTTTTAAATCGCTTTTTCACTTTTAAAAACAGCTTTCTGCCCTGGAAATGATTTCTAACCAATATTACCGTTGTGGAGGGGCTGCAGGAAGACTTTACCCGGCTTGTAAGCACTCATTCCGGGGTAATAAAGCCATGTGCCTCACACTGGAGCTCTTTGTAAGCCCTTCTAACCATTATTACTGTTATGGAGGGGCTGCAGGAAGACTTTACCCGGCTTGTAAGCACTCATTCCGGGGTAATAAAGCCATGTGCCTCACACTGGAGCTCTTTGTAAGCCCTTCTAACCATTATTACCGTTATGGAGGGGCTGCAGGAAGACTTTACCCGGCTTGTAAGCACTCATTCCGGGGTAATAAAGCCATGTGCATCACCATGGAGCTCTGCCTGTGAGTGTGGGACCCTGCTTACAGCAGTGAACCTGCTGCCGGGGTTACATGGCAATGATTTCGAACCATTATTACCGTTATGGAGGGGCTGCAGGGAGACTTTACCCGGCTTGTAAGCACTCATTCCGGGGTAATAAAGCCATGTGCATCACCCTGGAGCTCTGCCTGTGAGTGTGGGACCAGTGACTCTGTAAGCAGAAGCCTGTCAACTCTGGGTGGGATTGAGCGAGGTGCTGGATGGAGCTGCTCTCTCTGGGTCACAGCCTGGACATATTCCTGTACATTTCATGAGTCAAATGTGGATGAAATGTTGTTGTAGCTGTTTAGTCTGTGATTTGGGGCTCTGTGTAGGGCCACAGAGAGGTGCTTTTCCCCGGTGTATTTCATGGAAGTCTGAGATAGCCTCTATTTACAATACTTTCCCCCCCCTTTCAAACACGTATTCCTGGGTTGAAAAGTCAGGTGCTGCACCACCTGTGCTCTGGGTCTGTATTCACAACCCTTTCCCCGACATTTCAAACAGTTTTCCGCACGTTTTAAACACTTATTTGCAATGTCCATTTCATGGACACCACTCTATGTATTAATGTCCGTGATATGGACATATTATTCTGTACACACCACGGACAATGATGTCCACTCACTGGACATTAAGCCCCCCGGTGCATTTGTCCTGAATTACGCGAGAAACCCCAAAACTTTAACCTTTTATATCTCTGCGGGGAAAGCTCGCCCGTCTCCGGTTCTTTTTCCACGTGGAAGGCCCCTGCACTGGCTATCTATGTAGCACCCCAGCTTATTTTTATTTTGCTCTGGGGCCGAACTGCATGCCTGTACACTTGGAGTACCGCGACCTGTAGTTAATGTCCACACAGTGGCATGCCTGTACACTTGGAGTACCGCGACCTGTAGTTAATGTCCACACAGTGGACACACAAGTCCCTAAGTTAAGTAAGGGAAGAAAAACTATCTTTCCTAGATCTCCAGTAAGCCCAAAACATTGTAAAACGTTCACAGAAATTCAAATCATGTAATAATCTATTATTGAAATGCCAAAAAGATCTGAGTTTTCCGTTGGAAGATAAAATCAGCTCCATCAAAACTAAATGATGGTCTGTAAAAGCAACAGGGATGATCTGACAGTTTGTAACCCTAGCAGAAAAGGGCTTGGGTAAATAAAACCTGTCCAATCTGGCTGCACTAACTCTACCATCTGATACTTTAACCCATGTGTATTGCCTGCATGATGCATCATCCTCCACACATCCACTACATCACTTTTCTTTAGAACATGAGACAATACAGAGGAAGACTGAAAATGTGGCTCAACTCCAGTCCTATCCAAAGTAAAGTCAGTGCAACAATTCCAGTCTCCATCCAAAACAATAAACTCCCCTTGACCAATATCACTTATTTTCTCTTCCAATACTTTAAAGACCTCTTCACGCTCAGAGCCTTGGTTTAGTGCATAAACATTAATAAAGCTAATCAGAGAATCATCTATTTCAGCTCTCACTAGAATAACTCTACCCTTCACTTCCTCTGTGCTGGATATTATTTTTATATTTAAAAGAGGGGAGAATAGAATAGCTACTCCTGCACTCAAATGTGTCCCATGGCTAAGGACATGCGGCCCCCCCCCCACCATAGACCCCAGTCAGTTTCATTTCTGCTGTCACTGTGAGTTTCTTGTAGAAATACTACATCTAGCTTTTTCTGTTGAATAACTTCTGTTACTAAGGCTCTCTTTTGAGCGTCTCTGCCCCCATTCATATTTAATGAGGCTACCCTTAAACCCTGAATACGAGGAGAAGAGAGACAGGCCATTAAGAAAAAAGATAGAAAAAGACAGTAAGGAGGAAACACCCGGTATTGTATGATCATATTCAATTATTTACGACTCCTTTTTTTAGGCACTTTGGTCTTTGTGCTTAAAGCTGTCCTCAGTGTAGTGATGTGTTTCTTGAGGCGATACCGTTTTTTTTCATCAAGTAAGTCTAGCCCAACAACCCTCTGAATTGTCTTGGCTGACTTAACAAACTTTTCAACATCTGGGAAATAATTGTTTACATTTACTGAAGAACCAGCACCTTACCGTGGTAGAGAGGTTTGTGTGCCCTGATGAACCTGGGGGCTGTGTTGTCTGGAACCTTGTGTTCCTGGTAGGGTCTCCCATGGCAAATTGGTCTCAGGCAAGGGGCCAGACTAAGATTGGTTCAAAAGACCTCATGAAAAAAACAAGAAGAAGTGAGGATACCCGGCCCGGAGGAAGCCCGGGGTCCCTTTCTGGAGCCAGGCCCAGAAGGAGGACTCGTCGGCGAGCGTCTGGTGGCCGGGCTTGCCACGGAGCCTGGCCGGGCCCAGCCCGAAAAGGCAACGTGGGCAACACCTCCGCTTCTCCGTCCCGCGGGCCCACCACCTACGGGAAACAGCGATGGGGTCGGGTGCGCTGCCAGAAGGGTGGCAGTGAAAGCGGAGGGTCTCGACGGACCAGACCCGGGCGACAGAAGCTGGCTTTGGGGACGTGGAACGTCACCTCTCTGGGGGGGAAGGAGCCGGAGCTTGTGCGGGAGGTGGAGCGTTACCAGTTGGATCTGGTTGGGCTCACCTCTACGCACAGCGTCGGCTCTGGAACCTTACTTCTGGATAGGGGTTGGACTCTATTCTTCTCCGGAGTTGCTCAAGGTGTGAGGCGCCGGGCGGGTGTGGGGATACTCACAAGTCCCCGGTTGGGTGCTTCGTTGTTGGAGTTTACCCCAGTGGACGAGAGGGTCGCCTCCCTACGCCTGCGGGTTATGGGGGGGAAAACTCTGACTGTTGTGTGTGCTTATGCACCCAACAGCAGTTCAGAGTATACGGCCTTCTTGGAGACCCTGGAAAGAGTCCTGTATGGGGCTCCTGAAGGGGACTCTCTAGTCTTGCTGGGAGACTTCAACGCACATGTGGGCAATGATGGAGACACTTGGAGGGGCGTGATTGGGAGGAACGGCCCCCCTGATCTGAACCGGAGTGGTGGTTTGTTACTGGACTTCTGTGCTAGTCATGGATTGGCCATAACAAACACCATGTTCGAACATAAGGATGCTCATAAGTGTACGTGGTACCAGAGCACCCTATGCAGAAGGTCCATGATCGATTTTGTTATCGTATCATTGGACCTGAGGCCGTATGTTTTGGACACTCGGGTAAAGAGAGGGGCGGAGTTGTCAACTGATCACCATCTGGTGGTGAGTTGTGTCGAGTGGCGGGGGAAGCCTCTGGATAGACCTGGTAAGACCAAACGTGTAGTTCGGGTGAACTGGGAACGTCCTGGAGGAGGCCCAAGTTCAGGAGGCCTTCAACTCACACCTCCGGCGGAGCTTTTCAGGCATTCCTGTGGAGGTTGGGGACATTGAACCAGAGTGGTCGGTGTTCAAAGCCTCTATTGCCGAAGCCGCGGCGGGAGCTGTGGTCTCAAGGTCCTAGGTGCCTCAAGGGGCGGTAACCCTCGAACCTCCTGGTGGACACCGGTGGTCAGGGAAGCCGTCCGACTGAAGAAGGAGGCCTTCAGGGATTTGATATCCCGGGGGACTCCCGAGGCAGTTGCAAGGTACCGACAGGCCCGAAGGGCAGCAGCCTCATCCGTGGCCGAGGCAAAGCAGCGGGTGTGGGAGAAGTTCGGAGAGGACATGGAGAAGGACTTTCGGGCGGCACCAAAGTTGTTCTGGAAAACTCTCCGACACCTCAGGAGGGGAAGCAGGGAACCATCCAAGCTGTGTACAGTAAGGATGGGACGTTGTTGACCTCAACTGATGGAGTGTTGGGGCGTTGGAAGGAACACTTTGAGGAACTCCTGAACCCGACAACTCCGCCCTCTATGTTAGAGGCAGAGCTGGAGTATGACGGGGGATCGGCACCAATCTCCCGGGGGGAGGTCACTGAGGTTGTTAAACAACTCCACAGTGGCAAAGCCCCGGGGGTGGAAGAGATCCGCCAAGAAATGCTGAAGGCTCTGGGTGTTGAGGGACTGTCATGGTTGACACGTCTCATCAACATTGCGTGGAAGTCGGAAACAGTACCGAAGGAGTGGCAGACCGGGGTGGTGGTTCCCATTTTTAAAAAGGGGGATCAGAGGGTGTGTGCCAATTACAGAGGCATCACACTACTCAGCCTCCCCGGGAAAGTTTACTCTAAGGTACTCGAAAGGAGGGTCAGGCCGATTGTCGAACCTCAGATTGAGGAGGAACAATGCGGATTCCGTCCTGGTCGTGGAACGACGGATCAGCTTTTTACTCTCGCAAGGATCCTGGAGGGGGCCTGGGAGTACGCTTATCCGGTCTACATGTGTTTTGTGGACTTGGAGAAGGCGTATGACCGGGTTCCCAGGGAGTTACTGTGGGAGGTGCTGCGGGAGTATGGGGTGAGGGGGTCTCTACTCAGGGCCATCCAATCTCTGTACTCCCAAAGCGAGAGCTGTGTCCGGGTCCTCGGCAGTAAGTCGGACCCATTTCCGGTGAGGGTTGGCCTCCGCCAGGGCTGCGCTTTGTCACCAATCCTGTTTGTAATATACATGGATCGGATTTCGAGGCGTAGTCATGGGGGAGGGGGTCTGCAGTTCGGTGGACTAAGGATTGCACCACTGCTTTTTGCAGATGATGTGGTTCTGATGGCTTCATCGGTCTGCGACCTTCAGCACTCACTGGATCGGTTCGCAACCGAGTGTGAAGCGGCTGGGATGAGGATCAGCACCTCCAAATCTGAGGCCATGGTTCTCAGCAGGAAACCGATGGACTGTCCACTCCAAGTAGGGAATGAGTCCTTACCCCAAGTGAAGGAGTTCAAGTATCTCGGGGTCTTGTTCTCGAGTGAGGGAACAATGAGCGTGAGATTGGCCGGAGAATCTGAGCAGGCGGGAGCGGTAACTGCAGTCGCTTTAACCGCACCGTTGTGACGAAAAGGGAGCTGAGCCAGAAGGCAAAGCTCTCTGTCTACCGGGCCATTTTCGTTCCTACCCTCACCTATGGTCATGAAGGATGGGTCATGACCGAAAGAACGAGATCGCGGATACAAGCGGCCGAGATGGGTTTTCTCCGCAGGGTGGCTGGTGTCTCCCTTAGGGATAAGGTGAGAAGTTCGGTCATCAGGGAGGGACTCGGAGTTGAGCCGCTCCTCCTTCGCGTCGAAAGGAGCCAGTTGAGGTGGTTCGGGCACCTAAGGCAAGGCAAGGCAAGGCAAGTTTATTTATATAGCACTTTTCAACACAAGGCAATTCAAAGTGCTTTACAAAAAATGAAAGACATTAAAAAAAATAAAAAAAATAATGGCATTTAAAATCAGTCATTAAAAAGAAAAGCAAATAAAATAAACATTAAAAGAAAAAAAATACATGAATAAAAGTTACAGTGCAGTCTAAGATGTGAATAGTTCAATTAAAAGCAGCGACAAAAAGAAAAGTCTTCAGCCTGGATTTAAAAGTTGTCAGAGTTGCAGCGGACCTGCAGGTTTCTGGGAGTTTGTTCCAGATATTTGGAGCATAATAACTGAACGCTGCTTCTCCATGTTTAGTTCTGACTCTGGGGACAGAAAGCTGACCAGTCCCCGAAGACCTGAGAGATCTGGATGGTTCATAATTTAGCAGGAGGTCAGAAATGTATTTTGGGCCTAAACCATTCAGTGCTTTATAAACCAGCAGCAGTATTTTGAAATCTATTCTTTGACACACAGGAAGCCAGTGTAAAGACTTCAGAACAGGAGTGATGTGATCCACTTTCTTAGTGTTAGTGAGGACTCGAGCAGCGGCGTTCTGAATCAGCTGCAGCTTTCTTATAGATTTTTTAGTGAGACCTGTGAAGACACCATTACAGTACTCCAGTCTACTGAAGATAAAAGCATGGACAAGTTTTTCCAAATCCTGCTGTGACATTAGTCTTTTAACCCTAGATATATTCTTTAGGTGATAGTAGGCTGATTTAGTAACTGTTTAATATGACTGTTGAAATTCAGGTCAGAGTCCATGACTACACCTAGATTTCTGGCTTTATCTGTTGTTTTGAACATTGCAGACTGAAGCTCAGCGCTAACTTTTAAACGTTCTGCCTTGGCTCCAAAAACCATTACCTCAGTTTTATCTTTGTTTAATTGGAGAAAGTTCTGACACATCCAGTCATTGATTTGTTCAATGCACTTACTCAGTGTTTGAATTGGAGCATAGTCTCCTGGTGAAATTGTTACATAAATTTGTGTGTCATCCGCATAGCTATGGTAACTTATTTTTGTGTTCTTCATTATCTGAGCCAGTGGTAGCATGTAGACGTTAAAGAGAAGAGGCCCCAAGATGGAGCCTTGAGGTACCCCACATGTCATATTTGTCAACTCAGATGTGTATTTACCTATAGAAACAAAGTTGTTTTCTGTCCTTTAAGTAGATTCAAACCAATTTAGAACTGTTTCCGAAAGTCCCACCCAGTTTTCCAGTCGGTCTAGTAATATGTTGTGGTCAACAGTGTCAAACGCAGCACTGAGATCTAATAATACTAACACTGAAGTTCTGCCACTGTCTGTGTTTAAGTGGATGTCATTAAAGACCTTTACAAGAGCAGTCTCAGTGCTGTGGTTTGGACGAAAGCCTGACTGGAACACATCCAAACAGTTATTTAAATGCAAGAAATTACTCAACTGTTGAAAAACAACTTTTTCAATGATTTTACCTAGAAATGGGAGGTTTGATATGGGCCTGTAATTGTTCATTACTGAAGCATCTAGATTATTCTTTTTAAGAGCGGTTTAATGACTGCAGTTTTCAGGGCCTGTGGAAAAATACCTGTGTGAAGAGATTTGTTTACTATATGAAGTAGATCTGAGGCCATGCAAGGCAAAACATCTTTGAAAAATCCTGTTGGAATAATATCAAGGCAGCAGGAGGAGGATTTCAGAAGTTGTATAATGTCCTCTAGGTTTTTATCATTAATCTGATGGAATTGTGTCATGGTGTTTGAATTGATGTTAAGTGGACACAGAGACAACACATTTGCTCTTCCTGATGCAGAGGCACTGACTGCTTGTCTGATTTTCTGAATGTTGTCAGTGAAGAAGGAGGCAAAATCATTGCACGCCCTGGTGGATAGAAATTCAGAGGCTACTGACACTGGGGGGTTAGTTAGTCTGTCGACGGTAGCAAATAAGGCACGTGCGTTGTTTTTGTTTTTGGTAATGATGTCAGAGAAGAACGATTGTCGTGCGTTTTTCAATTCCAAATTATAAAGGCCAAGTCTCTCTTTATAGATTTCAAAGTGAACCTGGAGATTTGTTTTTCGCCACCTGCGTTCAGCTTTTCGACATTCTCTTTTTTCTGTTTTCACGGTCATGGCCTTTCTCCATGGAGATATTTTCTACCCAGTCACTTCCTTTACCTTAGTTGGAGCAATGGCATCTATAACATTTTTAATTTTGAATTAAAATGATCTACTAGCTCATTTACTGAGATGTTAGCAGGGGCAAGTGTGGAAGAAAAATTCTGAGTAAACATTTCCCTAGTATTTTCAGTTAAATATCGCTTTGTGGTTACCTCTTTCTGAACATTTTTGTGAACAGAAATAGAGCTCTCAAAGAAAACACAGGAATGGTCAGAGAGTGCAACATCAGTCACCACAACCTTAGAGATATTCAGACCCTTTGAGATAATTAAGTCAGAGTGTGCCCCTTATTGTGCGTGGGCTCCGTCACATGCTGAGTCAGTCCATAGCTATCAAGAACACAAAACAGTTCTTTTGCCCCTCTGTCCTGGGGGTTGTCAACATGTATGTTAAAATCACCAACAATGACTAGACGGTCAAAGTCAATACACACTATAGACAGCAGTTCAGTAAAGTCATCAAAAAAGCTTGCACAGTATTTGGGTGGTCTATAGATATTTAGGAACAGAGCTCGAGAGGAGCATTTCAGCTGAAGGGCCACATATTCAAAAGAATCAAAGTTCCCATAAGATGTCTTCCTGCATTGAAGGGAATCATTGAACAGAATAGCAACTCCACCCCCTTTCTTATGCATTCTTTCCTGACTCATAAAACTAAAGTTGGGAGGGGTTGATTCGATAAGAACAGCTGCACTGTTATTTTGTTCAATCCAAGTTTCCGTTAAAAACATAAAATCGAGATTGTGCTCAGTGATAAAATCATTGATTAAAAATGTTTTTCCTGCCAAAGACCTGACATTTAATAAAGCTAGTTTAAGTTTGTTAAACACACTATCAGTCATGTTTTTTGTAACAAGCTGTGGCTGACATGGAATCACTGCTAAATTAGATAAACTCACACAAACGTTTGAGCGCTTCCTGTGTCTAAGATGATTCACGGCTCTTAATCTATTACCTATCAACACAGATATCGGCAAAGCTATAGGCAGGCAGGGCCCCGGCATGTCCTGGAAAGAGTTGAGAGTGCCATACGCCCTTGAGCCTGGACCCAGCACATATCAGTAAGAGTTTGTTGCATTTTGTACACACACATCCTTATCAGGCTTCGGAGACTGCAGATGCTTTCTTGATGAAGACGGGGGAGATGGTGCGCGTCTCTGCTTCAGTGATTTTGGTGGGCGTCGTTGAGGAGCGGGGGTAAAGGACATGCTGCCAGCCCTGCGTATCGCCTTAGTTTGGTTATTGAACTCCAGGATGGAATCGGTGCCAACCCTCTGTATCTCCTTCATGGGTTCAACGATCTCCAGGAGGGTGGGCGAGGGTGAAAGGGTGAACGGAGTATCCTCAAAGGCGTTGACAGGGGGGGGGGTGACGGGCAGTGGAGACTCCTCCATGTGTCTCATTTGTCTCCCATAATCAGAACATTCCTCAGGCGGGTGCAGTGATAATTCTTCAGGGTTTTCTGCACGATGTGTTGTGTCTTTCTCCTGTTTGATTCCTCTTGCCGCTTGTCCTTGGCAGAGGGAACAGATTGTTGACGCAGGCAGTTGAAAATGTTAGAGATAAACAATTTCACTCCTGACTTGTTCAGGCAAACTCCATTTGCCTTGAAAAGATGTCTGCGATCCCAGAAAAAGTTAAAATTGTCAATAAAATGGACAGAATGGTCAGTACAGACAGTTGAAAGCCAGGTGTTCAGTGCAAACAATCTGCTGAATCTCTCCACTCCTCTTCTGACTGGCGGTAGAGGGCCACTGATGAACACCTCTGCATTTAGAGAGCTGACAGTTTCCAACAAACATTTAAAGTCTTCTTTCAGCACTTCTGACTGTTGTTTCACAACATCATTTGTTCCAATGTGCAGTACCACATTCTTCACAGTCGGATGTTCAGCCCCAATATGCAGGATCTTCTCAGCCAAGTCAGAGACCACATCCTTGGGAAAACAGAGTACTTTGGTGTTGTTCTTACTACACAGACCTTTTACATCTCTTACAGCAGAGTCACCCACAATCAGAGTTTCAGGCCCAGTCGTTAGCTTTCCCTCTAGCCTTTTACTTTTGGAGTAGCTATTGGTCCTTACCCTGCTGTGTGAAGAGGACAGGTTATCCAGGTCATCAGAAAGAGATCTCCGGTTCTCGGTCAGCGGAGCGTATCTGTTCTGGATTGGCACACTTGGTGGTTTAGGAGGATTGTTTGTAATTCTCCCTTTAGCAGCTGTCCACGGCTGTCTCCTAGTATGAATAGGGGTTGAAGAGGCGCTCTTCCTGGGTGATAACAATGCAGGCCAGCCGGTCGCATCACAGATTTCAGAGCGCTGGGCTCTGCCTGTTAACCGTCCTCCCAAATCCCATGGAAATGATTTACTCTTAGGCTTTGCACCCAGAGAGTTCCAGGGAGGACTACCACTTGTAGATTTATTACCCAGTACACAGCCCTCCTGTTCCTTGGAATCCTTGTAGCTGCTAACTAGCTGTGAGTTAGCATACCCTTCTCCATTATTTTGCAACACTGGTAAAGTGGTGTCATTCCCACAACATAGTCCATTGACTTCCACGTTAACTTCCAACCGTTGCATTTTCATTTCCAACACAGCGATCTTCTGTATAAGTTTGTCGAAGTCATCTGTAGAGAACGGAGGCATTTTTCTACCAACTAGCATGCAGTAGCCTACCAGGCTTTAGCTGTTGCTAGGCCACGCTACTGTAAGACTGAGGTCGTCGTAAAAATGTTGAAATATGGCTGAAACCCTCCGTCTATTTACGAAGATGAACTGTCCCAGTGATAAGTTAATGTCCAGGAGCCGCTGCTCGAAGTTTTCAGAGAATAAGAATAGGAAAATCAGCATAAAAAGTAAGCAGAGGCAGGAGCAAGCAGAAAAGCGTCTGCACTGTAAGAAAGATAAGAAGAGAGCGTTAGGATGCCACCTGGGCGCCTCCCTTGGGAGGTGTTCCAGGCACGTCCAGCTGGGAAGAGACCAAGGGGTAGACCTAGGACCAGGTAAATCCCGCCAGGAACACCACCACTAGTGTGCCCTTGAGTAAGGCACTTAGCCCTTAGTTACTCCAGGGAGAATGTCCCTGTAATCGCTCATTGTAAGTCGCTTTGGATAAAAGCGTCAGCTAAATGAAATGTAATGTTATTAATAATAGAGATCCGTGTGAATGATATAATAGAGGTGTTAGAACGTGTTAGAGGACACACACTTTAAGCTGTCTCTACAGAAATATTAATGCCTTAAAGGGCATGCTTTTCATGCTTTTCCAGTTCTTACCCGTCCCCTTGTGTTATGAAGGTTTTTATGCATGTAAACGGTCTGCAGAGTCAAAAACCCTCCAAGTACACCCTGTAGGGCAGGGCTTCTCAAACTCCGGATCAAGGTACAAAACATGTCTGTGAAGTTTTTTGCTTCAAATACCAAACAGATCCCCCGTTGTAGCCATGCCTCATACTGCTCAAACCCCTCTTTTGCAGCTGTTGGGTCCTTAGCTTAAACAGAGGAGGCAGAGCTAATGCCTGATCAGAATTCTACCGGAGATAAAGTTAAATTCTGCTGTGATAAAACGCCATCCTGTTCCAAACCACATCAAAGATTATTTCTGAAACAGCATGGAGCTCAAATGCTTTTTCTCTTGCAGGTTTATCACAAGGTGAGTTCCTTTTTTTATTTCCTGCTTTTTAAAATGTGTGATATTTACATGTTTGACTACTTATGCTAATGCTGTGAAGCCATTTAGCTTTGTGTTGTTTAAACCCACGTATATACTCAGTGGTGCATATCTCTGTTTTCTGATATGATTGTTAATCATTATATTCTTTTATTGTTGTGTGACTTTATGATAATATTCAATTGTTTCGAGATAAGTTTGCTTTTTAAACTTTGACAAGAATTAGCTTTTGACTTTTATGTGTTGAGGTTGCGCTTGTGGCTTTTGACACCTTGAGAGCGGTTAACACGGGTATGAAGACGATGAAGCACAGGATGCAGGCGGCCTACGCAAAGGACTTGAACTTCCTGGGCCAGCGAATCAGAGACAAGCTGTCCTTATTGTCTCTGTTAATAAATGAAGTCTCTGTTAATAAATTAAAGTATAAAGTTTGTATATTTGAAATTAAAAGTTTCAAGAAAAAAACTTGATTCTAAACATGACATTGACAATGTGTTCTGCTTTCATGAAACATTTCATATTCCCTCTCGTTAAAATTGCATATTATTACTATAAGTCTTTATTTGTTTTAATTTTAACTTTACATTTTTAATTGTTCATTAAGTAAAAGGCTCTTTTAGAAGGCTTTATTACGACATTTGACTTGTGAACCTGTTACTTTTGTATTTTGACTTTGTGTCTTTTGTTATTTTTTGGATTCTTGTAAATCCGCTATTTTTGTTAAAACCTTAATAACCGGTTTGTACTTTGTACATTTCGACCCAGTTCCTGGTCTCTCTCGTGGTCTCGGAAGGTATCTGCTTGGTCTTAGATTTTAAATTGTTTAAGGGGAATAGAAACTCTGCTAAGGTTAAACTATAGCTTCACATTGGTCACTGTGGTTGATGTGGTTTTGATTGATGTTGAAATATATGCTCTGCTGATGTGGTGATGTCACTGCTGTGATATTAATGTTTGACTCTGGCTGGGTTTGATATTACTTTGATTGTTTTAATTGGTATAAGGGGATCAAAAGAGGGGGTTAAGGATTGTGGGTCCTGACGCTGCCCTAATTACCAAGGAGTCTCCCAACGACACAGGGTTTCTCCTCCAGGGGCAGTTTAGATACTGCTCTGGGGTTCTACCAGCCCACCAACACCTACTGCACTACACACTCCGTTTTGCCATCCTAGCGGTCGGACATCCGAGGCTGGAGTGCCTAAAATAGGGATACGACGGGCC
>CM053247.1:42927213-42992213 GCA_028583405.1 Pogonophryne albipinna | reverse complement strand
TACATGTCAAATCATCACATCAGAGGCTGAACATGATCCTATTTTGAGGGAAATGATCCAACGCTAGTCTTTAGAAGGAGAGCAAGTAAACGTAAATGTCTCATTTCAAATAACAAAATCTTTCACATAAAGAATGACTAACTTTGGGGTTTGCTGCTTAACATTTTTAATCAACTAAAGAACTAAAAGCCAGACTGAACAAAGGCAGCTGCAAAAAACAAAGTGTGTAGAAAAGTAGAAGAAGGACTCTTCAGAGATCAGAGTCGCAGAGCAGAGGACCAGAGTCCGGGGAGGAACAGGTTCAGGTGGAACCAGCTTGGTTCTGACTAAGGAGAGGTTCTGTGATCCTCATGAACCTGTTAAGCCCGAGAGCCCCCGGTATCGGGGCCTGCGGGTCTTTTCTCACGAAACTGTGTCTCAGGGCTTCTTACCTAGTTAGTGTTCTTTCTTTTTATTCATGCATATTTTACTAATCACTCCCCTTTGAACCTGTTGTGTTACTGTCCTATAGGACACATTGGAATGATGTCTTAATCATTTTGTGATATGCACACTGAAGAGAATGATTTGCCCTAGACCTCTGAGAGAGTCAATAACGTATAATACATTATTTTACATATATTATACATTAATTTATTTATATAGTCTTAAAGGTGGGGTAGGTAATTTTGGAGAAAGCAGCTCGAGTGCGCTAGAATTTGAAAATACACAACAGGAACAAATCTGCCACTTCCTTACAGAGCCCCGCCTCCAACACACACGAACGCGCACATGACCAATGAGGGCACGAGATAAGTTTGTGCACAGATGGAAGGCTGACAGGCAGGTAGGCCATCCAGTTACTTTAGCCGGGCCGGCTCAGATGATTGGTCGTGCTTTTTACAGCGCCACGGCTTCCACAGATTACATTTTTTATGGATTTATTGTCAAAGCACTTGAGATATTCATTGCTATCGGGATGCTAAGAGCGTTCCATGGAATATAACAAAAAGTGTATCTCGAGCCGGTTTCTCAAACTTACCTACCCCACCTTTAAAGTTACAACCGTCCCTTTGAGTGCAAACTTGATGCTGATGTGGCCCCAGATGAAATGGAGTTTGACCCCCCTGCATTAGGGTGTCGATGTCAGGCCTGTCTCTCAGCTTTATAAAAAGGGAAGTCTTCAGCTGCTCTTTAATGTGGACCCCGCCCAACAGACTGGGAGCGTTGCTATTAGCTTCAAAAGTTGAGCAATGTTCAACTTTTGAAGCTTCGGCTGAAGCGTCAGCCAATCAAATCATATGCCAGTACAAGCTCTAGCCAATCAAACCGCGTGCTTGTGTGTCCGGGGCGGGAGATTCATGTGATTGGTTGTTGGTCGTGGTTTCAGACAAGCTCACCGGCAAGCTTCAACGCCCGCCGCCATGTGGACTCTGCGTGAGAGCTGGAGGCTCTCATTAAGACTCAGAAAACCGGTTGTTATCTGGCCGCCAAGAACCAAATACATCACGCTTCAGCAGGGGCAGCATAGGGTGGCAACTACATTTGAACGGGGGGGGGGGGGCGCAAAACGAGAAGCATTCGGACCCAAGTAGACGGAAGGAATGAGGTATTTGCGGTCTACAATGACAGAGAAGAGCCAGCCAGTTTTGCATTGAATCAAAACGCACTAAAGCTGTTGATCTTAATACATTTTGAGGCGGACAAGATGGTAATCGCCGCATTCAGGTGTAATAGGCATGCCAGCTTGATGCTCTGCTCACGGATGAGCATAAAAAACTGTTAAGATGATGACCTTGTATGTGTGTATATATTTTTCTTTGTGGGGGTCTGCCCCCAAAAAACAGTTTCAAGTCCTGAGAAAGTCAAATCTGACGGTGTCTAAAACTTCACTGCCCAGCCAAACAAAGTAACCACTTTGATTGAACTAGGCCAGCAGGTGAGGACTCTCCACTGGATAATAACTGCAGCGATGTTTGAGCTGAACACACGTTGTTTAACCCTAACTGATGCAGTTAGTCACTTCTTTAATATTTGTTCTTTCTGATGTAAAGTCCAGGTTGTAACTTTTGCAGTAAAGTCGTGGGCGCTGAACTGTTCCTTTCAATCTTTTGAGTTTTGATACATGATATAATTACTTGTCTTTCAAATTTGAAGGAGGGTGAGCAAGCATCTTGAGGAACATTCATCATTAAAGGGGGGGTAGGTAAGTTTGAGAAACCGGCTCGAGATACACTTTTTGTTATATTCCATGGAATGCTCTTAACATCCCGATAGCAATGCATATCTTAAGTGCTTTGACAAAAAATCCATAAAAAAATTCACTCTGTGGAAGCCGTAAGTACTGTAAAAAGTACGACCCAATCCGTTTAGCCGGCCCGGCTAAACGGATTGGATTGCCGTCCTGTCTTGTCAGCCTTCCATCTCGTGCACACACAAATGTATCTCGTGCCCTCATTGGGCGTGCCGTCATTGGGCTGTGAATTGCAGCAGTACTTCAATGACTCGCCAGCTACAGGCGGCCACTTTCACCATGGCAGAGGTTAGGTTCAACATCGTCTACTTGGTGGCAAAAGAAATAATGTAACGGAGCAAATAGGAACCAAAAACAAAGTGGAAACTAGGAGAATTCAAACCAGAGTCAATATCGGAGTTGCTTTTCAACGATGGCGACTACTGATGTCAACACACCTATGGGGGTTATTCCCTATCTTTATTCAAGAGCGTGGTATTTAAATTTGAGAGCATACTTTATTGTATTTCTGTCTCCTCAAACCCTGTCCTCGCACTCAAATAGTGCCTGCTTGCACTTAGATTTGCTCTGCTTCTGCTCAAACTGTACGCTTGCACTCAGATATATTGCTGCTTACGGATTTTTTCTGCTCTCAGATTTATTCTCTGCGCGCTCGAAACTTTTGTGCAACAATCCTGTCAAAATCCCTCAACCAATAGGAGGCCAGGTGTCCTTGCGGGTGCGTTCGCTTTTACTTATTACAGCGTCCCGTAAGGGCGGTTACTCTTTGGTTTGTCTTTGGTGCGATGACAGGGTTTGAGTGAAGGAACTCAATAAAGTATGCTCTTCAACTTTAAATACCACGCTCTTGAATAAAGATAGGGAATAACCCCCATACACACCGAGTTGAAATCTGACGCCCGTTGGTCGCTCTTTTTTCTCTTGGACAGGTTTGTATGGTTTACAATTCCCCTGAACTATATAGCCAACCTAAGTCATGTGCGCGTTCATGTGTGTTGGAGGAGGTGCTCTGTAAGGAAGTCTGAAGGAAGGGGCGGATTCTTTTCGGCTGTGTACTTTCAAATTTTAGTGCACTCGAGCCGGTTTCTGAAACTTACCTACCCCCCCTTTAACTCTCCAAAAACTATAGTTTATTCAATAATGAATGAATATGTGAATCATAACAGTGATTGACAGCTGATAGGAATGATATGATTGTTAATATTATCATATTCATTCAGACAAACATCGATGAGACAGTTAATTAATGTACTCATTGCAGCAGTCTGCATAGATTTGGTTCCCCTGCTGGTCTAAGAGTGAGACAAACTCATTCAGTTATTGTTCAGTTAAAATTCATGAAATGATGTCTGCCACCTTATATATTTATATGTAAGGCTTTACTGATGTGCCACAATAATATCACCAAATGTTATTGAGTTAAATATAGATATTGTGGCTTTTCCAAGTTAACATTGATTTGATATGACTGCGATTAAATCAGCATATACTTCTGCAGGGGATGCCACCCCTCAAAACCTCCTGCCCCCCTCTGGCCACCCCATGAATGTTTTTCTAGATCCGCCCCTGTGCTTCAGTCAGAGAAGGGGGGGTGCTGAGCAAAGTGACTAGAACCACACACTGATATAGAGAGTGTGTCTTCAGAGACAGAGAGTGTGTCTTCAGAGAGTGTGTCTTCAGAGAGTGTGTCCTTAGAGAGTGTGTCTTCAGAGAGTGTGTCTTCAGAGAGTGTGTCTTCAGAGACAGAGAGTGTGTCTTCAGAGAGTGTGTCTTCAGAGAGTGTGTCCTTAGAGAGTGTGTCTTCAGAGAGTGTGTCTTCAGAGAGTGTGTCTTTAGAGAGTGTGTCTTCAGAGAGTGTGTCTTCAGAGAGTGTGTCTTCACAGAGTGTGTCTTTAGAGAGTGTGTCTTCAGAGAGCGTGTCTTCAGAGAGTGTGTCTTCAGAGAGTGTGTCTTTAGAGAGCGTATCTTCAGAGAGTGTGTCTTCAGAGAGTGTGTCTTCACAGAGTGTGTCTTCAGAGAGTGTGTCTTCAGAGAGTGTGTCTTCACAGAGTGTGTCTTCACAGAGTGTGTCTTCAGAGAGTGTGTCTTTAGAGAGTGTGTCTTCACAGAGTGTGTCTTCAGAGAGTGTGTCTTCAGAGAGTGTGTCTTTAGAGAGTGTGTCTTTAGAGAGCGTGTCTTCAGAGAGTGTGTCTTCAGAGAGTGTGTCTTCACAGAGTATGTCTTCACAGAGTGTGTCTTCAGAGAGCATGTCTTCAGAGAGTATGTCTTCACAGAGTGTGTCTTCAGAGAGTGTGTCTTCACAGAGTGTGTCTTCACAGAGTGTGTCTTCAGAGAGCGTGTCTTCAGAGAGTGTGTCTTCACAGAGTGTGTCTTCACAGAGTGTGTCTTCAGAGAGTGTGTCTTCAGAGAGTGTGTCTTTAGAGAGTGTGTCTTCAGAGACAGAGAGCGTGTCTTCACAGAGTGTGTCTTCACAGAGTGTGTCTTTAGAGAGTGTGTCTTCACAGAGTGTGTCTCCAGAGAGTGTGTCTTCAGAGAGTGTGTCTTCAGAGACAGAGAGCGTGTCTTCACATAGTGTGTTTTCAGAGACAGAGAGTGTGTCTTCAGAGAGTGTGTCTTCAGAGAGTGTGTCTTCAGAGAGTGTTGCTTCAGAGAGTGTGTCTTCAGAGAGTGTGTCTTCAGAGAGTGTGTCTTCAGAGAGTGTGTCTTTAGAGAGTGTGTCTTCAGAGACAGAGAGTGTGTCTTCAGAGAGTGTGTCTTCAGATAGTGTGTCTTCAGAGAGTGTGTCTTCAGAGAGTGTGTCTTCAGATAGTGTGTCTTCACAGAGTGTGTCTTCAGAGAGTGTGTCTTCAGATAGTGTGTCTTCAGAGAGTGTGTCTTCAGAGAGTGTGTCTTCACAGAGTGTGTCTTCAGAGAGTGTGTCTTCAGAGAGTGTGTCTTCAGATAGTGTGTCTTCAGAGAGTGTGTCTTTAGAGAGTGTGTCTTCAGAGACAGAGAGTGTGTCTTCAGAGAGTGTGTCTTCAGAGAGTGTGTCTTTAGAGAGCGTGTCTTCAGAGAGTGTGTCTTCAGAGAGTGTGTCTTCAGAGAGTGTGTCTTCAGAGAGCGTGTCTTCAGAGAGTGTTCTTGAACTACACACTGATAGAAAGTGAGGCAACACTAACCAGGTGTGATGCTGGTTGTCTCTAACTAACTTTTAACGACCACCTGTTGGCTGTAACTTGTTGAAGAGCAGCACACTGCCTCATAAGTGTTCCTGTAGTCTTTTATTATGTCAGCTATCAGGAGGAATCAATATGGGCTACACTCAGTACAATCATACAGAAACAAACGTTGGTAAAATATGCCTGTAGAAAACGGCTAATGCCACAATATGATAACAACAGTCATGATAGTCAGATGAGCTTCGGTTGCTAAGCTACCATCACCTGTCTAATAGCAGAGAAGCTTTAATGACGGTGCTGTGAGGCCAGAACACTTCCATTCAGACTGACACACGTTCACTCATGGGGTGGGGGGGTTGTGCAATACGCTGCATATCCTTATCATAGGTGGTGTGTGTGTGTGTGTGTGTGGGTGTGTGGGTGGGTGGGTGTGTGTGTGTGTGTGTGTGTGTGGGTGGTTGTGGTGTGTAATGTTTTTTTTATATTTCTCTTTAACTTTGATAAGATCACATTAAGACCACATGTCGTGTTTGAAACACTTCAGTAGGAGACCAATTTAAAATAACAAACTCTTTCACACACATACAGATTGACTAACTTTGGGGTTTGCTGCTTAACATTTTTAATCAAGCAACTAAAGAACTAAAAGCCAGACTGAACAAAGGCAGCTGCAAAAAACAAAGTGTGTAGAAAAGTAGAAGAAGGACTCTTCAGAGATCAGAGTCACAGAGCAGAGGACCAGAGTCCGGGGAGGAACAGGTTCAGGTGGAACCATATTGGTTCTGACTATGGAGAGGTTCTGTGATCCTCATTGATAAAGACTCAACATGATTGGTTAGCTTGATCTGAGGTGTGGACTCTCAGGAACCCCCTTGTTTCAGACGAACCCCCCGCTGTGTGAAGGCCTCTGCAGTGAGTCACGTGATCAGGTGTTTCTGTAGGCCATGATCTCAGTGTGAACAGCGGGTCGTGCTGCCGTCCAGTCGCTCTCTGTGTTCATCAGTGTGAGGTCTATAGAAGGAGACAGACTCTCTCTGAGGACGTCTTGATTCTCTGTCCCTGCCTTTGTTCAATCGCTCCATTAAAGGAAAGGCAAAGAAAGGTTAATGATAAAGCATCTTTCAACACGAGGCCATTCAAAGTGCTTTAAGAGATTCAAGAGACACATATATTCAAATATAGATTCAAGTGTCGCTCACTTCCCTGAACTGCCTTTCTGAGGAAGTGATCATGAAGACGCTGATGGATCACAGATTACAGAAACCGTTTCCTGTCTCCATGACGACCAGGGCGCCCTATCAGATTGAAGCTGTCAGTGTGAGCAACAACTTGTGAGGCGTTCAGGTCTGAGGATGCCTTCAGTTACTTTATAATAATTATAATATTAATACATTTCATTTATTTAGCACACTTTAAAAACAGCGTCATCTCAAGGTGCTTCACAAAGCTATCAGGAGAAAAGAATAAAACTAATAAAATAAAAAGATATCTTAATGAACTCTAGAAACGCACACTCATTGGCCCGGATCTGTGGAGAACGTTTTCAATGACCACACACTGTACACACACACACACACACACACACACACACACACACACACACACACACACACACACACACACACACACACACACACACACACACACACACACACACACACACACAACCCCCACCCCCCGACTCCCCTACACACACCCACACACACACACACCCCCCGCCACCCCACACACACACACACACACACACACACACACACACACACACACACACACACACACACACACACACACACACACACACACACACACACACACACACAGTGAAGCTCTGCTCTGATAGGCTGCTCTGAAAGGCTGTGTGTTAACCAGAGGTGAACCGTCAGGGACTTCAAGGTATTCAGAGAATTCCCTGGAACACTCAGATAAAACAAACAAAACATTGATTTAATTATATAAATAAAATGAATAAATGAGAATGGTATCTGTGTTGATGATCTGTAATATCACAGTGTTACGTTGATGTGTTTCTCCTTCTCAGTCCATGCACTACGCATTTCAGTGGTTTTGTGTTAGAAACAAAAAGCGACCAATCAGATGTTGTTCTGGGTCTCTGGGTAGAGTATCCTTTAACCAGGTATTCTATATCCTTGATAGAAGGCCCTGGCCCTCACACTGAATGAGAGCGTTTGATTGACAGTTTGATCAACCAATCATATATTGATTTGTAGCCAATGGGCGTGTTCTTTCAGAGTTCCCCTCGGTTCCAGGTGCTCTAGAAGGCCCGCTAGTTCACTGGAGAGAGACAGAGGGTCCAGAGAAATGCCACGCAGCAATTCATCTGAAGGTTTATTGTTTTAACGTTGAAATGGAAACAGGTGAAGATGATGACAGAATTGTTGTCAGAACCTTTTCAAGACGACAATTCAGTGAAAAGACGGACATTATAACGGCGTGGGGGGGGGGGGGGTGTGTCTACAGAAGGTCCAGCTGTGATAGACACGGTTCTCCACTGGTGTTAACGGGGCTGAAGTGTTGTGTAGACTCACATCAATGTTGGAAATGCTCTAAAAAATACTTAAGAAAAACCCTTTATTTCTACATTTGTCATATCGTGATTTAATTAAAAAATGTTTTTGTTCAATTGCATTTTAAAATAAAAACAAATATGCTCTTTATTTATAATTGTGATCCAACAAAGGTAAAGGGCAAACATGAACCTCACCTGCTGTTTGTACGGCTTGTAGTTGGGATAAAGGGAACATCTGTTGATATGTTTACATCCAATTGTTTGGTTGTGTTCATTTACAAACCCAGTAGCTCAAGCGGGACTCCAGACCCCGAACACCGGCTGAATAACAACGATATGAACGCCATCCAAGGGTTCAAGTGAACTCAGATGAACTAGGAACACTCTCAGGGGGCTCTAGAAGGTACAGCACCCCCCCACTGTAGATACATATGAGCAAAGCGTGTACATAATAATGATGCAGCACACTGGTATTCTTCACCTGTATATAGCATGACATGTTGAAGCCTATGTGATGATTGTATGCACGTGTCAGAGTCCTGTGAACAGTGTGTGTTTACTGAGGGAGTGATTGAGACATCAGAGAGCACAGTTAGCATGTTGCTATCTCTCTGTCAGATCTCAGCTGTCACCAGGAAGTGATGGGGGGGGATCAGTCCCTGCTGTCACTCTGTTCTCAGGAACTAACTCAATGCTCTCTGATCCATCCCATAAAGTGCATGCAGAGTCTGACCTCTGAGAAAACCGTCTCAAAGTAACTCAATCCTTTGAAACACTTCCTGCCTCCATAAGAAACGTGAGCGTGTCCTTAGAGAGTGTCTCAGTTGTGCAATACGCTGTGTGTCCTTATCACTGGTGGTGTGTGTGTGTGTGTGTGTGTGTGTGTGTGTGTGTGTGTGTGTGTGTGTGTGTGTGTGTGTGTGTGTGTGTGTGTGTGTGTGTGTGCCTTGTGTCGGCATGTTTTTTTATGATTATTTGTAACTTTGATGAGACCATATTAGGACCGCATGTCGACTCTGCAACACTTGAGACTCATTTAAACACCTTATAATGTTCCCTAAGACAAAAGAAAGAGCCCCACAGAATCTAAGTGTTTTTGGGATTCAAGCTTAACTTCATCTTTATCAGCATGTCATCATTTATTAGGGGTTAGGCGTAACTAGTACCTCCAGCTGACAGAGGAATGGAGTGGAGACAAACACTATTTCTGTCTGAACTGAAAAGGAGTGGAGGATTAAAGAAGCTTAAGATGGTAATACTCCTTTAGAGTATATCAAATGTACACTTCAGTCAGAGGGGGTAGAAGTACACAGATCATGTACTTCAGTAAAAGTAGAAGTACTCAGATCATGCACTTGAGTAAAAGTAGAAGTACTCAGATCATGCACTTTAGTAAAAGTACAAGTACTCAGATCATGTACTTGAGTAAAAGTAGAAGTACTCAGATCATGTACTTGAGTAAAAGTACAAGTACTCAGATCATGTACTTGAGTAAAAGTAGAAGTACTCAGATCTTGTACTTGAGTAAAAGTACAAGTTCTCAGATATTGTACTTGAGTAAAAGTACAAGTACTCAGATCATGTTCTTGAGTAAAAGTAGAAGTACTCAGATCATGTACTTGAGTAAAAGTACAAGTACTCAGATCATGTACTTGAGTAAAAGTAGAAGTACTCAGATCTTGTACTTGAGTAAAAGTACAAGTTCTCAGATATTGTACTTGAGTAAAAGTACAAGTACTCAGATCATGTACTTGAGTAAAAGTAGAAGTACTCAGATCATGTTCTTGAGTAAAAGTAGAAGTACTCAGATTTTGTTCTTGAGTAAAAGTAGAAGTACTCAGATCATGTTCTTGAGTAAAAGTAGAAGTACTCAGATGTTGTACTTGAGTAAAAGTAGAAGTACTCAGATCATGTTCTTGAGTAAAAGTAGAAGTACTCAGAAGTTGTACTTGAGTAAAAGTAGAAGTACTCAGATCTTGTTCTTGAGTAAAAGTAGAAGTACTCAGATCATGTTCTTGAGTAAAAGTAGAAGTACTCAGATCATGTACTTGAGTAAAAGTACAAGTACTCAGATCATGTACTTGAGTAAAAGTAGAAGTACTCAGATCTTGTACTTGAGTAAAAGTACAAGTTCTCAGATATTGTACTTGAGTAAAAGTACAAGTACTCAGATCATGTACTTGAGTAAAAGTAGAAGTACTCAGATCATGTTCTTGAGTAAAAGTAGAAGTACTCAGATTTTGTTCTTGAGTAAAAGTAGAAGTACTCAGATGTTGTACTTGAGTAAAAGTAGAAGTACTCAGATCATGTTCTTGAGTAAAAGTAGAAGTACTCAGAAGTTGTACTTGAGTAAAAGTAGAAGTACTCAGATCTTGTTCTTGAGTAAAAGTAGAAGTACTCAGATCATGTTCTTGAGTAAAAGTAGAAGTACTCAGATAGTTATGATGTAGTTAAAACAATATTGGATGAAACCCAAAGATATTGAAGTGACTGTTATTTTGTATATATTGATTGTTGTGTTTTATCTTAATGTGTGCATATGTGTAAATGTGTCTGTTGGTTGTATATATATATAGGATATACATATTTCATATTTGTATACATATTTGTATATTTGTATCATTGTATTTGGGATGACTGGAAACGTTATTTCGATCTCTCTGTGTGTACACACACAGAAAAATGTACATTAGAGTTGACTAGTCATTATGTTGGAGTGTCTTGGAACGGAAACAGCTTTGGAACACAACACAGGAAGGTGTTCCTCCATCTGAAGGAGAGGATCGAGGAAGCACCAGCCGCTCGCACAGTTATCATATGTTTACAAAAAACGATATATAGGCCTAAGTTAAAACGTTCCTCGTTCTTAATATAGAGTATATTTAGGGTCGATATGTGTTGACTTGACTTTTAAAATAGCAGATCTCTGTGACCGGATATCGTTTTTTTCGGCTTGGTGAACGTTGTGTATCTGCCCCCCCGGAGTCCGCTGCTCCACCGTGCAGAGATTCTGCAGTGGTGTGTGTGTGTTTGTGTGTGTGTGTGTGTGTGTGTGTGTGTGTTTGTGTGCGTGTGTGTGTGTGTGTGTGTGTGTGTACACAGAGTGCCGCCAAACCCCCCGACCCGTCTTGTAACACGGAGCCCGTTTCCTAACCCATGCTAAATGTGTGTGCATACAGTTGAGTTATGATCGGTCATAATTCAATAGTTACAGTGAGATTTACTCACATACTTTTAGCCATACTCTCGCAGCCCTACAAAGGAACTGAGATTACCACACACATGTTCTCTAGCAAGTGTGCAGAGCAATGTTGATTTAAAATGTACATTTGAAGGTTGGATATTTGTAAAAAATATGTTGTGTATATATTAATAATTTAAGATGTAAATTAATTAATTTGTAGTACTTTCTATTATTGTGTCATTTGGGTCAAATAATGAGACCCCCATAACTTTTTAACGACCACCTGTTGGCTGTAACTTGTTGAAGAGCAGCACACTGCCTCATAAGTGTTCCTGTAGTCTTTTATTATGTCAGCTATCAGGAGGAATCACTATGGGCTACACTCAGTACAATCATACAGAAACAAACGTTGGTCAAATATGCCTGTAGAAAACGGCTAATGCCACAATATGATAACAACAGTCATGATAGTCAGATGAGCTTCGGTTGCTAAGCTACCATCTAATTGCAGAGAAGCTTTAATGACGGTGCTGTGAGGCCAGAACACTTCCATTCAGACTGACACACGTTCACTCATGGGAGGGGGGGGGTTGTGCAATACGCTGCATGTCCTTATCATAGGTGGTGTGTGTGTGTGTGTGTGTGTGTGTGTGTGTGTGTGTGTGTGTGTGTGTGTGTGTGTGTGTGTGTGTGTGTGTGTGTGTGATGTGCTTCAGTACATGTGTTTTTTATATTTCTCTTTAACTTTGATAAGATCACATTAAGACCACATGACGTGTTTGAAACACTTCAGTAGGAGACCAATTTAAAATAACAAACTCTTTCACATACAGATTGACTAACTTTGGGGTTTGCTGCTTAACATTTTGAATCAACTAAAGAACTAAAGGCCAGACTGAACAAAGGCAGCTGCAAAAAACAAAGTGTGTAGAAAAGTAGAAGAAGGACTCTTCAGAGATCAGAGTCACAGAGCAGATTGATTGATACATTTATGTCGAACAAGTAAATTAAATAATTACAAAACAAAACAAATGTTGCAGTGCATAGTCATGTAAGAGAAATCAAAACAAAAAATGACATTTACAACAACAGCATTAGCAACATAAACAGTGCCACATCTAGTGTTCGCAAAGGAGTGAGAAGAAGTATAACTTATTTAATCTCACCCCCTTGTCCCTAAATGATTTATTTATAATCTATAATCTGCAATAATTATCATTTGTATGCATTATTATTGATATTATTAGTATTATTAATCTGCTTCACCTGTTGATTGACATATACACATATACATACACACACTGATATACATATATGCACACATACATATACACACCTACATACTCACACATATACACATAGTCAAACACCTTCCCCATCCCTGTACCTCCAGAAAATAATTTCTCTGTATTTCCTCTTGAACTGGTTCATGTCTGGACATCGCAGATACAGAAAGTTCTTCTGGTTGTACGGACCCTTCGAATTGAAATGGTCTCCTTGAACTATATCCCCCCACTCGTTGAGTGAATACTTTTTGGATGTTTCCTGGTAAAACGTTGTGATTAGCCTAAAACATGATTTTTGTCGTCTGTGAATTTGATCCATTTTGACTGCAGGAATAATGTGTTAGTGTGATCAAGGTATTTGGCATTGTGAATGATTGGTATGGCTTCTTTCTGTAGAATAGATACTGCATGTATTGAACTGTTGTAGTTATTGCCTCAGATTTCAGCACAGTCAGTCAGATATGGTACGACTAGTGAACAGTAGAGAATGCCAAGTGATTTCTGATCTAGAACTTGTTTGACTTTGTTTAGTATGGAAATGCTTCTTGACAGCTTTGATTGTACATGTTTTATGTGTAATTTCCAACGTATTGTGTCATCTATTATTACCCCAAGACATTTTATTTCATGGACTCTTTCAATTTCAACCCCATCTATTTTTATTTGTGTTTGTGTTTTTGTTCTATGTTTACCGAACAGCATTCATTTTGTTTTACTCAAGTTTGATGATAGTTTATTTTTGTCAAACCATGTTTTTAATTTGTGCATTTCATTTTCTATGTTCTCCACTAGCTGTTCTAAATTCTCCCCAGAACAGAATATATCTGTATCATCAGCAAACAAAACTAGCCTCAGTACATTGGATACTCTACAGATGTCATTGATGTACATATAGAATGATGCAGCACACTGGTATTCTTCACCTGTATATAGCATGACATGTTGAAGCCTATGTGATGATTGTATGCACGTGTCAGAGTCCTGTGAACAGTGTGTGTTTACTGAGGGAGTGATTGAGACATCAGAGAGCACAGTTAGCATGTTGCTATCTCTCTGTCAGATCTCAGCTGTCACCAGGAAGTGATGGGGGGGGGGGATCAGTCCCTGCTGTCACTCTGTTACTCCAAATCTATTTACATGTTTAAAACCAATGAGAAAACCTCTTATATTCCATGAGTTACTGCATTGAATGCTTTCATGAGTTATGTTGCAGTCTTGAAAAAGACGGCTGAGACGAGGCCGTCCAAAATGACCTCTTTAGGGCAAAGCAGAGAAACACAACACACCATATACTGTGTGTGTGTGTGTGTGTGTGTGTGTGTGTGTGTGTGTGTGTGTGTGTGTGTGTGTGTGTGTGTGTGTGTGTGTGTGTGTGTGAGAAGAGGAGTGTTCTAAAGAGGAGAACAAAAGGAGAGAAGATGAAATAATCACACAGAGAGGGAAGGGTTTCCTGTCTGTGCTATAATGGAGTCCCTCAGTCCAACTCTATTTGCATTAAACACAAATTAAATGCTGAACAAATCTTTGTGCAAACGTTTAATATCACTCAGACCGATGTGGTTGCCTGGTGTTTCCAGTTGTTGGAACTGTGTGGAGCTGCTGGTTTTTGGTCTGCGAGGGATAAAGATATTAAAGGAAATATATAATAATTCAAAGTAATGTTAGACAGAAATGCTTAGATTCTGTTTCCTGATGTCAGCTGGAGATGTTTCTCTAAAATAAGATGTTTTTAAGACACTTTGACTCAAAAAGATGCTTTAGATGCCTTTGTCTAAAAACAAGACTTCAGTTATTAAGTCTTATATCAAGTGTAACGACATATTCTGACTAGAAATGAGACAACTATACTTGGCAAGATTGTACACGTTAGCAGTGCACACTTGAACTCAGGCTTTCAGAGAGAGACGTGATAACATGTACGATGAGATGCATCTTGATCTGATTCTGAATGACTTGTTTTGATGCAGATTGTCCCCCGGTCCTGTCTCTGACCCGGCACCATGAGTCCTGAGCTGCAGCTCCTCCTGCTGGTGGCTGCAGGGAGCGCAGGTAAACACAGGGACTCAGTGCATTCACTCAATGCTACACTTCACTGCAAAACGACTCAAAAGTAGAACAAATAACCTGCAGACATCAACTGGTTGTTAACTAACATGCATATTAGCAGTATATTGGCTCTTTATTAGCCCTTAGATGCCCGAGTGACTGGACCCTACACTCTTCCATAAGTGGGTCAAAAAGGACCCGTATTAGAATAATATGTGTTTTTCTGCCATTTTTGTCATTTTAGTTCAGAAAGATCACTTGTATAATATTTAGTATTATATTTTGGTTCACACTAGAAATATTTTAATTTTTCACTATTTATAATTGTAGACCTTTTTTTTTACATATTGATGCAAAGATCTCCGCTATTCTGAGACCCTCACAGTATTCCAGTCCCTTTTCAAAACTCATCTCTTCTCCTCTGGTCTACTCATAGCCCCCCCCCCCCCATCAATCCATGCCTGCTGATCAAGTCTGATAGTCCTATACCCCCCCCCCCCCCACCCTAACCTTCCCTTATATTGTAAAGCGACTGTGAGTCCTTGAAAAGCCCTATACAAATATAATGTATTATTATTATTATACTGACAGGTTTCAGATCTTGCTGTGTAAAATAATCTTCCTGAGAGGTGTCACTTGGGATGTCGTCTGTGTGTTCCACAGTGAATGTATTCCTGACAGCAACAGGTGATAAGAATCAAAGGTTCCCATAGGATCCCATAGGAAATGCATGCGGGTCATTTTTGAACCACTTATGGAAGCTTGGGGTAGAAATACAAAAACTACAATTTCTTAAAATGTAATTTTAAAATTTGAATGGCATGATATACCAAAAAGACCCACTTATGCATCTAAGGGTTAGTGATTATAAAACACTTATTAATGCCTTATTCTACATGACCATATTCTACAAGTAATAAGCCATTAGTTGAGAGTTTTTCCTCAATGACCCTCTAATTAGTGCTGATTGATTGTAAGTCAGGAAGTTGTTGTATATGAGTCTTAATATGCTCAATATGGGCCTAATGAGGCAGCAGTACCACAAGAATAGTAATTCTCCCATAATAACACTTAGCAGATATGATCTATTCTCATGTAACAAGACATGAAACTATAAGTGTTAATTAAGTCTAAATAGCTCAAAATGAGGTGTTTCTATCTAAGAATATGTTTTGGGGTGTTGACAGTTCAGCTACCAATAGCAAGGTGATATTGACCTGTATGTTTCATATGTATTACATTGTTATTTATTAAAGTTAATATACCAGAAATCATGTTCAGGTTGGGAGTCACACTTTAGTTTTTGTTGATTTATTTATAATTGGATTTCTTTATAATTTGTGTTTGTGCTATGTTTGAATTCAAAGATGATTTTTCTGAACATGTTTTGTGATAAATTGTTGCTAAATGAGTGTGTGAACGGTGTGTGTGTAGAAAGCTTCGGAATATAGAGAGGAGTGAATGTGCTTTGGTTTCTGTAAGAGATTTCTGCTGAGAGAGGAGGAGAACAATATCATGGAGAGAAAGACATTAGCAACTCCCTCCTCTACGGCATCAGCACTACATCCCTCAGTAGACTCCAGCGTGTCCAGAACGCAGCCGCCAGACTCCTCACCCACACCAAGTCATGGCATCACATCACCCCGGTCCTCAAAGAACTCCACTGGCTCCCCGTTTCTCACCGCATTCATTACAAACTCCTGGTCCTCACTTACAAAGCCCTCCACCATCTGGCCCCCCCCTACCTCACTGACCTCCTCATCCTCTACCAACCACCCCGGACCCTCAGATCCACCTCAGCCGGTTTGCTTTCCATCCCCAAGGCCAAACTCCGGAGCTTCGGGGACAGAGCCTTCTCTGTGGCAGCCCAGAAGCTCTGGAACTCCCTCCCCCAAGACCTCCGTGAGTCTGAGTCCCTCACCCTGTTCCAGTCCCGCCTCAAAACCCACCTCTTCAACTCTGTATCCATAAGCCCCCCCCCCCCCCCTCAACCAACTTCCTCCTGACTGCTTTTTCTGTTTTGTTTTTTGTTTAGTTTAGTTTTTTGCTGTGCAATATATGTAATAATAACTAATCTGATCAATACTCTATGTACTAATAACTAATCTGATCAATACTCTATGTAATAATAACTAATCTGATCAATACTCTATGTACTAATAACTAATCTGATCAATACTCTATGTAATAATAACTAATCTGATCAATACTCTATGTAATAATAACTAATCTGATCAATACTCTATGTAATAATAACTAATCTGATCAATACTCTATGTAATAATAATTAATCTGATCAAAACTCCATGTAATAATAATTAATCTGAGCATTACTTTTTTTGGATCTGTGTCGCTGTGGAGATAATAATGTCAGATTGGTATTTGTTTCAACTCTGAGTTTAAAGTTAAATCAACTTAAACAACTTAAAAAACAATGTTAACCCAACTAGAACCTTTAAGTCATATCAACGAGGTTTACTTGCATTAATGAGTTGAAACAAAGATTGTCTTCAAGTTGACTTGATTTGCAGCAGGTGGACTTTCATTTGTTGAACTGACATGAGCTGTTTCACAGTGTGAAGGTTTTTAGTTATTTCAAAGTGGGCCCATTGTAATTGTATTTATTTCCTTCAAATGTGCAGAGGACTCCCCAAGTGCTGTGTTTAAGTTATTTTAAAGTAAGCTATCAGATATGTTTTGCGGCTCCAGACAAAAGAATGGGTGGAAAAGGGGTCAAAATGTCTCTTTGGGTCAAACAGGTTGCAGACCCCTGCCATAGTTTATGGGCGCTGTACGCTATGTATGCCTAGTTCTGTTAACATAGGATAATAATATACTTTATTGATCCCAAATTGGGAAATTGTTTTGTTATCAAATATCGTTAATAGCATTCATATGTTTTTTCTTCCCCCCAATTTCCGGCGCCCCCCATGGATGGAAGCGCCCTTAGCATTCGCCTACACTGCCTATGCCAAGGGCCGGCCCTGTTTGACTCAGAGATGATTTCAATACTAACCTGTGAGAACTAAAGCCGTGAGGTTTAGTTCTCAGAAACAAAGCAAACACATCATTTTCCAACCAGGAGAAACACTTTTGAAATCAGCTCACTCTCAGAGTTTCATGGATTTTAAAGAAGTTTTTTTATTTTTTTGGTACATAGCAAATGACAGCATGTATTACAGTGATGTTGAACATCGTCATGATTTCTGGAGGATTCTGCTGTGTTCAGAATTCAAGACGATTTGCTTCATCGTAACTCATGGAAACCAAATGGGTCAAAACTCTTCATGATAAAATCAAGTAGAATTTGTGATGCAAGATTTAAGCAAAATCATGAAAAATCTTCAAATACAATATTTGTTAAAAAAAAAGCCACATCAAAAAACCTTAATAGGCGAAAGCTAAATTCTTCAGAAATGCAAAAAACAACAAAATCAATCAAAATTCTTATGAAGCAAAAACATTTCTCTGTTCAAAAATCACAACACTTGTTTACGGACAATGTTAACATTTTAAGTTCGAAATAATTAGTCTCCTGAATTTGGGAAAATCCTAAATCACAAAAATAATCTGAATTATTTGAAAAAGGTGAAATTCTAAAGAAATTCAAATGTTTCATAAAAGTCCAAAAAGTAATGATTACATATTATTGATCATCTTGTGAAATAAGTTCAATCCTCAATAATACAAAAACAAGCACATCTTGATCACATAACAAAGCACCTGACCTTTTAAAAAGGAAACTTCTACAAAATTATGTACATTTTTAATTACAACATGTTAGTATTTAATATCTTATGGATTTGGGAATGCTCTCCAATAGGTGGAGTTCTTAAAAACAGCTCAATTACTACAACATACAGAAAATACCATAAAACATGATATAACGTAAGAGAAATACTGAATGTTTTAAAATGATTACAAACTGAGCTCAGTACATGTGAAATAAGAACATTAAAGAAAAGTTAAAATCTTATACATTTTGGCAAATTACAAATATAATCGGATTTCTCTAAAAAAGCTATTTTTATACAAACAATCTCTTCAGACCAAAATCAAGCAACATTCTTCTGTCAATAAAAAAACATCAGCATTGTTGTGAAATAAGAAGTGTGTGGACTATTTACTTTTGTTCAATTCCTATCTGGATATTGTTCAGCTAAATCTGGTCCTGCTGCTGAAATGACCCATGTGACCCACAAGGGGGTCAAATATCCTATCTCGCTGATCAGATGAATTGTTGTGAAAAACGTAAAATTTTAAAAACTGTACTTTGTCTCATTTGTTGATTGAATATACAAAAAACCTTGTTGTGCTCGAGGACTACAAATGCAACACTAGGTGGCGCTGTAACGCGTTCCTCCTGTTATCTCAGGAATCACTACATTAGATTCAAACACTGGGTTTTGTAACACTGTTTCTAGAGGATATGTGAACATTAATATATGGCATTAATTGGCCGACTTAGTTCCTGAGCGGCCTGGGTTGGTGTGTCTGCTTTCAAACTGCACCGACTGCATTGACTTTTCTAAATAAAACTAACTTGTGATGTTTTTAAAGATCTTCATCTTCAGTGGGAACCAATGGGCTTGGAGCTGACGGGAAGTCAGGAAACATGAGGCACTAACACATTGCTGGTGACTTTCAGAGTAAAAGCTATATTTTCTAACGTTGGTTAAAAGCTATAAGAGCTGAAAAACCCATGTGTGTGAGAGGAGCTCCGTGGAGCTGCTACTCTGCTCCCTGAGCTCCTTCCTCTTCAGCAGGAACACCCAGGTCATCATAATCCAGCTCAATGTCCTCCTGTCGGCTCGGCCTCCGCCCCCTGGTGGCCTGGAGAGACATGACAGCACACAGTGAGACTTCCTGCATCACTCCTGTTCAATAACACACACTGTTTCATTCAGTCAGTGGAACAACAACATGTTTCAGTCCCTCATCATTCAGTCAGTGGAACAACAACATGTTTCAGTCCCTCATCATTCAGTCAGTGGAACAACAACATGTTTCAGTCCCTCATCATTCAGTCAGTGGAACAACAACATGTTTCAGTCCCTCATCATTCAGTCAGTGGAACAACAACATGTTTCAGTCCCTCATCATTCAGTCAGTGGAACAACAACATGTTTCAGTCCCTCATCATTCAGTCAGTGGAACAACAACATGTTTCAGTCCCTCATCATTCAGTCAGGGGAACAACAACATGTTTCAGTCCCTCATCATTCAGTCAGTGGAACAACAACATGTTTCAGTCCCTCATCATTCAGTCAGTGGAACAACAACATGTTTCAGTACCTCATCATTCAGTCAGTGGAACAACAACATGTTTCAGTCCCTCATCATTCAGTCAGTGGAACAACAACATGTTTCAGTCCCTCATCATTCAGTCAGTGGAACAACATGTTTCAGTCCCTCATCATTCAGTCAGTGGAACAACAACATGTTTCCGTACCTTGCAGTAGAAGTAAAGTCCGACGGTCACCAGCAACACCAGCAGCAGCAGCAGGACGACGGCTCGGATGATAAATGGTTCTGGATCTGATGGAACACCTGGACAGCATCACATCAAGAGTCAGCAAACACACAGAGACCTGAACCCACTTCAGCATGGAGACTCCTCTCTACAGTTACAATAAACTACATCTTCTTAAGATCTTCATTCAACCCCAACCCTTTCTCCTGTTCATACCAGACAGTAGGACTGTAGGGAGAAGCTGCTGTATCTGTTGGACAGTCAGTACTCATGGCAATACTCCAATGTAAACTACAGCTGACTGGAGAATGTGTGTTCTGGATTCATGTCTTCACGGTTCATTGCACTTATTGTACGTAGCTCTGGAAAGCTACATGTGATATAAGGGTGTGACTGCTTCAGGGCTCACAGTAAAACACTCACCAGCGCTCTCCTGGGGAGCATCACGCTCTGTCCTACAGTAAACTCTAACAGCTCACCTGTGACGGTGACGGAGAGCAGACGGCTCTCAGAGGAGGAGTCCTGAGGAAAAGCAGAGACGTGATAAACACAGCTGTAGCTTCCCTGGTGGGCGGGCTCTGCAGCCGGGAACAGGAAGTGGGCAGAGTGATTGACAGCTGGCTGGGTGTAGTTGTGAGTGGAGGAGCTGAGCAGGAAGGAGCCTCCTGGGTACTGAGGCTGGATGGAGCAACTGATGCTGAAGGTGGAGCCTCTGAACACCTGGAACCCCTGCTGCTGGGCCCCGGAGACCCCGTACATGGAGGAGGACACAGAGATGTTGGGCTGAAACAGCTTATCTGGAGAGAGAGAGAGAGAGAGAGAGAGAGAGAGAGAGAGAGAGAGAGAGAGAGAGAGAGAGAGAGAGAGAGAGAGAGAGACTAACGGTTTAAAAACTCTTCCATGTTTCTAATCAGAGAGTGAAATCTAAAATCTAACTCACTCTTGCTTTCACCAAGAGAAACACATGTTAGTGAGCTGCTGAGCTGCTGTACGGTTTGCTTTGTTGCTCCTGCTTTTGGAGATCCACATGTTTGCCTGCCCCAGCAGCAACAATACAAACAGTCTCTGAGAAAACCTCCTCAGTCTGAAGACACCGCTTTGAAACATTACAACCAGCTCTCAGTCTGTGACCGTCCAGGTAGCAGAGAGGGATAGTCTCTTTGTCAGAGAGAGAGACTAACAAAGAGACACATGATGTCATACACAATGTCACAGATGATGTCACTGATGGGCTTACCTGAGCAGGTGAGAATCAGGATGTAGTCAGAGGAACCTGGTGCTGCACACTCCCTCAGAGCAGATCCAGACTCAACACAGTCGGAGCTGATCCCCCACACATCTCTCTCTGAGGACTCCTCTCTCTCTCCCACAGAAACAGCAGAGCCACAGTCGAGCTCTCTGCAGGCGACTCCTGCTGCCTTCAGGGTCCAGAGAGAGTAGCCCTCCACTGGTCTCCTTTCTCCCAGATGTTCCACCTCCAGGTCTCCTGCACAGCGACTCTCTCCTCCCACCAGCTGAACACCACCAGGCTCTGCAGAGAAACAAGAGAGAGATCAGAGAGAGAATAAAGTGAGTTTGATGAGAACAGAATGAACCAATCACAGCTCCTCTCTACCTGAGCAGGTGAGGCTAACAGCTGTGCCAGGTGAGCAGGTGTTTCTCTCTGAGGCTGAGCTACAGTCCAGGAGAGCAGACTCATGGCCTCCACACTGGAACTCTTTGGTCCCCATTGGAGCCTCCCCTTCTCCATAGAGCGCCCCCTGGAGGACTGAAGGAGCCCCACAGCCCAGCTGCCTGCAGACCACCTGAGCATCCTGCTGGTCAAAGTCAGCCTCACACACTGAGGACCAGGACGGGTCAGACGGGTCAGAGTTCACCTCCAGTCTGCCTGAGCACAGACCAGTCCCCCCCAGCAGCCTGACAGAGTCTGCAGAGGACAGAAGATCAAACAGAGGTCAAAGACACACCAGCAAAGAGATGAAACTATATTTCAGATTCAAACTGGACTCAGTTCCAACATGAGTTGATGATGAACAACAGAACACATGTTGATAAGAACACAGACTGCAGGTACCCTCACATCTACACCTGATAGCCTCTAGCAAGTGGTTTCCATGAGTGAACCCTTCCCCTGTGTTTTCAACAGAACCACCTCCTCTGCAGACCCTCTGCTCCTTCTACTCAGCTCCACCTCTGCTCTCACACACACACTTTCAAAAGGTTTCATTCTTTACTCTCACATGTGTGTTTCACATGTTATCTGACTGATGTGTGGAAACACGTTGTTCTTCAAACATGGCGTCATCATTGAATTCAAGCTGTTTGTATTTTGATCTCGTGCTTTCCATTAAATGGTGAATGGTATCATTCTAGAGGAGGAGGCTCCAAATAACCCGGTGGGTTTCAGGACTCTTCATATCAGCCGTGCTCCAGGCTGCAAGGAGTGGAATGAAATGTAAAACTGCTTGTTCATTTCTTTTGGTTCACATTACATTGATACATTTTAGGGACACAGAAAGCAGAGAGGCAGAATGTGGAGTGAGACGGCCCCTGCTGTGAGGATGGTGGCTCTGGCCTCTCCCCTCTCACTCTTTTTAAACTCTGAACATGGATTCTTGTGACTCTGTAAATGAGTGCTATATGTTGCTCCTTCCTCTGCGGGGTCTGTGGGACGTCCTACGTTGTGTTGGCGCCGCGCTTCAACTATGTGAGCTTTGTAGGCCAATCACAACAGGCCATTTTACGTTGGCCTGTTGTGATTGGATAGAACATCTCACACAACAGAAGCCTGAGTACGTTAATAAATGATGCTTCTAATTGTATGCATTTTTTAAAGGGAAACTTATTTTTGCTATTATTTAATTATTCATTTTGATAATCAAAAATAGAAATCCGGTAAACTATATTTTCTCTCAGTCATTGTTGATGAATGAGTGGGTGGGCCTACAGACCCAGTAGCCCACCCACTACGCCCGGCTGCTTCATACACTGTTCATCATTTGCTATTTGGGTTTGTGTATTTTTTAATTGTAAAAACAAGAAAATGAAAAAAAAAAATTAAAATGTCACTGATGATGTCACAGATGATGTCACTGATGATGTCACTGATGATGTCACTGATGATGTCACTGATGGGCTTACCTGAGCAGGTGAGATTCAGGAAGGAGTCAGAGGAACCTGATGCTGCACACTCCCTCAGAGCAGATCCAGACTCAACACAGTTAGAGATGATCCCCCACACAGGTCTCGTTGAGGACTCCTCTCTCTCTCCCACAGAAACAGCAGAGCCACAGTCGAGCTCTCTGCAGGCGACTCCTGCCTCCTTCAGGGTCCTGAGAGAGTAGCCCCACACTGGTCTCCATTCTCCCTGATGTTCCAGCTCCAGGTCTCCTGCACAGCGACTCTCTCCTCCCACCAGCCTAACACCAGGCTCTGCAGAGAAACAAGAGAGTGATGTTCCTTCATTGATATTAGCATATTTGAATCATTAATCATTTATACTATGAATACTTCCGAGTGATAATCAGATCATTAACTCCAGCTCTCTATAAACCAGAGGTGGGAAGTAATAAAGTACATATACTCAAGTACTGTAAGTACAGGTTTGAATGACTTTACTGGAGTATATGGTTTTATAATACTACATCACATGTATTGGGTCCGTGTACGTGTTTCTCTTTTAACACAAGAAACAAATCCCCAAAAAAACTAAAACTGAAAAAAGGAACACAAAAGCCTTTTTTCTGATTTTGTTGTTTGAGTCCAAAAACCATATCAGCAAAATCAAATTCAAGAATGGTCCGATTTTAGATTTTAACTATCGGTTTATTGGTTTTCTGTTCGGAGGTAGAATTAAATATACAAAGATAAAAGCCAAGAGCATTGAATATCTCTGCTCAGGATAAGGCAGCGATATCTAGCTGTCATTGCACGTGGGATGGAGAGGAATGAAGGACTTCGGTATCGAGTACAAATCATTGACTGGATGTGTCAGAACTTTCTCCAATTAAACAAAGATAAAACTGAGGTAATGGTTTTTGGAGCCAAGGCAGAACGTTTAAAAGTTAGCGCTGAGCTTCAGTCTGCAATGTTCAAAACAACAGATAAAGCCAGAAATCTAGGTGTAGTCATGGACTCTGACCTGAGTTTCAACAGTCACATTAAAACAGTTACTAAATCAGCCTACTATCACCTAAAGAACATATCTAGGATTAAAAGACTAATGTCACAGCAGGATTTGGAAAAACTTGTCCATGCTTTTATCTGCATGTAACCCACTCAAATAATGCAGTGAGTTTGTCACCCTGTAATAACCAGCAACTCCCACTCGGGGCAGTGCTGGGGCAGCAGAGTCTGCATATGAGGGAGGAGAGGAAGAGCACGCCAGGTGTGGTTGTTAATGAGGCTCAATGCGTGGCAGCTGAGGGTGGGCCCTGTGTGTGTGTGTGTGTGTGTGTGTGTGTGTGTGTGTGTGTGTGTGTGTGTGTGTGTGTGTGTGTGTGTGTGTGTGTGTGTGTGTGTGTGTGTGTGTGTGTGTGTGTGTGTGTGTGTGTGTGTGTGTGTGTGTGTGTGTGTGTGTGTGTGTGTGTGTGTGTGTGTGTGTGTGTGTGTGTGTGTGTGTGTGTGCGTGTGTGTGTGTGTGTGTGTGCAGTGTTCGAATTGTTTGATGATGTGCTTTTTTGATGCTGCGGGGAACCAGGAACTAGCAGAACCGACGGAAGTTTTTGTTGCTGCAGTTTTTGTCTTCTACTCACCAGAGAAAGGATTCTAAAGGATTCTACTCACCAGAGAAAGGATTCTAAAGGATTCTACTCACCAGAGAAAGGATTATAAAGGATTCTACTCACCAGAGAAAGGATTCTAAAGGATTCTACTCACCAGAGAAAGGATTCTAAAGGATTCTACTCACCAGAGAAAGGATTCTAAAGGATTCTACTCACCAGAAAAAGGATTCTAAAGGATTCTACTCACCAGAGAAAGGATTATAAAGGATTCTACTCACCAGAGAAAGGATTCTAAAGGATTCTACTCACCAGAGAAAGGATTCTAAAGGATTCTACTCACCAGAGAAAGGATTCTAAAGGATTCTACTCACCAGAGAAAGGATTCTAAAGGATTCTACTCACCAGAAAAAGGATTCTAAAGGATTCTACTCACCAGAGAAAGGATTCTAAAGGATTCTACTCGCCAGAGAAAGGATTCTAAAGGATTCTACTCGCCAGAGAAAGGATTATAAAGGATTCTACTCACCAGAGAAAGGATTCTAAAGGATTCTACTCACCAGAGAAAGGATTCTAAAGGATTCTACTCACCAGAGAAAGGATTCTAAAGGATTCTACTCACCAGAGAAAGGATTATAAAGGATTCTTCTCACCAGAGAAAGGATTCTAAAGGATTCTACTCAACAGAGAAAGGATTCTAAAGGATTCCACTCACCAGAGAAAGGATTCTAAAGGATTCCACTCACCAGAGAAAGGATTCTAAAGGATTCTACTCACCAGAGAAAGGATTCTAAAGGATTCCACTCACCAGAAAAAGGATTATAAAGGATTCTACTCACCAGAGAAAGGATTATAAAGGATTCTACTCACCAGAGAAAGGATTATAAAGGATTCTACTCACCAGAGAAAGGATTATAAAGGATTCTACTCACCAGAGAAAGGATTCTAAAGGATTCCACTCACCAGAAAAAGGATTCTAAAGGATTCTACTCACCAGAGAAAGGATTATAAAGGATTCTACTCACCAGAGAAAGGATTATAAAGGATTCTACTCACCAGAGAAAGGATTCTAAAGGATTCTACTCACCAGAGAAAGGATTATAAAGGATTCTACTCACCAGAGAAAGGATTATAAAGGATTCTACTCACCAGAGAAAGGATTATAAAGGATTCTACTCATCAGAGAAAGGATTCTAAAGGATTCTACTCATCAGAGAAAGGATTCTAAAGGATTCTACTCAACAGAGAAAGGATTCTAAAGGATTCCACTCACCAGAGAAAGGATTCTAAAGGATTCTACTCACCAGAGAAAGGATTCTAAAGGATTCTACTCACCAGAAAAAGGATTCTAAAGGATTCTACTCACCAGAAAAAGGATTCTAAAGGATTCTACTCACCAGAGAAAGGATTCTAAAGGATTCTTCTCACCAGAAAAAGGACTGATGGTCATTGGATTACCAGAGAGAGAAACTACAGACTACCCGGGTTTGATTCATGTTGTTTTGTCCATGATAGCAGATTGGGTTTCACTGGGGTGGATGAGGGGTTTGTGAAAGTGTTGTATGAATGTTTAATAAAATGCCGGCTATATTAATTTGATATTGTTTTTTCTATTTATATTATCTTCTACTCCTCATTGAAAGCAACCTAGTACATAGAAGTGTTACATTATTTGGCGAACTAGCCAGGAGGAGTAGTTTGAATTGAATAATTGGAAAAACATTTTACATTGTTTGCTGGTAGATATGTTAATTCATACAATCATTTTTCTTTTCTTAATCTGTTATTCAAATTTCTCGTCTGTTTAGAAACTGTTTATCAATTCATTTAACTATGACTTCTGAGCAAGAATATGGTGTTGATGTTAAGAAGTCTGTGTATATTGAAGGTATTACAGCAACAGATACTGATGACCAGATTGCTGAATTCTGTTTACCCTTTGGGCCGGTTAACAAAGTGCTAAGGGTGAGGCAGACCGGGCAAGGCAGTGGTGTTAAAGCTTTAGTGGAATTTGAGTATGAGGTATCTTTTCTAGACCTAGCACCTAGCCTTCCACAGTGTTTCCCAAGTATAGCAGACCCTGAGATTATGTGGCGTGTAGATGGAGCTTACAAAACGTCACCGACCCCTAAGAAAACCACACCCACAGTGTGTGCAGAACTCTTGCATCAGAATGACAGCTCAGTCTTTGGAGTGATGCAGACTCTGATGACAGTAGGACCCCTTTGATACGCAGACACATCAAGCTTACTCAAGGTGCTTCTCCAGAACTTGCCTCCAAAGCTAGAGGTAGGACAAAATCATTGCAGCAAGCTCATCCATTCAACACAGCAGCATCAGACAACAGCATTGTCAATCCCCCTGAGATTCAAAGGATCATCGTAGAGCATGTTATTAAGAATGATGGCTCCAATGCATCAAATCCAGGATCCAAATGGCTTGGTCCTTTCTCAGGAAGAGATCCTAAGCCCCCAAATGAAGTGGACTTTGAGACATGGTCTCTCCATGTGGAGCTTATGATGCATGATAACCCCACTGTTGATATCCAGCCACGTAAGATCTTGGAGAGCCTGCTTCTACCCGCTTCTAGCTTAGTAAGACAGCTAGGTCCATATGCAACTCCCCATGATTATGTCAAACTTCTCGACTCAGCATATGGGTTAGTTGAGGATGGGGAAGAGATCTTTGCAAGGTTTCTTGTCACACAACAAAACACAGGAGAGAAAGCCTCTGAGTTTCTGCAGCGACTGCAAGCATTGCTGAGCACAGCTATACAGAGAGGTGGCATTTCAAATGCAGAAGCAAACAGACACTTGTTGAGACAGTTTCGTCGTGGATGTTGGGATCAGTCACTTCTTCTGGCATTACAGCAAGAAATTAACTCTGCAACACCAACTGACTTTTCAGACTTCTTACTGCAGTTGCGTACAGAAGAAGATAGGAGAGCTTCTAAGCTTGATCGTATGCATCGTCATTTTGGGGGAACAAAACCAAAATCATCTGTAAATATGCAGCTTGTGCCAGAGTGCAAATGCTAATATACTCCAGAAGTACATGACAGAAACAGAAGATTTAAGAAAGCAGGTGGCTGAACTAAAAATGCAGCTCAGCAAGAAGAAAGATCAAAGAACACAGCAATACTCTAACAACCCAAATCCAGGCCAGGACAACACACTCTCACTCCATAATCGTCAAGGAGCGACGTTTGGTCAGGGTCCCGTGGCGTGCAGTTGTGACGCTCCTAGGCTCCTTCAGCTTCATAAAGGGACGCAAATAGCTTTCATAGCTGGGGATTCTGGGTAGTGTAGTGTCTTCTGCCATCCTTTACTCCGAAAAAATATTTGTTTCTCCGAATCGAAGGGGAAAAATACAAAAGCATTGCACACAATTTAAACCAATCAATGTTGTGTAATTAACAAGGATAATCTGGTGTTTTTTAGTCGATGAGTCGTGCAGATATCACTGTAAAATCAATCGACAGTAAGGGGAATACTTACTTCCGGGTGTACAATTCTCCGTTATCCAATGGGAATGGACGCTCACATTGCCTTTAAGGGCAGCCGACACAAACGAATGCCGTGCTTCCATGAGCGTCAAATCCCGCCGCAGATGGGAATACATTGCAATCAGTTGAAAGCTATTTGCGTCCCTTTATGAAGCTGAAGGAGCCTCGGAGCGTCCCAACTGCACGCCACGGGACCCTGACCAAACGTCGCTCCTGGACGATTATGGAGTGAGAGTGTGTTGCCCAGGAATATCCCTGTGCTAAAGCAGCAGCAGATCTTCAAGCGCAGCAAGCAGCAACACATCCTCCCAGGCCAACGGCTTGGTTCTGTTTTAAATGTGGCAATGATGGCCACATAGCAAGACATTGCGAAAATCCACCAAATAAACCCTTGGTAGATCAGAAATACAATGAGTTGAAGGCAAGGCAAAAGGAAATTCGGCCATTTAAACTGGACCGGGTCGCAGTGGAGGGAATAACTGCACCCAGTGATGAACTGAAATGTCCCATACAAAAACAAGAAAGAGAAACAGTTACCAGTCAAAATAATTCTTCAACTCAGTCATCTGATGTTCTTCTTCCAAGAGGATTGATAGGCCCCAATTGTACAGCAACTGTCACTATTGAAGGAGTTCAGTGTGTAAGCCTTCCTGATTCCGGTTCCCAAGTGACTACAATTTCAAAGTCATTTCATGAAAGCCATCTCTCACATCGACCAATCTTCCCTATTCAAGATCTTTTGGACATAGTGGGCGCTGGTGGTCAAGAAGTGCCTTATCTGGGGTATGTCCAAGCTAACATCCATTTTCCAGAGGATGTCATGGGGAAGGCTGAAAGAGTTGTTACTCTTGCACTTGTTGTGCCTGATTATAGAACAAACACGGATGTTCCTTTGTTGATAGGCACTAATACACTGGACCCTCTGTATGCAAAGTGTGCACAGAACAAGTTTGGAAAGTATAGTTCCAGAGCCAGCCATTGTTTCCAACTGGTGAAACATCTATACCAGAGATACAAAATACATCAACAAAATGGCAGAGTTGGGACTGTGAAGCTGCAGAGCAAAAAGTGCATCACCATTCCCGCAGGAGAGAGGGTGGCTTTAACAGGATATGCCAGGCATGTCCCTGTAGCAACTGATGTGACACTCTTGGTTGAGCACCCTCAGTCGAACTTACCTGGTGGTCTCTTCTTTTGCAGTTACATCATGACAAGTCCTTCATGTCCATCCTTCAAGGTGCCTGTTCTGGTAAAAAATGAGACTGCAAGGGACATCACAGTACCTGCAGGTCACATCATTGCTGAGCTCTCTCTTACCAAAGCTGTGTCATCATTACCATCACATGATGCTAAAGCTACATCAAGTGAACCATCTCATCCTGCATCAGCTTCTGCAACCTGCAACGCTATGAATGTATCTGATTCTAGTAAACTTACCTTTGACTTTGCTGACTCTCCTTTGTCTGAAGAGTGGAAGGAAAGAATCACCAAGAAGTTAAATTCAGCGTCAGAAGCCTTTGCACATAGTGATCTCGACTATGGTCATACTACTGAGATCAAACATTGAATCCGCCTTTCAGACCCATCTCCCTTTAAACAAAGACCCAGACCGATCCACCCTTCTGATTATGAGGCTGTCAGGCTTCATTTAAAGGAACTTCAAGAAGCTAACATAATCCGTGAATCAGAGAGCCCCTTTGCTTCTCCAATTGTTGTGGTGAAGAAAAGGAATGGTGAAATCAGGTTGTGCATCGACTACCGTAAACTGAACCGACAAACCATCAAAGATGCATATGCTTTGCCCAACATTGAGGAAGCTTTCTCAGCCTTAATAGGGTCCAAGTGGTTCTCTATTATGGATCTTAAATCTGGCTATTATCAGGTGGAGATGGAGGAGGAAGACAAGTTCAAGACAGCTTTTGTGACACCTATGGGATTCTGGGAGTTTAACAGAATGCCGCAGGGAGTAACAAATGCTCCCAGTACTTTTCAAAGAGTAATGGTAAAGTGTGTGGGTAGCATGAACTTGAGTGAAGCCTTAGTCTTTCTTGACGACGTCATTGTTTTCTCTGCCACACTCGAGGAACATGAGGACCGACTTCTGAGAGTACTAAACAGGCTGAAGGAATATGGCTTAAAGCTTTCACCAAAGAAATGTCAATTCTTCAGGACATCTGTCAAATATCTAGGCCATGTTGTTTCAGAAAAAGGAGTGGAAACGGACCCAGCCAAGATAGCGGCCCTTACTACCTGGCCCAGGCCCAATAACATCAAGGAACTCAAGTCTTTTCTTGGTTTTGCTGGATATTACAGGAGGTTTATAAAGGACTACTCCAAAATCGCAAAACCCCTCAATGACTTAACAGCTGGGTACCTGCCACCAAAGCGAAAGTCCACCTACTCATGCCGAAACTCAAAGTGTGTGGATTTTAAAAAGCCCTTCAATGAGAAATGGACATCAGCAGCCGAGGATGCATTCAACACTCTCATTCACATGCTCACTACAGCTCCTATTCTTGGTTTTGCAGACGCCAAGAAACCATACATTGTGCACACCGACGCAAGCATCAATGGCCTTGGTGCCGCCTTGTATCAGGAGCAGGAAGGCAAATTGAGAGTGGTTGCCTATGCAAGCCGGGCACTCTCCCAATGTGAGCGAAGATATCCTGCACATAAACTTGAATTTCTCTCTTAAGTGGGCAGTTACAGAGAAGTTCTTCGATTATCTATATGGAGCAAAATTCACAGTCATGACAGATAACAACCCGCTCACATATATATTGACGTCTGCAAAACTTGATGCAGCAGGGCATCGTTGGTTGGCTGCTCATTCCAGCTTTGACTTTAATATCCAGTACAGAGCTGGGAAAAAGAACCAAGATGCAGATGCTCTTTCCAGACGTCCACATCCTCATGACCAAGACACAGTGGATTTCAGTACTGAGGATGAGGATAACCGCATTGAGGGGTTCATTGCTCAGTTCCTGAAAAATGACAAAGGAACTGATTTCTCAAGTGAAGCTGTGAAGGCTGTGTGTCAGAGGCATCAGTTGTCTTCAGGTGCAGATCCAGGAGCAATCCATCCTGTACCTATTGAGTGCCTGGCAATTGATGTCACTGCCATACCAGCAGGTTTCCGTCAAACTGATGTGCTTGGGTCCTGTACATTGCCACAAATGTCACTTGAAGACTGGGTACGTGAACAGGGACGCGATCAAATCATCAGTAGAGTAATTGCCATCTTGAATTCAGGAAACCGTCTGACATACAGAACAAGGCAGCGGGAAGACAGAGAAGTCCAGCTGATGTCGAGAGTATTGGACCAATTGGTCATGATCGATGGAGTCTTATACAGAAAACGCATCAGCCAAGGAGAACCTTCCTATCAGCTTGTCCTTCCAAAGAGTCAGAGAAAAACATCACTTGAAAGCCTCCACGATGCTGTTGGGCACATGGGTGTGGAGAGAACCCTTGACTTAGTTCGTGCCCGATTCTATTGGCCACGGAAGGCCGTAGATGTCAATGAAAAAATCAGGACTTGTGAGAGGTGTGTCAGGAGAAAGGCACGAGCTGAAAGGAATGCTCCACTGGTGAATATAAGAATGTACCGCCCTTTGGAGCTAGCCTGCATGGACTACCTTTCCCTTGAGCCAGATGGAAGAGGAACCAAGGACATCTTGGTCATAACGGATCATTTCACAAAATATGCTGTTGCAGTTCCTACAGCAGAGCAAAAAACAAAGACGGTAGCAAAAGCCCTATGGAACAACTTTTTCATCCACTATGGATTTCCTGAGCGATTGCATAGCGACCAGGGTCGTGATTTTGAGCTTTGCTCACTTCTAGGCATCAAAAAGACAAGAACTACACCTTATCATCCACGTGGCAATCCTGTGGAGCGATTCAACAGAACCCTTCTTGCAATGTTGGGAACACTTGAAGAAGGAGACAAAGTCAAATGGAGGGATTTTGTGCAACCCCTCGTTCATGCATATAATTGCACAAAAAATGACACCACAGGCTTTTCCCCCTATCAACTCATGTTTGGTCGGCAGCCAAGGCTTCCAATTGACATTGCCTTTGGTCTGAGTCCAGAGAGATCCAAACTATCTCATTCAGAGTATGTTAAGAAGTTGACCGAAAGTCTAACTGAAAGCTACCGTTTAGCTACTGAACATAGTCTGAAAAATGATTTTCAGAATAAACAGAGGTATGACAACAAAGTAAGAGAATCTACCCTGGCAGCAGGAGACCGAGTCCTCGTAAGAAACGTCAGTTTCAGGGGAAAACATAAAATTGCTGATCGCTGGAGTAAAACCATATACACTGTGGTTAAACAAATCCAAGACTCACCTGTCTATGTCGTGGTGCCAGAGAACACAGCAGGAGCTGAAAAAGTGTTACACAGAGACTTGCTTTTGCCCTGTGGATTTCTACCGTCTGATGTTGAACAGGTATGCCCTCAAAAATCTAAAACCAGACAAGAACCAAATACAGTTTCAGTTCCTGATGTTCCTGAAGCTCTCGCTGAGGTTGAAGATGAAATGTCTCACATGGAAGATGAAGTTGAGTACTACTCCCACTACGACACACTGATGGAAGAGACAGCAGTCTATCTTAAGTGGGTTGGATCAGGCTTTCTCCCAAACTCTAAACTTTGACACTGTACCCTATATATACCAGTTAACCCCTTTAACTTCTGAGATAGTGTAGGGTGCAACATGCAAGGATGTTTCACAAAAGACTGGACTACTGTAATGGTGTCTTCACAGGTCTCACTAAAAAATCTATTAGAAAGCTGCAGCTGATTCAGAACGCCGCTGCTCGAGTCCTCACTAACACTAAGAAAGTGGATCACATCACTCCTGTTCTGAAGTCTTTACACTGGCTTCCTGTGTGTCAAAGAATAGATTTCAAAATACTGCTGCTGGTTTATAAAGCACTGAATGGTTTAGGCCCAAAATACATTTCTGACCTCCTGCTAAATTATGAACCATCCAGATCTCTCAGGTCTTCGGGGACTGGTCAGCTTTCTGTCCCCAGAGTCAGAACTAAACATGGAGAAGCAGCGTTCAGTTATTATGCTCCAAATATCTGGAACAAACTCCCAGAAACCTGCAGGTCCGCTGCAACTCTTACTACTTTTAAATCCAGCAAGAAGACTTTTCTTTTTGCCGCTGCTTTTAATTGAACTATTCATATCTTAGACTGCACTGTAACTTTTATCCATGTATTTTTTCTTTTAATGTTTCTTTTATTATCTTTTCTTTTTAATGACTGATTTTAAATGCCATTTTCTTAATGTCTTAAATTTTTTGTAAAGCACTTTGAATTTTTGAATTACCTTGTGTTGAAAGATGCTATATAAATAAACTTGCCTTGCCTTCGGTAGATCAACAGGATTTCTCCTCTCCCAACTTTGCTAAAAACCTTTATCCATAAAAGCTGCTTAAGAAAACATTTATAAAGAAAATGTTCCAAACTGCTTAGAGGGAGATTTCTCCTTCTTTGACTCTCCTCCGTGCTGCAGGTTAAGCACCGGATGTTGATGTGGTTTGACATGCAGCTCCGAGATAGAGATCAGCAGCCCCGCCTTTACATACTCTCACAGCTCTCTGGACCTGAGACAGTGACAGTACCTCATGGAGAGACAGAACTTTACCTCTGAGAATGCTTCATCCCAGTCAATGCAGGAGATCCTGATGGGAATCATTTTGACTATTGTTTCATTTAGTTTTGATTTCCCCAAAGTCGTTAAAGAATGGGGGATTTGTGACTTTGATCTTAGCTATCCCCATTGTACTTATCAGAAACTGGCAACATGGCCTTATCAACCGGCCAACGCTGAGTTGTTTATTGATTTATCCATTTTTAGCAGAAAGGAGAGTTCAGTTGTGTTATTAGTTTCTTCCCATCAGGGAGCAGTTCAATCAGTAGAATCATGTTAGAAGCTTTTTAACTGCTGAAAGTCATTAGAATAGGTTTGCTCACTTTGGAGATTTGGACCAACTCCTTTTGTAGTATCTGGTGTTTATCCAACTCCTGGTTGGTAGTAATGAATTTAAAACCAAGTAGATGTAACAATATTTGTAAGAAAATGTGTGATATTTACATTTTTGACTACTTATGCTAATGCTGTTAAGCCATTTAGCTTTGTGTTGTTTAAACCCACTTATACACTCAGTGGTGCATATCTATGTTTTCTGATATTTGATTCTGTCTAAAACCCAGACTTGTGAATGTATGGACCCCGGGTATGTCTATAAACCAGATGGTGTGTGTGTGTGTGTGTGTGTGTGTGTGTGTGTGTGTGTGGTCGCCCCCTACAGGTCAGTAGCTGAACGTCTCCAAGAAGCTGCTTCTACTCAGTGACCTCTGCTCTTTCTGATGATGATGATCTCTGTGTTTACTCCAGGATCCTGCCTGTGTGTGTGTGTGTGTGTGTGTGTGTGTGTGTGTGTGTGTGTGTGTGTGTGTGTGTGTGTGTGTGTGTGTGTGTGTGTGTGTGTGTGTGTGTGTGTGTGTGTGTGTGTGTGTGTGTGTGTGTGTGTGTGTGTGTGTGTGTGTGTGTGTGTGTGTGTGTGTGTGTGTGTGTGTGTGTGTGTGTGTGTGTGTGTGTGTGTGTGTGTGTGTGTGCACATTTGTGCGAGTGTGTTTGACAAATATCAAAGTATTTGGTGATAAAACTTGATGTAAGAGTTTGTTTGTTTGAGTGTGTACGTGTGTATTTAAAGTGTCCCACTGATGCCTAAAAAAGAGACTGTGTGTATATATGGATCCCACCTCAGTACCTCTGTGTGTGTGTGTCAATGTTAATGTGTGTGCGTAAGAGTATGTGTACATGTGTGTTTGTGTGTGTAACACAGTGTGTAAATAGACCCCACTTATTAGGGGTCTAATGGATAGTGAGGTGGGCTGAAGATCGGAAGGCTGTGAGTTCAAATCCCGCCAGGAACACCACCACTAGTGTGCCCTTGAGTAAGGCACTTAGCCCTTAGTTACTCCAGGGAGAATGTCCCTGTAATCGCTCATTGTAAGTCGCTTTGGATAAAAGCGTCAGCTAAATGAAATGTAATGTTATTAATAATAGAGATCCGTGTGAATGATATAATAGAGGTGTTAGAACGTGTTAGAGGACACACACTTTAAGCTGTCTCTACAGAAATATTAATGCCTTAAAGGGCATGCTTTTCATGCTTTTCCGGTTCTTACCCGTCCCCTTGTGTTATGAAGGTTTTTATGCATGTAAACGGTCTGCAGAGTCAAAAACCCTCCAAGTACACCCTGTAGGGCAGGGCTTCTCAAACTCCGGACCAAGGTACAAAACATGTCTGTGAAGTTTTTTGCTTCAAATACCAAACAGATCCCCCGTTGTAGCCATGCCTCATACTGCTCAAACCCCTCTTTTGCAGCTGTTGGGTCCTTAGCTTAAACAGAGGAGGCGGAGCTAATGCCTGATCAGAATTCTACCGGAGATAAAGTTAAATTCTGCTGTGATAAAACACCATCCTGTTCCAAACCACATCAAAGATTATTTCTGAAACAGCATGGAGCTCAAATGCTTTTTCTCTTGCAGGTTTATCACAAGGTGAGTTCCTTTTTTTATTTCCTGCTTTTTAAAATGTGTGATATTTACATGTTTGACTACTTATGCTCATGCTGTGAAGCCATTTAGCTTTGTGTTGTTTAAACCCACGTATATACTCAGTGGTGCATATCTCTGTTTTCTGATATGATTGTTAATCATTATATTCTTTTATTGTTGTGTGACATTATGATAATATTCAATTGTTTCGAGATAAGTTTGCTTTTTAAACTTTGACAAGAATTAGCTTTTGACTTTTATGTGTTGAGGTTGCGCTTGTGGCTTTTGACACCTTGAGAGCGGTTACCGCGGGTATGAAGACGATGAAGCACAGGATGCAGGCGGTCTACGCAAAGGACTTGAACTTCCTGGGCCAGCGAATCAGAGACAAGCTGTCCTTATTGTCTCTGTCAATAAATGAAGTCTCTGTTAATAAATTAAAGTATAAAGTTTGTATATTTGAAATTAAAAGTTTCAAGAAAAAAACTTGATTCTAAACATGACATTGACAATGTGTTCTGCTTTCATGAAACATTTCATATTCCCTCTCGTTAATATTGCATATTATTACTATGAGTCTTTATTTGTTTTAATTTTAACTTTACATTTTTAATTGTTCATTAAGTAAAAGGCTCTTTTAGAAGGCTTTATTACGACATTTGACTTGTGAACCTGTTACTTTTGTATTTTGACTTTGTGTCTTTTGTTATTTTTTGGATTCTTGTAAATCCGCTATTTTTGTTAAAACCTTAATAACCGGTTTGTACTTTGTACATTTCGACCCAGTTCCTGGTCTCTCTCGTGGTCTCTGAAGGTATCTGCTTGGTCTTAGATTTTAAATTGTTTAAGGGGAATAGAAACTCTGCTAAGGTTAAACTATAGCTTCACATTGGTCACTGTGGTTGATGTGGTTTTGATTGATGTTGAAATATATGCTCTGCTGATGTGGTGATGTCACTGCTGTGATATTAATGTTTGACTCTGGCTGGGTTTGATATTACTTTGATTGTTTTAATTGGTATAAGGGGATCAAAAGAGGGGGTTAGGGATTGTGGGTCCTGACGCTGCCCTAATTACCAAGGAGTCTCCCAACGACACGGGGTTTCTCCTCCAGGGGCAGTTTAGATACTGCTCTGGGGTTCTACCAGCCCACCAACACCTACTGCACTACACACTCCGTTTTGCCATCCTAGCGGTCGGACATCCGAGGCTCGAGTGCCTAAAATAGGGATACGACGGGCCGTTTGGTGTTAGAGCCACGCTGTAAACGCCCCCCTGAGCAGATTACGTTGATCGTGTAGATTCTGGGGGGTTTAGTCCTAAAAAGATTGGACGGCCGTTCAGCGGAGCCTTATCAGCACCGGAGCTCGGTATCGGAGACGGCCTAGATATTAACGTTGGTTGTATCGAAGATAGATTCCTTTTCAATGTGAGGATCTGATGGTATTTATAAAGTATAATCATGGAAAGTGGTGGTGATGAAATGATGATGGTCTGTTGTTGACCTTTGAAGTATATCCTGGTTTCACAAACATGGTAGAATGATAAATGATGAAACTGGATCAGTTAGTGGTGAAGTCTTTAAATACCTCATGTTTTATGATAAAGGTTGTTTACAGGCTGGAATCACTTAAAGAGTAACAGGGTGAATAAACTGAGCACGTTACCTGTTGAGTTGAGTTCTCCTTCAGCCTGGAGTCCTGAGGAGAAATCAGAAGATAAGGTCAACAGAGTTTCCTATCGTCTCAGGAACACGTCAGTGAACTCACTCTGGAGTCATTTCACCAGTTTACTCTAGCTGAGAAGAACACGTTCATACAGAGAAGTCACATGTTCAGAGTTAAAGCAACAGTTCAGAGAATATGCTCCTTCAGTTCAAATGAGTCATGGAGCAACATCATCACACTGAAACATGTTCTACAGCAACAATTACATCAGGAGGAACCACAGAGGATGCTGCCAGTTCCCACCTTCTGCTGTCACCTGAACGCCTCACTCCCCCATCACTAACTGCAGACGTTAACTAACTGACCTGTACCTGTTTTAACATGACCTGGTATAGTGTGTGTGAGTGTGTGTGAGTGTGTGTGTGTGTGTGTGTGTGTGTGTGTGTGTGTGTGTGTGTGTGTGTGTGTGTGTGTGTGTGTGTGTGTGTGTGTGTGTGTGTGTGTGTGTGTGTGTGTGTGTGTGTGTGTGCATGTGTGTGCATGTGTGTGTGTGTGTGTGTGTGTGTGTGTCTGACCGAGCAGCGAGCACAGAACACAGAGTAAGCACCACGATGTCTACTCCACATGCAAACCATCTCCCTGCTGCTGCTGATGCTTTCCAGGTCCCCACATTCTGCAGCGGAGACCCCGAGAGTTCAGGCACACTGAAATGCCCCATGACACTCGGCATGGCTCCCAGGGTCTTGTGGAAGGAGGTGAGGAGGGTATTGATGGTCCATTCCCATCACCTCGGGGCGTATAGAGCCTTCAATCGTGTGCAAAGAAACAGTTGGAACACAACATACTCGGCTTCTACACGTTTAGTGCTGCTCAGTTCCTGATTGGTCTGAATGTGGGCTGATCACAAATCACAAACGTCTGTCCAACACATGTGGAGTATTTGACGTAGGATATATTTAATACACTTGAATTACTATCTAAGATCACACACATCGTAGCATTAAAGTGCACCATGTCTGTGGTGGTGCCGGGCCTGTGTGTGTGTGTGTGTGTGTGTGTGTGTGTGTGTGTGTGTGTGTGTGTGTGTGTGTGTGTGTGTGTGTGTGTGTGTGTGTGTGTGTGTGTGTGTGTGTGTGTGTGTGTGTGTGTGTGTGTGTGTGTGTGTGTGTGTGTGTGTGTGTGTGTGTGTGTTGCTCTCAGTGTTTACGAGTAGTTTTTTCTTGAGAGATCACAAAGATATTTGAATATAATAAATAACAAAGTGGATTCTTACCTGAGCTACGGACCAGTAGCATCATCAGCAGCAGCAGGTGATCCATGTCTCTCTCTCTCTCTCTCTCTCTCTCTCTCTCTCTCTCTCTCTCTCTCTCTCTCTCTATCTCTCTTTATTCTGAGCATCTCATGTTTTGTCCTCGCATTATATCAGCGTAAAGCGAGAGGTGGAGTCTCTCTGGAAACATATCTGATGGTCACTTCCCCCTCTCTTCAGCTACATGTCAAATCATCACATCAGAGGCTGAACATGATCCTATTTTGAGGGAAATGATCCAACGCTAGTCTTTAGAAGGAGAGCAAGTAAACGTAAATGTCTCATTTCAAATAACAAACTCTTTCACATACAGAATGACTAACTTTGGGGTTTGCTGCTTAACATTTTTAATCAACTAAAGAACTAAAAGCCAGACTGAACAAAGGCAGCTGCAAAAAACAAAGTGTGTAGAAAAGTAGAAGAAGGACTCTTCAGAGATCAGAGTCGCAGAGCAGAGGACCAGAGTCCGGGGAGGAACAGGTTCAGGTGGAACCAGATTGGTTCTGACTAAGGAGAGGTTCTGTGATCCTCATTGATAAAGACTCAACATGATTGGTTAGCTTGATTTGAGGTGTGGACTCTCAGGAACCCCCTTGTTTCAGACGAACCCCCCGCTGTGTGAAGGCCTCTGCAGTGAGTCACGTGATCAGGTGTTTCTGTAGGCCATGATCTCAGTGTGAACAGCGGGTCGTGATGCCGTCCAGTCGCTCTCTGTGTTCATCAGTGTGAGGTCTATAGAAGGAGACAGACTCTCTCTGAGGACGTCTTGATTCTCTGTCCCTGCCTTTGTTCAATCGCTCCATTAAAGGAAAGGCAAAGGAAGGTTATTGATAAAGCATCTTTCAACACGAGGCCATTCAAAGTGCTTTAAGAGCATCAAGAGACACATATATTCAAATATAGATTCAAGTGTCGCTCACTTCCCTGAACTGCCTTTCTGAGGAAGTGATCACGAAGACGCTGATGGATCACAGATTACAGAAACCGTTTCCTGTCTCCATGACGACCAGGGCGCCCTATCAGATTGAAGCTGTCAGTGTGAGCAACAACTTGTGAGGCGTTCAGGTCTGAGGATGCCTTCAGTTACTTTATAATAATCATAATATTAATACATTTCATTTATTTAGCACACTTTAAAAACAACGTCATCTCAAGGTGCTTCACAAAGCTATCAGGAGAAAAGAATAAAACTAATAAAATAAAAAGATATCTTTATGAACTCTAGAAACGGACACTCATTGGCCCGGATCATTTTCTGTGGAGAACGTTTTCAATGACCACACACTGTACACACACACACACACACACACACACACACACACACACACACACACACACACACACACACACACACACACACACACACACACACACACACACACACACACACACACACACACACACACACACACAACCCCCACCCCCCGACTCCCCTACACACACCCACACACACACACACACCCCCGTCCACCCCACACACACACACACACACACACACACACACACACACACACACACACACACACACACACACACACACACACACACACACACACACACACAGTGAAGCTCTGTTCTGATAGGCTGCTCTGAAAGGCTGTGTGTTAACCAGATGTGAACCGTCAGGGCCTTCAAGGTATTCAGAGAATTCCCTGGAACACTCAGATAAAACAAACAAAACATTGATTTAATTATATAAATAAAATGAATAAATGAGAATGGTATCTGTGTTGTTGATCTGTAATATCACAGTGTTACGTTGATGTGTTTCTCCTTCTCGGTCCATGCACTACGCATTTCAGTGGTTTTGTGTTAGAAACAAAAAGCGACCAATCAGATGTTGTTCTGGGTCTCTGGGTAGAGTATCCTTTAACCAGGTATTCTGTATCCTTGATAGAAGGCCCTGGCCCTCACACTGAATGAGAGCGTTTGATTGACAGTTTGATCAACCAATCATATATTGATTTGTAGCCAATGGGCGTGTTCTTTCAGAGTTCCCCTCGGTTCCAGGTGCTCTAGAAGGCCCGCTAGTTCACTGGAGAGAGACAGAGGGTCCAGAGAAATGCCACGCAGCAATTCATCTGAAGGTTTATTGTTTTAACGTTGAAATGGAAACAGGTGAAGATGATACAGAATTGTTGTCAGAACCTTTTCAAGACGACAATTCAGTGAAAAGACGGACATTATAACGGCGTGGGGGGGGGGGTGTGTCTACAGAAGGTCCAGTTGTGATAGACACGGTTCTCCACTGGTGTTAACGGGGCTGAAGTGTTGTGTAGACTCACATCAATGTTGGAAATGCTCTAAAAAAGACTTAAGAAAAACCCTTTATTTCTACATTTGTCATATCGTGATTTAATTAAAAAATGTTTTTGTTCAATTGCATTTTAAAATAAAAACAAATATGGTCTTTATTTATAATTGTGATCCAACAAAGGTAAAGGGCAAACATGAACCTCACCTGCTGTTTGTACGGCTTGTAGTTGGGATAAAGGGAACATCTGTTGATATGTTTACATCCAATTGTTTGGTTGTGTTCATTTACAAACCCAGTAGCTCAGCGGGACTCCAGACCCCGAACACCGGCTGAATAACAACGATATGAACGCCATCCAAGGGTTCAAGTGAACTCAGATGAACAGGAACACTCTCAGGGGGCTCTAGAAGGTACAGCACCCCCCCACTGTAGATACATATGAGCAAAGCGTGTACATATAGAATGATGCAGCACACTGGTATTCTTCACCTGTATATAGCATGACATGTTGAAGCCTATGTGATGATTGTATGCACGTGTCAGAGTCCTGTGAACAGTGTGTGTTTACTGAGGGAGTGATTGAGACATCAGAGAGCACAGTTAGCATGTTGCTATCTCTCTGTCAGATCTCAGCTGTCACCAGGAAGTGATGGGGGGGGGATCAGTCCCTGCTGTCACTCTGTTCTCAGGAACTAACTCAATGCTCTCTGATCCATCCCATAAAGTGCATGCAGAGTCTGACCTCTGAGAAAACCGTCTCAAAGTAACTCAATCCTTTGAAACACTTCCTGCCTCCATAAGAAACGTGAGCGTGTCCTTAGAGAGTGTCTCAGTTGCGCAATACGCTGCATGTCCTTATCACTGGTGGTGTGTGTGTGTGTGTGTGTGTGTGTGTGTGTGTGTGTGTGTGTGTGTGTGTGTGTGTGTGTGTGTGTGTGTGTGTGTGTGTGTGTGTGTGTGTGTGTGTGTGTGTGTGTGCCTTGTGTTGGCATGTTTTTTTATGATTATTTGTAACTTTGATGAGACCATATTAGGACCGCATGTCGACTCTGCAACACTTGAGACTCATTTAAACACCTTATAATGTTCCCTAAGACAAAAGAAAGAGCCCCACAGAATCTAAGTGTTTTTGGGATTCAAGCTTAACTTCATCTTTATCAGCATGTCATCATTTATTAGGGGTTAGGCGTAACTAGTACCTCCAGCTGACAGAGGAATGGAGTGGAGACAAACACTATTTCTGTCTGCACTGAAAAGGAGTGGAGGATTAAAGAAGCTTAAGATGGTAATACTCCTTTAGAGTATATCAAATGTACACTTCAGTCAGAGGGGGTAGAAGTACACAGATCATGTACTTCAGTAAAAGTAGAAGTACTCAGATCATGCACTTGAGTAAAAGTACAAGTACTCAGATCATTTACTTGAGTAAAAGTAGAAGTACTCAGATGTTGTACTTGAGTAAAAGTAGAAGTACTCAGATCATGTTCTTGAGTAAAAGTAGAAGTACTCAGATCTTGTACTTGAGTAAAAGTAGAAGTACTCAGATCATGTTCTTGAGTAAAAGTAGAAGTACTCAGATCATGTACTTGAGTAAAAGTACAAGTACTCAGATCATGTACTTGAGTAAAAGTAGAAGTACTCAGATCTTGTACTTGAGTAAAAGTACAAGTTCTCAGATATTGTACTTGAGTAAAAGTAGAAGTACTCAGATTTTGTTCTTGAGTAAAAGTAGAAGTACTCAGATCTTGTACTTGAGTAAAAGTAGAAGTACTCAGATCATGTTCTTGAGTAAAAGTAGAAGTACTCAGATGTTGTACTTGAGTAAAAGTAGAAGTACTCAGATCTTGTTCTTGAGTAAAAGTAGAAGTACTCAGATCATGTTCTTGAGTAAAAGTAGAAGTACTCAGATAGTTATGATGTAGTTAAAACAATATTGGATGAAACCCAAAGATATTGAAGTGACTGTTATTTTGTATATATTGATTGTTGTGTTTTATCTTAATGTGTGCATATGTGTAAATGTGTCTGTTGGTTGTATATATATATAGGATATACATATTTCATATTTGTATACATATTTGTATATTTGTATCATTGTATTTGGGATTACTGGAAACGTTATTTCGATCTCTCTGTCTGTGGAACGGAAACAGCTTTGGAAGACAACACAGGAAGGTGTTCCTCCATCTGAAGGAGAGGATCGAGGAAGCACCAGCCGCTCGCACAGTTATCATATGTTTACAAAAAACGATATATAGGCCTAAGTTAAAACGTTCCTCGTTCTTAATATAGACTATATTTAGGGTCGATATGTGTTGACTTGACTTTAAAATAGCAGATCTCTGTGACCGGATATCGTTTTTTCGGCTTGGTGAACGTGTGTATCTGCCCCCCCGGAGTCCGCTGCTCCACCGTGCAGAGATTCTGCAGTGGTGTGTGTGTGTTTGTGTGTGTGTGTGTGTGTGTGTGTGTTTGTGTGCGTGTGTGTGTGTGTGTGTGTGTGTGTGTGTAAACAGAGTGCCGCCAAACCCCCCGACCCGTCTTGTAACACGGAGCCCGTTTCCTAACCCATGCTAAATGTGTGTGCATACAGTTCAGTTATGATCGGTCATAATTCAATAGTTACAGTGAGATTTACTCACATACTTTTAGCCATACTCTCGCAGCCCTACAAAGGAACTGAGATTACCACACACATGTTCTCTAGCAAGTGTGCAGAGCAATGTTGATTTAAAATGTACATTTGAAGGTTGGATATTTGTAAAAAATATGTTGTGTATATATTAATAATTTAAGATGTAAATTAATTAATTTGTAGTACTTTCTATTATTGTGTCATTTGGGTCAAATAATGAGACCATCATAACTTTTAACGACCACCTGTTGGCTGTAACTTGTTGAAGAGCAGCACACTGCCTCATAAGTGTTCCTGTAGTCTTTTATTATGTCAGCTATCAGGAGGAATCACTATGGGCTACACTCAGTACAATCATACAGAAACAAACGTTGGTAAAATATGCCTGTAGAAAACGGCTAATGCCACAATATGATAACAACAGTCATGATAGTCAGGTGAGCTTTGGTTGCTAAGCTACCATCACCTGTCTAATAGCAGAGAAGCTTTAATGACGGTGCTGTGAGGCCAGAACACTTCCATTCAGACTGACACACGTTCACACATGGGGGGGGGGGGGGTTGTGCAATACGCTGCATATCCTTATCATAGGTGGTGTGTGTGTGTGTGTGTGTGTGTGTGTGTGTGTGTGTGTGTGTGTGTGTGTGTGTGTGTGTGTGTGTGTGTGTGTGTGTGTGTGTGTGTGTGTGTGTGTGTGTGTGTGATGTGCTTCAGTACATGTGTTTTTGATATTTCTCTTTAACTTTGATAAGATCACATTAAGACCACATGACGTGTTTGAAACACTTCAGTATGAGACCAATTTAAAATAACAAACTCTTTCACATACAGATTGACTAACTTTGGGGTTTGCTGCTTAACATTTTGAATCAACTAAAGAACTAAAAGCCAGACTGAACAAAGGCAGCTGCAAAAACCAAAGTGTGTAGAAAAGTAGAAGAAGGACTCTTCAGAGATCAGAGTTACAGAGCAGATTGATTGATTGATACATTTATTTCGAACAAGTAAATTAAATAATTACAAAACAAAACAAATGGTGCAGTGCATAGTCATGTAAGAGAAATCAAAACAAAAAATGACATTTACAACAACAGCATTAGCAACATAAACAGTGTCACATCTAGTGTTCGCAAAGGAGTGAGAAGAAGTATAACTTATTTAATCTCACCCCCTTGTCCCTAAATGATTTATTTATAATCTATAATCTGCAATAATTATCATTTGTATGCATTATTATTGATATTATTAGTATTATTAATCTGCTTCACCTGTTGATTGACATATACACATATACATACACACACTGATATACATATATGCACACATACATATACACACCTACATACTCACACATGTACACATAGTCAAACACCTTCCCCATCCCTGTACCTCCAGAAAATAATGTCTCTGTATTTCCTCTTGAACTGGTTCATGTCTGGACATCGCAGATACAGAAAGTTCTTCTGGTTGTACGGACCCTTCGAATTGAAATGGTCTCCTTGAACTATATCCCCCCACTCGTTGAGTGAATACTTTGTGGATGTTTCCTGGTAAAACGTTGTGATTAGCCTTAACCTCTTAAGCCCGAGGGTCCCCCCAGTGGACCCCCCCCACAGTTTTTTTACGAGACTATGTCTCAGGGCTTCTTAACATTTATGAAACTATTAATGTTCCATACCCTTTTAACGCTAAGAAACTCCGCTAACTGACAATGTGAACCATTTTTAGCTAAAAGAAACACAAGAGTAATACCAAGCCTTTGAATTAGCATGGAGCGAAAAAATGCTAACTAATGCTAACGGATTTTGCACAGCACTCACGGTAGAAATGCCCTTATTACTTATCGTAACTGCACAAACAAGATATACGATTTAAAGCTGAGACTCCACAGATTCCAGACATATAATATCATCACTGTACGCCCCCGAATTGCGGAGCTATCAGCCAGAAAAGAGAAAGTAAACAACATCCGGTTTAAAAAATATTACAATAATTTCGTCTTACCTTTTTTGATTTGTGATCAAAGGTTGTGTTCACCGGAATAAAAACGCCGCTCAAGGTTAATCCAATGTCTTTGTGTCACGTAGAAATTTTGACTGATAATCCTTCATCATATTTATGGCAATATACTGGGTATAAAATGTTGCCGTCCAGGCGTGCACTTTCAGATATGCTTTGTTCGCTTCTCTATTATGTCCGCTATGGTAATTTTTACGTTGATTTGGGAATTGCCCATCGATTCTATTGGTTCTGATGGTTAAGAAAAAGGTGTAAATCACACGAATCGACCAATGGGTTCCAGAGATATGGTCCTGCGTAAAGTATAAAGAATGCCAGCCAGTTTAAGTACATTACGCAGCCGACTTCATTTATTGTTTACTACTAACAAGCAGGCATTACAGCAGAACCCAGAGCGCACGGAGCACAGAGCGGACAGCAGATAACGGAATTGCAGTTTTATTGCTTATAGATTATCAGAACATTTCAAAGGGGACACAGCCACATTGGATATTAACCTATGGATTAACTACATCATCGTTTTTATCATTTTAATGCCATTGAAGACCAGTTTAGACCAGACAAAGAGGAAGGTAAGCCATTAGCCTAGCGCATGCTAGTACCTAACTCCACTTGTTTTGATGTACGTTTTTGTTGATAACGTCGCAAGTTTGTATCTTTCAGTGTTGAGGTGGGCACCGTTAGATTCTGTGTCTTTACGATCAAAAACGATGTGTTGGATGTGCAGCTAGGATAAGTAATAAGGGAGCTAGGAGTGATTTTCGGTGCAGTAATAGGTTAGCATTTTTCGCTCGGGGCTAATTCAGATGCTCACTGTTAGCATTGTGTGTTTTTGGAAAAAATAAATGAAAAAGATCAGTTAAATGAGTTTTTTCCCGTTATATGGATATAAAATATTCATAGTTTATTAAATAGTAAGGTTCCTTAGACGTTGTCTCCTGCAAATGACGCGATTTCGGTCCGTGGGGCCTATAAGTGCTATATAAATAAACTTGCCTTGCCAAAGAGGATAACAGAGTATGTTCTTATATTTTATTTTTATTTTTTATTTTTTTCACAACAGTTGTATTTGGATGGAATGAATACCTATAGTGAAAATTCAAAGTAATAAAATGATTTTTACAGTGAAAAAGTTCAAATGGAACTGATGGTTCCCAAATTACCCAGAGGTGAGTCCGCCTGGACTTTATTTTTCTAAACCTCTCTAAAAAGGTCAAATTTAACTTGTTTTGCATCAATCTTGATACAGGGTACTTATTATATGTTATAGTTTGGATTCCTAAAGCTTTTAGTCTACTAACCCATCATTCAAGGGTGGTTTTTACTATAAGTAATGTTTTTTTTTTAGGCGGACATTAGAATTGACATGTTTTTACTATGTTCCATCTGAATTTACTTTAAAATAAAAACATCTATATTGATTCTGACACTTCTACATCCAACTCACAGATGTAACCTTGCTTTGAGAGAAAAGATGATTAATTTACCCCTTTTAGAAGTGAAGATATAGTCTTTGTTGTGTTAGTGGCATTTTCGAGCCTGAAACCTGAAAAACAGGCTCAGGGCTTAAGAGGTTAAACATGATTTTTGTCGTCTGTGAATTTGAACAATTTTGACTGCAGGAATAATGTGTTAGTGTGATCAAGGTATTTGGCATTGTGAATGATTGGTATGGCTTCTTTCTGTAGAATAGATACTGCATGTATTGAACTGTTGTAGTTATTGCCTCAGACTTCAGCACAGTCAGTCAGATATGGTACGACTAGTGAACAGTAGAGAATGCCAAGTGATTTCAGATCTAGAACTTGTTTGACTTTGTTTAGTATGGAAATGCTTCTTGACAGCTTTGATTGTACATGTTTTATGTGTAATTTCCAACGTATTGTGTCATCTATTATTACCCCAAGACATTTTATTTCATGGACTCTTTCAATTTCAACCCCATCTATTTTTATTTGTGTTTGTGTTTTTGTTCTATGTTTACCGAACAGCATTCATTTTGTTTTACTCAAGTTTGATGATAGTTTATTTTTGTCAAACCATGTATTTAATTTGTGCATTTCATTTTCTATGTTCTCCACTAGCTGTTCTAAATTCTCCCCAGAACAGAATATATCTGTATCATCAGCAAACAAAACTAGCCTCAGTACATTGGATACTCTACAGATGTCATTGATGTACATATAGAATGATGCAGCACACTGGTATTCTTCACCTGTATATAGCATGACATGTTGAAGCCTATGTGATGATTGTATGCACGTGTCAGAGTCCTGTGAACAGTGTGTGTTTACTGAGGGAGTGATTGAGACATCAGAGAGCACAGTTAGCATGTTGCTATCTCTCTGTCAGATCTCAGCTGTCACCAGGAAGTGATGGGGGGGGGGATCAGTCCCTGCTGTCACTCTGTTACTCCAAATCTATTTACATGTTTAAAACCAATGAGAAAACCTCTTATATTCCATGAGTTACTGCATTGAATGCTTTCATGAGTTATGTTGCAGTCTTGAAAGAGACGGCTGAGACGAGGCCGTCCAAAATGACATCTTTAGGGCAAAGCAGAGAAACACAACACACCATATACTGTGTGTGTGTGTGTGTGTGTGTGTGTGTGTGTGTGTGTGTGTGTGTGTGTGTGTGTGTGTGTGTGTGTGTGTGTGTGTGTGTGTGTGTGTGTGTGTGTGTGTGTGTGTGTGTGTGTGAGAAGAGGAGTGTTCTAAAGAGGAGAACAAAAGGAGAGAAGATGAAATAATCACACAGAGAGGGAAGGGTTTCCTGTATGTGCTATAATGGAGTCCCTCAGTCCAACTCTATTTGCATTAAACACAAATTAAATGCTGAACAAATCTTTGTGCAAACGTTTAATATCACTCAGACCGATGTGGTTGCCTGGTGTTTCCAGTTGTTGGAACTGTGTGGAGCTGCTGGTTTTTGGTCTGTGAGGCATAAATATATTAAAGGAAATATATAATAATTCAAAGTAATGTTAGACAGAAATGCTTAGATTCTGTTTCCTGATGTCAGCTGGAGATGCTCCTCTAAAATAAGATGTTTTTAAGAGACTTTGACTCAAAAAGATAATTAAGATGCCTTGTCTAAAAACAAGACTTCAGTTATTAAGTCTTATATCAAGTGTAACGACATATTCTGAGTAGAAATGAGACAACTATACTTGGCAAGATTGTACATGTTAGCAGTGCACACTTGAACTCAGGCTTTCAGAGAGAGACGTGATAACATGTACGATGAGATGCATCTTGATCTGATTCTGAATGACTTGTTTTGATGCAGATTGTCCCCCGGTCCTGTCTCTGACCCGGCACCATGAGTCCTGAGCTGCAGCTCCTCCTGCTGGTGGCTGCAGGGAGCGCAGGTAAACACAGGGACTCAGTGCATTCAGTCAATGCTACACTTCACTGCAAAACTACTCAAAAGTAGAACAAATAACCTGCAGACATCAACTGGTTGTTAACTAACATGCATATTAGCAGTATATTGGCTCTTTATTAGCCCTTAGATGCCCGAGTGACTGGACCCTACACTCTTCCATAAGTGGGTCAAAAAGGACCCGTATTAGAATATGTGTTTTTATGCCATTTTTGTCATTTTGGTTCAGAAAGATCACTTGTATAATATTTAGTATTATATGTTGGTTCGTACTAGAAATATTTAAAAAAAAATTACATTTTGATGCAAAGATCTCCGCTATTCTGAGACCCTCACAGTATTCCAGTCCCTTTTCAAAACTCATCTCTTCTCCTCTGGTCTACTCATAGCCCCCCCCCCCATATCAATCCATTCCAGCTGATCAAGTCTGATAGTCCTATACCCCCCCCCCCACCCTAACCTTCCCTTATATTGTAAAGCGACTGTGAGTCCTTGAAAAGCCCTATACAAATATAATGTATTATTATTATTATACTGACAGGTTTCAGATCTTGCTGTGTAAAATAATCTTCCTGAGAGGTGTCACTTGTGATGTCGTCTGTGTGTTCCACAGTGAATGTATTCCTGACAGCAACAGGTGATAAGAATCAAAGGTTCCCATAGGATCCCATAGGAAATGCATGCGGGTCATTTTTGAACCACTTATGGAAGCTTGGGGTAGAAATACAAAAACTACAATTTCTTAAAATGTAAATTTAAAATGTGAATGTCATGATATACCAAAAATACCCACTTATGCATCTCAGGGTTAGTGATTATAAAACACTTATTAATGCCTTATTCTACATGACCATATTCTACAAGTAATAAGCCATTAGTTGAGAGTTTTTCCTCAATGACCCTCTAATTAGTGCTGATTGATTGTAAGTCAGGAAGTTGTTGTACATGAGTCTTAATATGCTCAATATGGGCCTAATAAGGCAGCAGTACCACAAGAATAGTAATTCTCCCATAATAACACTTCAATCAATCAATCAATAGGATACGGCTGTAATAGGCCTAAGGCCTTTTAGTCGCTCATAAATAAGTAGATCACTGTTCTTTATATACTATGGATGCTGGCAACAGTCACATAGTCCAAAGTGAAGGTGATGTTTGACCAGTAGTGGTCGAGGTGGGATTTGAGACAGTTAACCGTCTTGGATGTGACAACGCTTTCTGGCAGATCATTCCACAAGTCAACCACACGCAGGCTGAAAAAGTTGCGGCGGATAGCCAGTCTTGAGTACTGTTTCTTCAACTTGAGGCAGTGTCCACGAGTCCTGGTGTTATAATCCCGTTGTAGTGGGCATGATGTGTTGTAGATGTTGTGGAGATATTTGAAAACTTCGATCATATCTCCCCTCGCCCTTCTATAATACATACTCGGGATTTTAAGACTTTGCAGTCGTTCTTGATATGGTAGGTCCTTTGGTTCTGGAACCAGCTTCGTTGCCCTTCTCTGTATTTTCTCGATGAGCTCAGCATCCTTTTTGTACATGGGGGACCAAGCGACATTCCCATACTCGAGGAGTGGCCGTACAAGAGAGATGTATAAACTACGTACTACGTCAGAGTCCAAATAAGTGTATGATCTGCAGATCATTGCTAGGATACCATTCGCTTTGTTACTTGCCCGACGGATATGGTCACTAAATGTCAGGGTATTGTCAACATTCACACCAAGGTCCTTTTCATTCTGAGTCTCGGATAGGTTTATAGTGTTTGAATTATCACCCATATTATACTCATATTTTGGGTTCTGAAAACCTAAGTGCATTACTTTGCACTTTGCTGCATTGAATTTGAGCTGCCAACACTCGGACCATCTTTGCATTTCTCTGAGATCTGACTGGAGTTTTTCTGCATCCTCTTTACACTTAATTTCCTTGAAGACTTTAGTATCATCTGCAAACATCTGGACCATGGAGCTCACATTATCGGGTAGGTCGTTGATATAGAGGACAAACAGTGCAGGACCCAGGACACTACCTTGTGGAATTCCACTGAGAACTGGGCACCATCCAGATGGTTTCCCGTTAACAAAGACTCTCTGTCGCCTGTTTTTGAGAAAGTCTGAGATCCAGGTGAGTATGTCTCCACGGATACCATACCCATAGAGCTTCTTCAGTAATCTTTTGTGAGGTACAGTATCAAATGCTTTCTGGAAATCCAAATAAATGGCATCGAGACTTCCTCTTTCGTCAAGGGTACGAGACCGTATGTCAAGGCAGGCCAGGAGTTGGGTTGAACAGGATCTGCCCTGGACGAAGCCGTGTTGGCGGTCTGATAATAGGTTGTTTGAGTCAAGATGTTCTATGACGGCATCACGCACCAAGGATTCAAGGAGTTTGCATACTACTGCTGTAAGGCTGACAGGCCTATAGGCCTTAACAGATATGATCTATTCTTATGTAACAAGACATGAAACCATAAGTGTTAATTAAGTCTAAATAGCTCAAAATGAGGTGTTTCTATCTAAGAATATGTTTTGGGGTGTTGACAGTTCAGCTACCAATAGCAAGGTGATATTGACCTGTATGTTTCATATTTATTACATTGTTATTTATTAAAGTTAATATACCAGAAATCATGTTCAGGTTGGTAGTCACACTTTAGTTTTTGTTGATTTATTTATAATTGGATTTCTTTATAATTTGTGTTCGTGCTATGTTTGAATTCAAAGATGATTTTTCTGAACATGTTTTGTGATAAATTGTTGCTAAATGAGTGTGTGAACGGTGTGTGTGTAGAAAGCTTCAGAATATAGAGAGGAGTGAATGTGCTTTGGTTTCTGTAAGAGATTTCTGCTGAGAGAGGAGGAGAACAATATCATGGAGAGAAAGACATTTGCAACTCCCTCCTCTACGGCATCAGCACTACATCCCTCAGTAGACTCCAGCGTGTCCAGAACGCAGCCGCCAGACTCCTCACCCACACCAAGTCATGGCATCACTTCACCCCGGTCCTCAAAGAACTCCACTGGCTCCCCGTTTCTCACCGCATTCATTACAAACTCCTGGTCCTCACTTACAAAGCCCTCCACCATCTGCCCCCCCCCTACCTCACTGACCTCCTCATCCTCTACCAACCACCCCGGTCCCTCAGATCCACCTCAGCCGGTTAGCTTTCCATCCCCAAGGCCAGACTCCGGAGCTTCGGGGACAGAGCCTTCTCTGTGGCAGCCCCGAAGCTCTGGAACTCCCTCCCCCAAGACCTCCGTGAGTCTGAGTCCCTCACCCTGTTCCAGTCCCGCCTCAAAACCCACCTCTTCAACTCTGTATCCATAAGCCCCCCCCCCCTCAACCAACTTCCTCCTGACTACTTTTTCTGTTTTGTTTTTTGTTTAGTTTAGTTTTTTGCTGTGCAATATATGTAATAATAACTAATCTGAGCAATACTCTATGTACTAATAACTAATCAGATCAATACTCTATGTAATAATAACTAATCTGATCAATACTCTATGTAATAATAACTAATCTGATCAATACTCTATGTACTAATAATTAATCTGATCAATACTCTATTTAATAATAATTAATCTGATCAATACTCTATGTACTAATAACTAATCTGATCAATACTCTATGTAATAATAACTAATCTGATCAATACTCTATGTAATAATAATTAATCTGATCAATACTCTATGTACTAATAATTAATCTGATTAATACTCTATTTAATAATAACTAATCTGATCAATACTCTATGTACTAATAACTAATCTGATCAATACTCTATGTAATAATAATTAATCTGAGCATTACTTTTTTTGCATCTGCGTCGCTGTGGAGATAATAATGTCAGATTGGTATTTGTTTCAACTCTGAGTTTAAAGTTAAATCAACTTAAACAACTTAAAAAACAATGTTAACCCAACTAGAACCTTTAAGTCATATCAACGAGGTTTACTTGCATTAATGAGTTGAAACAAAGATTGTCTTCAAGTTGACTTGATTTGCAGCAGGTGGACTTTCATTTGTTGAACTGACATGAGCTGTTTCACAGTGTGTAGGTTTTTAGTTATTTCAAAGTGGGCCCATTGTAATTGTATTTATTTCCTTCAAATGTGCAGAGGACTCCCCAAGTGCTGTGTTTAAGTTATTTTAAAGTAAGCTATCAGATATGTTTTGCGGCTCCAGACAAAAGAATGGGTGGGAAAGGGGTCAAAATGTCTCTTTGGGTCAAACAGGTTGCAGACCCCTGCCATAGTTTATGGGCGCTGTACGCTATGTATGCCTAGTTCTGTTAACATAGGATAATAATATACTTTATTGATCCCAAATTGGGAAATTGTTTTGTTATCAAAAATCGTTAATAGCATTCATATGTTTTTTCTTCCCCCCAATTTCCGGCGCCCCCCATGGATGGAAGCGCCCTTAGCATTCGCCGACACTGCCTATGCCAAGGGCCGGCCCTGTTTGACTCAGAGATGATTTCAATACTAACCTGTGAGAACTAAAGCCGTGAGGTTTAGTTCTCAGAAACAAAGCAAACACATCATTTTCCAACCAGGAGAAACACTTTTGAAATCAGCTCACTCTCAGAGTTTCATGGATTTTAAAGAAGTTTTATTATTTTTTTGGTACATAGCAAATGACAGCATGTATTACAGTGATGTTGAACATCGTCATGATTTCTGGAGGATTCTGCTGTGTTCAGAATTCAAGACGATTTGCTTCATCGTAACTCATGGAAACCAAATGGGTCAAAACTCTTCATTATAAAATCAAGTAGAATTTGTGATGCAAGATTTAAGCAAAATCATGAAAAATCTTCAAATACAACATTTGTTAAAAAAAGCCACATCAAAAAACCTTAATAGGCGAAAGCTAAATTCTTCAGAAATGCAAAAAACAACAAAATCAATCAAAATTCTTATGAAGCAAAAACATTTCTCGGTTCCAAAATCACAACACTTGTTTACGGACAATGTTAACATTTTAAGTACGAAATAATTAGTCTCCTGAATATGGGAAAATCCTAAATCACAAAAATAATCTGAATTATTTGAAAAAGGTGAAATTCAAAAGAAATTTAAATGTTTCATAAAAGTCCAAAAAGTAATGATTACATATTATTGATCATCTTGTGAAATAAGTTCAATCCTCAATAATACAAAAACAAGCACATCTTGATCACATAACAAAGCACCTGACCTTTTAAAAAGGAAACTTCTACAAAATGATGTACATTTTTAATTACAACATGTTAGTATTTAATATCTTATGGATTTGGGAATGCTCTCCAATAGGTGGAGTTCTTAAAAACAGCTCAATTACTACAACATACAGAAAATACCATAAAACATGATATAACGTAAGAGAAATACTGAATGATTTAAAATTATTACAAACTGAGCTCAGTACATGTGAAATTAGAACATTAAAGAAAAGTTAAAATCTTATACATTTTGGCAAATTACAAATATAATCGGATTTCTCTAAAAAAGCTATTTTTATACAAACAATCTCTTCAGACCAAAATCAAGCAACATTCTTCTGTCAATAAAAAAACATCAGCATTGTTGTGAAATAAGAAGTGTGTGGACTATTTACTTTTGTTAAATTCCTATCTGGATATTGTTCAGCTAAATCTGGTCCTGCTGCTGAAATGACCCATGTGACCCACAAGGGGGTCAAATATCCTATCTCGCTGATCAGATGAATTGTTGTGAAAAACGTAACATTTTAAAAACTGTACTTTGTCTCATTTGTTGATTGAATATACAAAAAACCTTGTTGTGCTCGAGGTCTACAAATGCAACACTTGGTGGCGCTGTAACGCGTTCCTCCTGTTATCTCAGGAATCACTACATTAGATTCAAACACTGGGTTTTGTAACACTGTTTCTAGAGGATATGTGAACATTAATATATGGCATTAATTGGCCGACTTAGTTCCTGAGCGGCCTGGGTTGGTGTGTCTGCTTTCAAACTGCACCGACTGCATTGACTTTTCTAAATAAAACTAACTTGTGATGTTTTTAAAGATCTTCATCTTCAGTGGGAACCAATGGGCTTGGAGCTGACAGGAAGTCAGGAAACATGAGGCACTAACACATTGCTGGTGACTTTCAGAGTAAAAGCTATATTTTCTAACGTTGGTTAAAAGCTATAAGAGCTGATAAACCCATGTGTGTGAGAGGAGCTCCGTGGAGCTGCTACTCTGCTCCCTGAGCTCCTTCCTCTTCAGCAGGAACACCCAGGTGATCATAATCCAGCTCAATGTCCTCCTGTCGGCTCGGCCTCCGCCCCCTGGTGGCCTGGAGAGACATGACAGCACACAGTGAGACTTCCTGCATCACTCCTGTTCAATAACACACACTGTTTCATTCAGTCAGTGGAACAACAACATGTTTCAGTCCCTCATCATTCAGTCAGTGGACAACAACATGTTTCAGTCCCTCATCATTCAGTCAGTGGAACAACAACATGTTTCAGTCCCTCATCATTCAGTCAGTGGAACAACATGTTTCAGTCCTCATCATTCAGTCAGTGGAACAACAACATGTTTCAGTTCCTCATCATTCAGTCAGTGGAACAACAACATGTTTCAGTCCCTCATCATTCAGTCAGTGGAACAACAACATGTTTCAAGTCCCTTCCTTCATTTCATTCCAGTGGAACAATAATTCATTCAGTGGAACAACAACATGATTTCCGTACCTTGCAGTATAAGTAAAGTCCGATGGTCACCAGCAGCTGAGTCAGCAGCAGGACGACGGCTCGGATGATAAAAGGTCTGGATCTGATGGAAAACCTGGACAGCATCACATCAAGAGTCAGCAAACACACAGAGACCTGAACCCACTTCAGCATGGAGACTCCTCTCTACAGTTACAATAAACTACATCTTCTTAAGATCTTTCATTCAACCCCAACCCTTTCTCCTGTTCATACCAGACAGTAGGACTGTAGGGAGAAGCTGCTGTATCTGTTGAACAGTCAGTAACTCATGGCAATACTCCAATGTAAACTACAGCTGACTGGAGAATGTGTGTTCTGGATTCATGTATTCACGGTTCATTGCACTTATTGTACGTAGCTCTGGAAAGCTACATGTGATGTAAGGGTGTGACTGCTTCAGGGCTCACAGTAAAACACTCACCAGCGCTCTCCTGGGGAGCATCACGCTCTGTCCTACAGTAAACCTCTAACAGCTCACCTGTGACGGTGACGGAGAGCAGACGGCTCTCAGAGGAGGAGTCCTGAGGAAAAGCAGAGACGTGATAAACACAGCTGTAGCTTCCCTGGTGGGCGGGCTCTGCAGCCGGGAACAGGAAGTGGGCAGAGTGATTGACAGCTGGCTGGGTGTAGTTGTGAGTGGAGGAAGCTGAGCAGGAAGGAGCCTCCTGGGTACTGAGGCTGGATGGAGCAACTGATGCTGAAGGTGGAGCCTCTGAACACCTGGAACCCCTGCTGCTGGGCCCCGGAGACCCCGTACATGGAGGAGGACACAGAGATGTTGGGCTGAAACAGCTTATCTGGAGAGAGAGAGAGAGAGAGAGAGAGAGAGAGAGAGAGAGAGAGAGAGAGAGAGAGAGACTTTTAATAAAACCTTTATTTAAGTCATTTTAAATAAAAACTTACACATTCATGACACTTTTTTTTTTTCTTTTTAAATATTCATATCAAAGCCACATTTTTTAAATTCTGCTCCAGCGTACCATCTTCCCTTGCCGTACATAGAACATGATTGACCCCCCAAAGAGTCCTGAAAGCAGTCAGGTTGTTGGTCACACTGTAAAAGGCATGTTCTACTTTTAGCCGAGCAGCCACCAAACCCTTCACACTCTGAACAACATCTGTCCAGCCCTGCCCTAGCATCTGGTTCTTCCTGGTCCTCCAAATTGCTAGCTTAGCAGTTGCAAAAATAGCATTAATCAGAGAGAGAGTTACTCCTCTTTTTGCCACATATCTAGGCCCATATACAAAGAGTGGAAGTGAAAACACCTCCCCTAACCCTTCCACCCATCCTTTCAGTAGCCCAAATAAGCCTGCTAGCCGTGTGCAAGAAACTACCAGGTGCTCAACTGTTTCACTCTGCTGGCAAAAAGGGCACTCGTCCCCAGCACTTGGATCAAGGTGAGCTCGGTGTCTGTTTGTAGCTAAAGCTCCATGTATAATCCTCCACTGGAGGTCAGTCATCCGTTTTTCAACAGGACGCTTATACAGGACCCTCCACCTGCCTTTAGGGGTAAAAGCTGAAGGAAAAACTCGTTCCACCTCGACTCCTTGACCTAAGCCAGAAGACGGATGTTAAGCGTCTTGACACAGCACTGGTACAGCTGCTTTTTCCCACAGGAACTGAAACTGCCCAGAATTGGAGTTTTTAGCGAGAGAAGTTTTCCACGCTCCTCTTGCCACTCTCCGACAGCAGGACTAACGGTGAGTGAGGGAAACTCATAGTCATTCTCCTCTTTCCAAGTGTCCAATCTAGCAGGATCCTCAATGAATGCCCTCTCTGGCGCCGACAGGGACTGCATGATGTCTTCAACGATCCTCTGTAGCACTCTGGAAGACCTGATGTTTATGGTGTTACAAAGAGTTTCAACTGATGTTCTTTTTAGATGACCCAGCTTGGTGATGCCAGCCTCAACAAACTTTGTTCCCAAAGCTGCAGATGAAAAGGTTTCAGTTGGGAAGAGGTCATTCTTTTGGAGTGGCTCCTCGAACAACCACATTCCCGGTCTCTGGTCCGGGGTCCGTGTGACCTTTAGTGTCTGCCAGGCGTTAAGAACGGATCTGTAGAAGGATGTAAGTCCCGTCAGGTCAGCTTCAGTCGTCCTGATTAGGAAAAGGTGTTTATCCATCCCAAGCCTTCCAGCCTTCCTGAGGAGTAGCCGAGCAGGATCCAACCAGCGCTGCCCGCTGCCGTACAGCAGTCTCTGAGCAGTCTGCAGTCTAAAAGCAGCTGTTCTGGACTGAATGTCTATCAGCCCTTGCCCTCCCTCTGCCAGAGGGAGATACAGGGCTGAAGCCTTCAGCCAGTGTTGTCTAGACCAGAAAAAGTTTACAAGGCACCACTGTAGTTCTTTCACCAGCCCTGGTGGTGGTGCCAACACTATGAGCTTGTGCCAAAGAGAAGAGGCAACGAGATTATTCACAATCAGAGCTCTTCCCCTGTATGACAGCTGAGGTAGCAACCATCTCCATTTAGACAACTTAGCTTCCACCTTGTCAAGCACTCCCTCCCAGTTCTGTTTTTGAAACTCCTCAGTCCCTAACTGCACCCCTAGGACTTTAATCCCTCGTCTACCCCACCTGATGCCTCCAGGAAGACTAGGAATGTCCCCTACTCTCCACTGGCCCACTAAAACAGCCTCGCTCTTTCCCCAGTTGACCCTGGCTGAAGATGCTTTTTCGTAAAGGGCAAGGCTTTCTTTCAGTTCCTGTACATCTGTGTGACCCTGGATAATGATATTTATATCATCTGCATATGCTGACACAACGACAGGAGGGCTGTGAGACATCTCTAGTAAACAGAGACCCCTCAGTCGGCTCCTCAACCTGCAGAGAAGAGGCTCAATGGCAATACTGTAAAGCTGACCTGAGATAGGACAGCCCTGCCTGATCCCCCTCCCAACCGGCACAGGAACACTCAACCCTCCCCCCACCTTTATTACACAAAACGCTTCATGGTACAGAATCCTTACCCACGACAGGAACCCCTCCCCAACACCAAAAGCCTGCAGTGTTGTAAAGAGAAACTTGTGATCTACACGATCAAAAGCCTTCTCTTGGTCAATAGATATGATGCCAGCATTGATATTGTACAATTTACATATGTCAAACACATCCCTCATTAAAAACAAACTATCAAGCATAGACCTATCTGGCACACAGTATGATTGATCCACAACAATCAATTGACCAATAAAAAGTTTTAATCTGTTTGATAAAACCTTTGAGAGGATTTTATAGTCCGTACATAAAAGAGCCACTGGTCTCCAGTTTTTTAAAGAGGTCAAGTCTCCCTTTTTAGGAAGCAGAGAGAGAACTGCACGCCTGGAGGAAGCTGGGAGCATCCCTCCTTCAAAACATTCTTTAAAAACATCCAAAATGTCCTGTCCCATAAGACTCCAAAAATGCTTAAAAAAGTCTGATGATAATCCATCTATTGCAGGAGCCTTTCCTGACGCCATCTGAGACACAGCGGCAGTTAGTTTGTCAAAAGTCAGCTCAGAGCTGAGCGTGTTCTGTTCCTCTGAGCTCAGCTGAGGAAGTCCCTGCAGAAGCTCTGCAGCAGAATCCACATCACATTCATCAGCCTTGAACAAATCCGTGTAGAAATCCACTGCATGCTTCCTCATCTCAGACGGCTCCGTGGTCACCTTTCCCTCAGGAAGCCGCAGACACAACATCTGTTTTCTCTTTACCACTGATTTTTCCAAACTGAAAAAGAAGGCAGTGGGTGCGTCTATGTCCTGGAGTTTGGTGAAACGGGCTCGGACTAAAGCTCCTTTGGCTCTTTCTTGCATAAAGGAGTTAAGCTCCTGTCTTTTTTCTTTTAAACTGGCATTCTTCTGTGGATCAGCTTGTGAGATACTTTCCAAGTCTATTATCTCTTTTTCTAAACTCCACTACTCTCTTAATGTTGGCTGTTGAATAGGAGGTGTATTGTTGACAAAAAACCTTAATTTGGGCTTTTCCTACCTCCCACCACTGAGTAAAAAAACTATCTTTCCTAGATCTCCAGTAAGCCCAAAACATTGTAAAACGTTCACAGAAATTCAAATCATGTAATAATCTATTATTGAAATGCCAAAAAGATCTGGGTTTTCCGTTGGAAGATAAAATCAGCTCCATCAAAACTAAATGATGGTCTGTAAAAGCAACAGGGATGATCTGACAGTTTGTAACCCTAGCAGAAAAGGGCTTGGGTAAATAAAACCTGTCCAATCTGGCTGCACTAACTCTACCATCTGATACTTTAACCCATGTGTATTGCCTGCATGATGCATCATCCTCCACACATCCACTACATCACTTTTCTTTAGAACATGAGACAATACAGAGGAAGACTGAAAATGTGGCTCAACTCCAGTCCTATCCAAAGTAAAGTCAGTGCAACAATTCCAGTCTCCATCCAAAACAATAAACTCCCCTTGACCAATATCACTTATTTTCTCTTCCAATACTTTAAAGACCTCTTCACGCTCAGAGCCTTGGTTTAGTGCAGAAACATTAATAAAGCTAATCAGAGAATCATCTATTTCAGCTCTCACTAGAATAACTCTACCCTTCACTTCCTCTGTGCTGGATATTATTTTTATATTTAAAAGAGGGGAGAATAGAATAGCTACTCCTGCACTCAAATGTGTCCCATGGCTAAGGACATGCGCCCCCCCCCACCATAGACCCCAGTCAGTTTCATTTCTGCTGTCACTGTGAGTTTCTTGTAGAAATACTACATCTAGCTTTTTCTGTTGAATAACTTCTGTTACTAAGGCTCTCTTTTGAGCGTCTCTGCCCCCATTCATATTTAATGAGGCTACCCTTAAACCCTGAATACGAGGAGAAGAGAGACAGGCCATTAAGAAAAAAGATAGAAACAGACAGTAAGGAGGAAACACCCGGTGTTGTATGATCATATTCAATTATTTACGACTCCTTTTTTTAGGCACTTTGGTCTTTGTGCTTAAAGCTGTCCTCAGTGTAGTGATGTGTTTCTTGAGGCGATACCGTTTTTTTTCATCAAGTAAGTCTAGCCCAACAACCCTCTGAATTGTCTTGGCTGACTTAACAAACTTTTCAACATCTGGGAAATAATTTTTTACATTTACTGATTTCCCGAAAGTTTCATCCAGAAACTCCTGGATCTGTTCAAAAGAGTAGAGACCCTCACTCTGAGAAACACTGCCAGATACGGAGACACTATCCCATTCAGACTCCATATCTACTCCATCATAACCAGCTGATTTGCCCCCCTGCTCTGCCTCACTGTTTCCCAGAGACAACCTGCAGCTCCTGCTCTGAGCACTCCATCACACCCTCTCTGCATCCAGCCCTGACCTGCGCTTCAGCCTCCACAACTGCTTTCATATTAATCCCCGCAAACAACGGCTTAACACCCACAGACACTGCGGCTTTAACTGCCATCATGGGACCAAACACAAACCCGCCCGGCACCACTGCTGCGGGTAACACAGGCACGGCTACACTGGGCACAGCGAGTGCGGGCACGACGGCCCCGAGCACGGCTGCACCGAACGCGGGCACGGCGCTCCCGGCGGCTGCAGACACGAGTACGTCAGCCCCGGAAACAGGGGCCGTAGCTCCGGTAGCTCCGGCAGCTCCCCGCACGGGCCTAGCAACCCCGCTGGTTCCCTCTCCACTCTCATTCACAATGTTTCCTTCCAATATAAGTGCTGCTATCAGTCTCTGCGGACAAGCGATCTTCTTGTGCCCCACATCACCACAACCAAAACACTTGACACTGCCAGCACTCGCATACACCATGTAGAAACCTTCCTCACATTTAATACGGAAAGACACATCCAGTGTTTGTGATGTGCAGTCCAGAAACATAAACACCTGTCTCCGCAGAGACTGAACGTGCTTCAGCTTGGTGTCTTTACAGCCCAGACTCACCGTGCGGAAACCACTCGCTATTCTCCCGTAGCGTTTGAGCTCTTTCTCCAGCGTTTCATTGGGAATAAATGGAGGGACTCCCGATATGGTAATCCAGGTAGAAGGCACTGCCAGCGGGGACACTTGTATAAACTCATCATTTATGTTTAAACCACTTTCAATTAAATGGCTTACCAACTCCTGCTTCTTTACAAAAACCACCACAGCTTTATTCATGCGGGATGTGATGGATACTAAATGAGACGTCACTCTGCTACCAGAGGAATGTTCAGTGACGTTTATATCATGTCTGGATTTACAGACACTTTTTAATCTGGGTTAACCTCCATGAACTGTGGTTGCTTAAAACGACTGTTTTTGATGATGTCACTGATGGGCTTACCTGAGCAGGTGATATTCAGGATGTAGTAAGAGGAACCTGGTCTTGCACACTCCCTCAGAGCAGATCCAGACTGAGCACAGTCAGAGATGATCCTCCACACAGGTCTCATTGAGGACTCCTTTCTCTCTCCCACAGAAACAGCAGAGCCACAGTCGAGCTCTCTGCAGGCGACTCCTGCTGTCTTCAGGGTCCAGTAATAGAGATAGCCCTCCACTGGTCTCCTTTCTCCCAGATGTTCCAGCTCCAGGTCTCCTGCACAGCGACTCTCTCCTCCCACCAGCTGAACACCACCAGGCTCTGCAGAGAAACAAGAGAGAGATCAGAGAGAGAATAAAGTGAGTTTGATGAGAACAGAATGAACCAATCACAGCTCCTCTCTACCTGAGCAGGTGAGGCTAACAGCTGTGCCAGGTGAGCAGGTGTTTCTCTCTGAGGCTGAGCTACAGTCCAGGAGAGCAGACTCATGGCCTCCACACTGGAACTCTTTGGTCCCCATTGGAGCCTCCCCTTCTCCATAGAGCGCCCCCTGGAGGACTGAAGGAGCCCCACAGCCCAGCTGCCTGCAGACCACCTGAGCATCCTGCTGGTCAAAGTCAGCCTCACACACTGAGGACCAGGACGGGTCAGACGGGTCAGAGTTCACCTCCAGTCTGCCTGAGCACAGACCAGTCCCCCCCAGCAGCCTGACAGAGTCTGCAGAGGACAGAAGATCAAACAGAAGTCAAAGACACACCATCAAAGAGATGAAACTATATTTCAGATTCAAACTGGACTCAGTTCCAACATGAGTTGATGATGAACAACAGAACACATGTTGATAAGAACACAGACTGCAGGTACCCTCACATCTACACCTGATAGCCTCTAGCAAGTGGTCTCCATGAGTGAACCCTTCCCCTGTGTCTTCAACAGAACCTCCTCCTCTGCAGACCCTCTGCTCCTTCTGCTCAGGGACTCAACTTCATGTTTTAACAAAGCTTTTATTATTTCTCACCTTTCTAATAGAATCTGATCCTAGAACTAAAATCCATCAGAAAATGAGTTCTAAAAGATGAAAGCCAAAGGATCCGGACTCTGCTCTGAAGGAGCTTCTGGGTGAAGGAGCCTCGAGGAGCCCCGGCTGAGCGGATCAGAGCCGTGTCCAGGAGGTCTTGGTGCTGTTATGGTGGAACCCAAAGAACCTGCTGCTGGACCCAGAGGCTCAGAGAGCTGGAGCTGAAGCAGGAGTCCTTTCAGACTGGTGGTCCTAGGGGACTCCTGAGGCAGCAGACACACACGTCTCCATCCACACACATAGGTTTCAACGCACACACAAATAGTTATTGTTTTAAATCAATGCAATATAAATCCACAAAGATATGACTTTAAAAGTGTTAAATGTTGTGCATCAATAACAGATTTGATGTTGTTTCATTTCTATAAAAAAGGCTTTAGTGAGTGGGTTTCTGAGACTCCCTGATGCCGCTAGATTCACACATGTTTTCAAGATGGGAGTTTCTGTAGCCAATCAGATGTCTGCATCATTTAGGCCAATCACATGAGTGCGTCCCTTCAGAGCGAAATGACTGCCCCGCCCACTTCCCGGTAAAACTAAGGCATCAGAACGAAGCGGAAAACAATGTTAATATTACTTCTACTCTAGCTTGGAAGAACACGATGTGAGGTCCATCCTAAGTCTCTGAACTTGAGTCCATGCTTCCCTCACTTGCGTCCTTTCCTCCACACGAAGAGGGAGGGAGTGAGGAAATGTGTTTTCAGAGCAATGACACGTCCTTTCCTCGGAGTGTGACGTTAAAGGACTTCCGTGTGTGATTCCTGATCGCTGCTGGACCGGCTGTCAGTGGCTTTAACAGCTGCACACTTCTGACAGAGTGTGTGTTTGCAGACATGTTGGCTGTTCTATTCCTAATGAGAGGCTCCCAGTTATCACTGCCAGAGCAGCAGCAGTGTGTTACCTGGCTCACCTCACACAGTGGGGGTCTAGAACATGTTACATGGGGGGGCAAAGGGGGGGCCAGAGGTCAGGGTGGCATGGGAGGGCCGACAGTACGTGGTATTTCATACTGTATAACCTATTTATTGTTAAATCATGGCCTAACAAGTGTTCTTAAAGCACAAGAGAAACAAGGTGTTCAGACACACAAACTAACATATAGTATAAACAGCAGGAAGTACTCATGATACCTAGAACTCTGCTTCCTGTGAGTACAGTCAAAGTACTTGGTTATAATGAAGTACACACATCCCCCATCTCTCAGAGAGCTGAAGGTGAGCTGCAGCAACACATCTCAACATGTGTCCGTGCTAAGAGCTGCTAGACTGAGCTGCTGTGATGGAACATGTACGGAGAACAAGAACACACCATGTGGTCCAGCTGGAGTCTCCTCTGCCTCTGGCCCTCTCTCTGACACTTCCTCTTCCTCACATACATGTCTTCTTCTTCTTCACTAATGTCTTCATCTCCTCCTCTTCCTCCTGCTCTGACCCTCCTGCTCTCTTCATCTCCTCCTCTTCCTCCTGCTCTGACCCTCCTGCTCTCTTCATCTCCTCCTCTTCCTCCTGCTCTGACCCTCCTGTCTCTTCATCTCCTCCTCTTCCTCCTGCTCTGACCCTCCTGCTCTCTTCATCTCCTCCTCTTCCTCCTGCTCTGACCCTCCTGGTCTCTTCATCTCCTCCTCTTCCTCTCCTCCTGGTCTCTTCATCCTCTCTTCCTCCTCTTCCTCCTGGTCTCTTCATCCTCTCTTCTCTCCTCTCCTCCTGGTCTCTTCATCTCTCTCTCCTCTTCCTCCTGTCTCTTCTCTCCTCCTCTTCCTCCTGCTCTGACCCTCCTGCTCTCTTCATCTCCTCCTCTTCTCCTGGACCCTCCTGCTCTCTTCATCTCCTCCTCTTCCTCCTGCTCTGACCCTCCTGCTCTCTTCATCTCTCTATTCCTCTTCCTCTTCCTCCTGGTCTCTTCATCTCTCTCTTCCTCTTCCTCCTGGTCTCT